>CATOUR010000207.1:0-600000 GCA_951848785.1 Callosobruchus maculatus | reverse complement strand
TGCTCCCATGTGTTGGAATGCGCTCCAAAGTACTCTCTAAAGCTTCTGGACACTATCCAGAAGAGAGCAATAATTAATCAATTTTAAGGTTTTCTTCCATGAAATTTAGTAATAAGCCGATCTGTCTCGTAAATAAAATGGTACTCAGAGGAACCGTTAATTCAAGGAAGTTAAGACAGGACAATAATTTAACTTTAACTGCTTTACATTCAATGCACTGAGGCCAGATAATTCGACAGATTCTGTCTGGAGAAAGCCTGAATGAATATATTCGTAAAACTGGTTAAATGTAAACTTTTGAGACAGCTCTAAACAAATTTAGTGTAGGTGGTGACAGTTCTTTTTTGTTTATCGTCCTAGTATTTGTTAGTGTTTGTTTATTTTTGTCTAAACTGCAGGTGTCCATAATAGTTTTCTTATTTTGATTACTTTGAATTCTATGAAATTTTGTAATCTCCTGAGTCGCACAGTAATAAAAAAAATGATTAATTGTCAGAATATCCATAGGGCTAAGCTTCGCAATCACTGGGTCCGCGAATTGTGTGCCCGGAGTAGACGAAGCGACCCGCACGGTACACCGACATTGGGTGCAGTGCAGAGGGCAGCGTATTCACCACTCCACTTATAGATCTGATTACACATACACAGACTTACAGTGTAGTATGGCCAGAGCCTGCAAAGTTGTCCAAGTAACTCCCCATATTTGGTCAGACTTTCCTCTTTAGAGCGATGTTCACCTCAGCAGGTGCCGAAAACTCTATAACGAACATTGTCTTCAGTTGGCGGTTGAGGAGGACTATGTCGAGCTTGTTTGCCTGTACAAGCTCGAGCGTGGAGAACGAGTAGTTTCAGTAAATCCGGCATCTTTCGTTCTCCACAATGGACTTTATACCCCTTGGAGCGTATCGCAATATCTCATCTATACCGTATGAGAGCCTTAAATCCTAGCAGAGCACTCGTAGAGCTGCGTTGGGCCGATGGACGTAAGCCGTCCCAGCATATGTCTACAACGGATATCGGGTACATCTATACCCATAACCCTATACGGTATGGATTTATACATTCCGTACATGTATATAGCACCTAGCACAATCCCATTGGTCAGATTTGAATTTTAAACCAATCAAATTTCGAGTGCCGTACGTGTGTACGAAATGTAAATCAGTGCCATATGCACTTACGGAATTGAATATTGTTGAGCGCTAAACTTCGAGTGCCATACGCGTGTATGAAATGTAAATCAGTGCCATATGCACTTACGGAACGTAATATAGTTATATGCAATTCAAACGTATGGCTACGGCTTGTTTTAGTTTTTGCGATTGCAGCGAGAGACGGTGGTTATACATATATGTTATACTCGTATATGTTTGAAATCGCCATGCATGCTGGGGCAAAATTGCCTCCTAATTATAAATATTTTGAACTGAGTCCTGGAAAATATAGATCAAAGCTATTGAGTGACTCCAAAGAAAAACGTACCTAGTCTATCCCAAAATATTAAAAAAAATAAACCCAAAGCATGGTTTATCCCACTAATATTATAAAACGTTCTTTTTTGTTATGCTATATTCTTTAATGTCTTTAATCTTGTAAGTAATATAATTATGTTTTCTTCGCCCACTGAAGATTAATACTTAGTTAACCTAATACACCAGATGTTTGCAATTATTACATTTAATATTTCGTAAAGAAGCACAAAAATTATACACCCTACTATAACTTTATTTGTAATAAAGTTTACTGCAGTTTAATACATAATTGAAAAATGGTTTTCGTTTAAATCGCTTTCTTCTTTGTAAATTTTCAGCTGCATTAACTACTACATTCCGTAAGTGCATATAGCACTCATTTACATTCCATACTCGCGTATGGCATTCAGAGCTTGATTGGTTCAAAATTCAAATCTAACCAATGGCATTATGCTAGGTGCTGTATACATGTACGGAATGTATAAATGAATACGGTATACGGTATAAAAAGGTGCTGAAGACACCTTTCTGTCAAGCCATTATAAAGCTACTAGTCTCCGACTTCAACCCAGTAGATCTTAAAAAAGAGGGGGTTAAATGCTCAGACAAGCCATGCTCTTTTAGATGTTTATAGAAGAAGTTCATGCATCGGCTTATCTTTATGAAGTCTAAAATAAAATCAGAGGCCGTGCAGACGAGGAACACTAGAGGAGCTCTGCAAACTCATCTTACCAGGTCGAGAATCCTACTTTCCGAAGCACTCCTTCTTTTGGAGAACTTCGATGCTGTGGAATGAGCTGCCGAGGAATTTGTTTCCCGACGGCTACAATCTGCAGCGTTTCAAATCTAACGCGCAGACACTTATCCTCTCGCAGCGCTTCTACAGTACTATAGGATTTCAGCCTTTACGGGAGGCTGACCATAAAAAAATGTATAACTTGCAAGTTTTAGGAAAACATTGTGCTCCCTTACCGGGCTGTTACATAACCGACAGAAAGCGTTATTCCCGTTATCGCAAGTAACAACCACCGTTACCGTTTCCGAGTGCCAAGCGGTCAGATGACGTGCGCCGTCGAAAGGGAGGCTGGCTGCTGCTGCTGCAGTGGACAGCAGCAGGAAATACACTTCGGTGGCACGTCACTCCTGCTGCCGCGCTCTTCCTGCTACGTCCTGCTGCTGTATCCTGCTCGGTTGGCCTACCGGATGCAGGCTCGATATCGTACATCGGTCGGATTGGCTAGCACGGCCTGATGCTGACAACCAGATATGGACATTGCTGAGCGGGGAACAGTCGATGCGCATTGAAGCATTACGTTATTTCTACACTGAGAGAACAGGCCCGTACACAAACCAAATAGATTTGAAGACATAAGTGGATAAAGGTGTCATGTCACAAAATAATTACTCTGAGAAAAATCGATTTAAAGATTTTCGATTGGAACTTTTTTATGCACCACATTTGAGGCATATAGTTCAAGTACTTTTAAAGCTTAGGTATGTATTTTCTTTGTCTGTTTTTTTAATTTAAAGACGCTTTTATATTTCACGGGAAAATGGACTTTGAATGTACATGATAGCTTTATACATGAAAAATTGGCATAGCCTGTATTAAAAACATATGGAAAAAAGAGCTACGTACACAAACATTGGTGTTTTTTATTGCAAAAAAACACAAAACTTGAAACTAATCTAATCACTAATTGGTTTTTCTTTTTTTCTTTGGATGCCCTTCGTTGTCTTCAAAAATTGTTTCATAGAACCATATACTCTTTCTTACTTTGACTCCTTTATCCACTGTGAAACGTAAAAAGTCTTGTACGAGGGTCAGTCAAAAAGTAATGCCTCCTATTTTTTTTCTACGTTTAATTGTCAGGTAATTTAAATGCAATTACATAGATTGAAAACCACAACATTGAGGATCATTTTGTCATTTTTCAATGTAATCTACGCCCATCTCTACAGTTTTGGTCCATCTTTGAACAAGTGCATGTATCCCAGCACGGTAAAAATCACAGCTCTGCTTCCTAAGCCATTGACGCACGGAAGTTTTGACGGCCTCCTCATCTTCAAAATGAATCCCACGATGAGCTTCTTTTAGTGGCCCGAACAGATGGAAGTCTGATGGTGCCAGGTCAGGGCTGTATGGGGGATGAGGCAAAACTTCCAATTGTGACAATCTCGTCAGAGGTGTAACGACTGGTGTGTGGTCTTGCATTGTCATGCAAAAGGAGAACATCTGCCATTGATTTTGTTGGGCGAACTCGCTGAAGACGTGCTTTAAGTTTTTTGAGGGTTGTGACGTATTGAACAGAATTTATTGTGCATCCCTGCTCCAAAAAATCAACCAGAATCACACCCTCTGTATCCCAGAAAACTGTTGCCATAACTTTCCCTGCCGATCGCACAGTTTTGAATTTTTTCTTCCTCGGCGAGCTTGTGTGACGCCACTCCATTGACTGCCTCTTTGATTTGGGTTCAAAAAAATGCACCCATGTTTCATCCCCGGTCACAATTTTTTTCAGAAACTCATCTCCCTCCAAACGGAAGCGCTGCAAGTGTTGGGAGGCTATTGTTTTCCTTGCCTCTTTATTCTGATCGGTTAACATTCTTGGAACCCACCGTGCACAAACTTTTGAGTACCCCAATTGTTTAATAATCGTGATCACACTGCCTTTACTAAGAGAAATAATGCGACACACTTCATCTGCAGTCACCCGACGGTCAACACGAATGACGTCATCAACTTGCTGAATGTTGTGTGGAGTCACTGCAGTCACCGGCCTGCCGCTCCGCTTTTCGTCAGTCAACGGTGTTTGCCCTTCAGCTTCCTTACAACGACGAACCCATCGTCTAACAGTGCTGACATCCACTGTCACAACACCATACACCTTCTTCAGTCTTTCATGAATGCGTATGGGCGTTTCACCTTCTGCATTCAAGAATTCAATCACACAACGCTGTCTCAAACGAACATCGATGTCGGCCATCTTACAAACTTCTGCTGTGCTGCCACCTGTTGACACAGAAGGTTACTACTGCAGTGGATTGCAGAAGAAGGTTTGAGGAATGGCGCCAAATTCAAATTTTTCACTTAACTTAATTTTTTTAAGTAGAAAAAAAAGGGAGGCATTACTTTTTGACCGACCCTCGTACATAACACCTTTGTCACCTAAATATCGATGTTATTTATGACAATAACATAACAAAGGGACTTAAGAATGAAATGGAGCATATTTTAAGCTTATTGAATGAATAACACACACATTTTTGAAAAAAATGTTACGCGACACCTTTATCCACCTGTGTCTTCAAATGTATTTTCCTCTAGACATCACTGATTACATCTTAGTAAAAAAAACTGTTTCAACAACAACACTCTTACACTAAAGCATAACAAAACAGTATGACATAACCTCAAACTCATGTGTCATGCTGCGAACCCTAGAGAGAAACTTTACTCTTAACACTCTTAACAGTGGATAAAGGTGTCATGTTACCTTGACTCCTTTATCCACTGTGATAAGTAAAAAGTATTGTACATATTACCTTTATCACCTAAATATCGATGTTATTTATGAAAATAACATAACAAAGGGACTTAAGAATGAATGGAAGCATATTTTAAGCTTGTTGAATGAAAAATACACAGTTTTGAAAAAATGTTACATGACACACTTCATCCACTTGTGTCTTCATTTATTCAGAGCAATGACACGTAATTTTAGTATCGTGAAAGAAACCAGATGACGTTTGGTATTTGGGTTTTAGAAGCAGTTTGAAAACGTTTTTTTGTCATTGCACCATAACCCCAAAATGGGAAAGATCGGAGATAGAGGGGAGTGTTAAAACGTGGAAAAAACTCGTCAAGTAACCGGTCCGAACTTGATGAAAATTCTTTGTTTTCTTTGCAGACAACAAAAAACATACTACCACCCGTTTCTAACGGACAGTTTATGAGAAATTTGAGCTTAAAATTACGATTTTTCACGTCATTCTCTCAAAAATCGTCAAACAATTGTTAATATTGCTTTAAACGGATGACATTTTTATACACGTTCCTGGGAGGTCAAAGTATGACATGTCATCAATGTCATCCGTTTTTATTATGTTTAACCCTATTTTACTTTCCACGCCGCGGCAAGGATGAGAATGCTTATGGTTTTTATGAATCGTGCTAGTGGAGGTGCAGGACTAATGAAAAAACTAAAAAAAATAAAAACAGCTAAAACTTCAGTTTTAAGCATTTTAAGGAATCCTGATCATTTTAATTTTTTTTGGGTGGGGTGGAATTGGGGTGGCTGGGGATGACGGGTTGAAAAACTGGAAAATGTGTTGTATTCATAATAATAAACTGTCCATCGCATGTGAAAGACCTAGCTTCACAATACACTTTTTTAGGTCCTTCTTAACGTTTCCTTCGCTATTACAGAAACCAAGGGACTAGATACATACGAGTATCGCTTTAGATCGTTCTATACCGTGTAGTTGAAAATAACCTAATTTATTTCAAAGAAATTTCGACACAGGACTATTGCCTTGGCGGAGGTGGAAAACACATATGGCTTTTAGAAGTGTTGTCAGTGGTGGCACTGCAATAACCAAAGAACTAAAAATACAAAAACAGATTAAACTTTGTTTCTAGGCGTTTTAAGGGTCTCGGATCATTTTTTGGATGTAGGTGAAATTGGAGTGGTTGGGGGTGAGGGGTTGTAAATCTGAAAAATTTGTTCTATTGATAATAGGCTGTCCATTGGCATGTAAAGGAAAGACCTATCGACATAACATAATTTTGCTATGGCGAAATAATAAACTGGTAGCACCGTAATATGTGGGAAGTACTGAATCCATCAACTTGACTCCATTTTTGAACCCCTATGATGGCTGACGTTATTGAACACATTCCGTATCCTTTTAGAACCGCTTCTAACCTCGCTTTTATGCTTAATGTCACACGAAAATAAGTACGTTCGTATAGAATTGTCACTCTGCATGTATTGGTAGATATTTGAGGCCAGTTGCAACATTCTTAATATTAACCCCATAAATAAAGGACTGCACATAAAACTGAATGTGTGGATTCATCTCTCAAGATTCATTTAAAATTAGTTTTATCAAAAAAACAGATACCTGCAGGATCGAGCAGTGGGTTTCTGTACGATTAACGCTCGTTGAACAATATACTATTGTTTTATCAATCTTAACCAACAGGCTGCCCGTGTGGGGGCGGGTTAGAATATCTCCCATCGTATATCCTGCGTGTCGTAAAAGGAACACATCCCAAGAGAAACTCGTAAAATGTGTAAATGCATTTTACGAGTTCACAACATGTCTGTTAAGACATTGTGACTATGATGATGATGAACCAACAGGCAGTCTTGTAACATTAATATACTCATTGTATGGAGCCCACTTTACATATGGGTTTACTTTCTAGCTGTTCATGAGAACCAATGAGGAGACCAATATGAAAGCTCGATCTGAACAAGCCGAGAATATGGATAAAACAAGCAAAAACCACTTTAATTAACTCTTTCCTCCATGCTTCGACGTCAGTTTCCAAAGTTTAATCGCCGTCGTTCGACAACAATGTTCCGCTATACAGGGTGGCCCAAGGAAAACGTATCGCATATATGCAAGGGAAGAAATTCTCGAAAAAAATCGGAAAACACGTCAAGTTTAACCCAAATGTTCTTGAATAACCTTAATCCCATTCATTATAGAATGCTTCTGTTATAGTGGCTGAGAGTAGTAAATGTGCCATATGTCAAATTATCAGGATGATTTCATAGCTCCCTCGGAGCATTGGATGCACTAGGCTGGTTGAGTCCATGTAGATAACACATTAATCGGTTTCTGGTATGGACCAGTGGCCAATACTGAGAACTGCGAGTATCTAAACTGTACTACATGCAAGTGAACTCTGAACAATAAGAAAAAAATGAAGTCAAGTTGATTGACTCAGTACTTCCCACACATTATGGTGATACCAGTTTATTATTTTCCCATAGCATTAAGCTTTAGTCTGAGATCCCCTTGCAACCAAATCATGACCAGTTCCCCCCCCCCCAAATTGTCTTATGCCGCTAGGTCTTTCCTTCACAGGTCAATGGACAGCCTATTATCAATAATACAAACTTTTCATTTCTACAACCCCCCACCTCCCAACCACCCCAATTTCACCCCCACCCAAAAAGGTAGAAAACGTTCAGAAACCTCTAAAATATCTAAAAACGAAGTTTGAGCTGTTTTCATATTTTTAGTTTTTTGATTATTGCTACGCTGCCACTGACACGATTTCTAACAAGCATACGCGTTTTCCATCCTCACCACAGTAATAACAATGTATCAATATTTCATTAGAATCAATTTAGTAGTTTACACGTTACAAAATACAAAACGATCTAAAGCAGTAAATACTCGTATGTATACAGAAAACTCCAAGTCCCTTAGTTTCGGTAATAGGCAAGGACCTAAAAAGGTGATTTATATCGCTAGGCCTTTCTTCACAGGTCAGTGGACAGCCTATTATGAATACAGCACATTTTTCAGTTTTTCAACCCCTCACCCCCTAACCACCCCAATTTCACCCCCACCCAAAAAAACTCAGAAAATGATCAGGAACCTCAAAAACACTTAAAAACGAAGTTTGAGCTGTTTCTGTATTTTTAGTTTTTTTATTATTTCTACTCCGCTACTGGCACGATTTATGAAAACCATACGCATTTTTCATCCTCGCCATGGTATTAATACTGTGACAAAATTGCATTAAAATCAATAGAGCAATACTCGCATGTTTACACCAGAAAAAATTCTAGGTCCTTTGCTTTCTGTAATAGGCAAGGCAATGTTCTGATGGACCTAAAAAAGTTATTTATGTCGCTGAGTCTTCCTTCACAGGTCAGTAGACAGTCCATTATGAAAGCAACAAATTTTCCAATCTTACAACCCCCCACCCCCCAACCACCCCAATTTCACCCGCACCCAAGAAAAAAGTAGAAAATGATCGGGAACACCTGAAACGCCTAAAAACGAAGTTTGAGGCATATTTAAAATTCTTTGTTTTTTGCTAATTACTCCGCCGCCCATGCACCGATTTTCAAAATTATAAGAACAATACCTACTGCGACCCCACAGCACGTCGCTGCCCAAATTCCATCACAATCCATGCAGCGGTTACTGTGATGGTGATGGTAGGACTAAATATAATTAATAATAAACGAACTCATGTGTGACATAACTAGTATATAAAAAAATACATCAGATCAATAATGGGTGGGCCTTTCATGTTGACGAATGCACTCCTCTAGCCTACGCGGTATGCTCGTAATCTGGTTGTTGGTAAACTTTAGAAGTACAGCCTCCCAAGCTGCCCTCACAGTATGTTCCAGTTCGCCCAGTGTGGCCAAAGGATCAGTGTTGCCAACTCTAATTTCAGAAATCCACTAGATCAGTTTCAAATTTCTACTAGATTCTACTAGATATTTATTAAATTCTACCAGAAAATTCTACCACATGTGGGAAATGGTCCAAATTATACAAAAAATCCAAATTTAATATTTTATTCCAGCTAATTGAATAAATTAAACACATCCTCATCATCCAATGTTACACTTTCATAAGTTTCTTTCGTTTTTATTTTTTCTAGAACATTCTCAGGAATGTTATAACTGTTACAACATTTATCATATCTGTTAAGGCCAGCTTTTATCGACAATATTGCTGAGAGCATCGGTAGCTGTAACTTATTTCTCAATTTACTTTTAATTATGTTCATGGTACTGAACAATCTCTCAACTTCAGCATTGGAATGAGGCAGTATTAATAGTTCCAAGCAAAATTCTGCAAGTTCCTTGAACGGTTGGTCATCGCCATTTCTGTAATTCAAAACTTCACTCCAAAAGAGCTTTGTATCATGTAGCGTATTCCATTTTACTAGATGTATGATTTGCCACTGATTGTGAATTTTATCAATTAAGTCTGGGGTTTTGCCAAAATATTTCAGTAAATCGAAAAGGTCCCCCTTGATTGGCCTACATGTCTCTTCAATACTGATTTTGCATATGTTTTTTAGAACTTTAATGTTATTAGGAAATCTTGACTTTATTTCATCTATCAGTATAGTCATGAAGTTAATGCACCTTCGTCGGAGAGCAGTTTCTTGTTCTTCCGTGAATCCCTTGTCTTTCATTTCTCTTAATTTAGTTTCAAAATTGTAACCTAGGTAGCAATAGTGATCTATACATTCCCTAACATTGACCTCTAATATATCTCTATTGTCTATTGAACCAGGAACTACTATTTTAGTTATAAAAGATTGTAACAAGAACATGAGAGCACTAAGAAGTTTTGTTGGGTCAGGATTATTTGTTTCAAATAACTTATTGACCTTTTGCACATCAACAAGCACTGGTCGAAGAAAACATAAAAAAGCATAATTTATGTCATCATCGTACATTTGGTACAACATATCAGCTTTATAACACTTTTCGTTTAATCTTGCTATAGAAAAATGAGTCTTTAATTCTAGCCATTGCTCAAATATTCTACTGACAGCCGTTTCTATAGATAACCATCGAGTATCACAAGACTGGACAATTTTGAGAGGGTTATGATTTTCATTTAATGTCTGGTAAATTTGATGGTATGCAGCTTGCCGAGTTGAAGACTTACTGAACCAGTTGTAAGTTTCTTGAATTAGAAACTCAAGATTTCTTGGTAAACTTTCTCTAGCTGCATGTGATACTGCTAACTGGAGTGAATGGCATACACACCTTATGAGGACTAGATTCGGTACTTCATCTTTTAATTTTTTGTGTACACCATTATTCGCTCCAGTCATTACAGAAGCATTATCTGTGCCAATACCTACTAAATTTGTAAGAATTATTTTATGCTTCCTTAATGTTGCTTTAATGCTCTCAACTATATTGTCTGCAGAACTTCCGAGTAAAGGAGCTAATTCCAAGAAAGAAGTAACAATTCTGTTTTGTTTTAAACTAAAATATATAATCACAATTCCAAGATATTTTCTTGTCGATATATCGGTCGATTCATCTAATAATAGACTGAACTTATTATTACCAAGATCTTCTCTGAGATCTTCAATGAAGTGAGGGCTAAGCACATTTTTTATTATATTGCTACATTTAGTTCTGTGCATTTGTAAGTGTTCTGTGCTCTTAGGAAAACTAATTTTACAAACGTCAACTAAGTGGTCACACAAATTTATGGCAACGTGTTGGGAAATGAACAAAGCTAGTCTACCTTCTGCTTTCTTTGCTTCTGTTAATGCTGTCGTTTTTGGAAATGTCAGCGTTTGTTGTGGCTGCGGACCTAAAAATAAATCTGAATTCTTTTTGTGCTTCTTTGAGTTCCCATGGTTCTTTAAATCAGCATATCTACTTGTCAGATGCACTCCGCAAAATTTGCACTTTGCTAGAACACCCGAAGTGCTCTGTACAGTGGTTAACCAATTTTTTAACAATGGATCTTTCAGCCACGCATCTCTGAACTTCTGCTCGTACAACTTGGACATCTATAAATTTAATTTGGGTGATCGCTGATTATAAATTAGTGTAGATATAAATATTACTCACCCTCGCCTTGTATATACAACTATCGAACAAACTATTAAATCAGTCTCGTATTAGTATTATTCATACATTCACAGCACACAAATACGTGTGTGTTGATTGTTGATAGACCTATCAGATTGTCACATTTTCTACGTGATTCCCCGAAACGGCTTACAACCTAACTTACCTTGGAATGGGAAAATGAGATGGTCCAATATTTTTCAAATATCAGCTGTAGGTACCGCGCCAATGTATATATAGCTATAATTAACACTGTAGATGAAAGATGCCGGTAACAATCCACACACTTTGGAGATCAACCGGTTGCATATATTATACTACATACTTTACATATTACTATCAAAATTACGTATTGTGAGGTTTTTTGTTCAAAAGTCTAATGATGATTGTAATGATCAATTCTATTGGCGATTATAATTAATAAAATTTGCCGATTAGAGACTACTGTGAATTCTACTAAAAATTCTACTAGCCACTAGATCCAAATTTTCGTCACTAGGGCCACCTAAAATTCTACTAGATCTAGTAGAAGTTCTACTGAGTTGGCAACACTGCAAAGGATTGGGTAAATCGCCCATGTATCTACCCATCCAATCCCAAACTTTTTCAATTGTCGATAAATCGGGTGATCGTGGAGGCCAGAGGAGTACCCTGACCTCAACTTCCTATAAGAATCTCATCGACACCCTTGCAATATGAGGACGTGCATTATCTTGCTGGAATAAACCTTCTTGGAGGCCTCAGACATATAGAATAGGAAGCGCCTCATTCACATAACGTTGCGCAGTCACTGTGCCACAAATCACAAGCAAAAGTGACTTGCTGTTGAATGCAATGGCACTCCAAGCCATCAAATCAATAGGACGATACGTGGCAGGTGCAAATCATTTTTGGTATTAGTAGGTATCAGAAGATAATTCAATATTGCAGCGATTATAAAACTTGGAAGGCTGTGACTTAGCCTGCGATTTTTAATTTTTTTCTGATACCTAGTAATACCAAAAATGGTGTTTTGTACCTAAACAGTTATTTTTGAGTCTCATGTGTGATACATAAAGTCACGTTAGAATTGACCTAGGAATGTAAATATGTAATAATATACAGGGTGTTCCATTTAAAAATACAACTTTAATATGTCACGCTTTTGTTAGACACCCTGTATAAAAGTCACTATTCTTAAATTGTAGTCCAACTTGAGATACATACCCTCACATAGTCATTTTTATTAAAAGAGATATGGTTTGGTCACAAGAGCCCGATGCGTTGAGCTTGACTAGCCCCGTTTAATTAATACAGACCGTCAATTTCTCGACACAAGTTTCAAATGTAAACCCACCTTTAGACTCAGTAAACTTGTGGCCAACCTACCTAGCTTCTCTTCCTTATCACTACTACTATACTCGATCCACCGAAGAAAAAGAGCGCAAAAAATTAATGGTGTTCACGTGCTCTCGATATTTGCGAGACCTGTTTACACGGTAACCACCGACGGTAACAGTCAGTCCTTCCTGGAACGACAAATGGACGGTGTCATACAAAAGTGACGTGAGCCACCGATCTGTTGTTTTGAGAAAATTAGTTCTGTATTAAGCTGCCTTCTGGACTGTTTTGTTAAAAAACACTCTTATTATAATTTTTTATATCCAAATAAAATTAGGAAAAAATTACCAAACCCGGCATTAGATTTATTGGCAGGAATGGACCACCTATCTACCCAAATAAGCTGAAGTATGCTGAGTTTAACAGTGCTGTTTAACAGTTGTTTTTCCTCAATCTCTGAATCTGAATCACAACCACTTCTTCCAAGATGTTTTTAAAATCTTGACTTTGGAGATTCTTTCAAGAGAGATGATTATGCAAAATGAGTCTCTTAACAGAAGCATGTTTATTGGTATTAACATATTTACGTGAGCAGGAACCAACTTGCTTTTGCGTACTCAGACTATACTCATACTAGCTTCACATTCTAATCAAATATTGAAAATACCCCTACCTGGTCTGCCAACGAATATACCTTCAAGGAATACGTTTAACCTGATCTTGTACATTCTTGATATCATACTTCATCTAGCAATCTATACTAATGACTTATAGCTTTCAATAATGGTGTACATCTCATATATTGTGGATTATAATCCTGCTATATTTATGCAGTGGAGAAACAGGAAACAAAGAAAATGTGATGTTTATGTTCATGTGTTTTCGATGTTTGGCATACCTGTTTAGACCACAATACGTCCACGGCCATATTATGAGGAGGCGTCGACGTGTATTTGAAATTCAATCAATTCTTCAAGAAAGGTGGCCTGTTCTCCAAATTTGTGGGTGACAGGCGTGCGCTTAGGAATTGGCATTTGCAAGTGGTGTAAGCTTGCCTCTGATCACTGACCCACTCTTTGTTTTCCTGTTTTCCCGTTTGTCCGCTGGATGGATATTAATGAATTTCTTAATTAGATTATTGCTTTGACAATATGGAAAAGGAACTTGCCCACAGATGTCGCCAAAATGTGAACAGTGGTTCAGGACATTTATGCTCAATGTAGAATGGAACGTCCAGGTTTTAATATCAAATAAACGATTATAACCAAAGTTATGTTAAATTCCTTATGGCACAACGCCATCCACATCGTGTTCGCTGGACAGAGAATAGCAGCTATGCCTTGTGGTATATTTTTAGCGTCCCTCTGTATGCAAGGCAATAAAAAGTCTGCAGCCAGGGCGTTAATAGCTCAGTTTTTTCGGTTTCTTTTGCCTCCGCAGCGGCAGTGTTGTACAACAAATCGCGGCAATTTAAAATGAAAAATACCGGCTTGCAGACTGTCGAAAACAAGTGTTATATTGTTATTTATTGTTCTAATACCTAAATTTATTATGCAGCGGAAAATTGGTCGGGAAATAGTGTAATTTTTCAAAGTTTTCGTCTCTTTTTCCAGTCCGTTTAATGTTTGGTCGTTAGGTGCTGAAAGCAGTTTTAATAAAAATCCGGCGGAGGAATGAATGTATCGCGCGGAAATGACCCGAAATAAAAGCAGATGAACAGGCGTTCATGTCTAGCAAGTAAAAGCGGCGCCAGCGTTGAAATGTGCAAGCTTATTTATGCTGGTATAACTTCGTTCTTTTGGGGGTGGATGCTGATAACTTAAGGCCTTACCATAGAAAGAACAATATGCCAATCTAGCAGTACTAAGCAGTATTCTTTGTTAGATGTTGCCTGTTGAAATTCTGATTCCAAGTTGCACAGAGAATTATATACCAGGCAAAAACCGAGAAACACTCATATATAATGTCTCACAACTATAGTTGGCTAGTGTACATCAGTATAAATTATAGACAACCATTCTACAAGCTATTTGTTCTAAGTATCCGAAGTTTTCTATTTGGGACCATATTGTAACATAATATAGACCACATTGTTAAAATATAACCGGAATTAGTTTCATACGTGTTACTATCCTCTATACTTAAGAGCAGGTGACAGTCAACTGCTTGCGGGCAACACATTCATTCCAGCTTCAGAGAACATAATCGCAATCCTAATTAAAAACATGGTTAAAATATTACCAATTTACAAATTTTATCCGTCAACATGGCACAAAGGGCACATCAGTAGTACCACTAAAAGAATTGAGTCAAGTTGATTGACTCAGTATATACCCACATATAACGGTGATAGCATTTGATTATTTTCCGATTGCACGAAGCTATAACCTGAGATTCCCTTGCAACCAAATCATCGCCCAGGGGCCTTCAAAAAACATCCACCTCAAAAACTCTAGTAAATAGTTCCTTACATATCTCCCCCTAGGAACTAGAACGACACAGTTTTTATCCTAAAACCATCAACTCATCATCATAGTAACAATGTCTTAACAGACATGTTGTGAATTCGTAAAATGCATTTACACATCTACAACCACCAGCTGGATGAAAGGAAATGATCAGGAACCCTCGAATTACCTAAAAGCGAAGTATGAGCTACTTTTATATTTTTTTTATTGTTGATGTGCCGCCACTGACACGATTTCTAAAAACCATACGCGTTACCAATCCTTAACACGGTAATAATAATTTCACAAAGTTACATTAAAATCAGTTTCATAATTTCCACGTTACCCAATACAAAACGATTTAAAGCAATATTCGTATGTATACCTCTATGGGAAAATTCTAAGTTTCTTGGTTTCTTTAGTAGGCAAGGCAGTGTTCGAATGGACCTAAAAAGGGGTATTGTGCCACTAGGACTTTCTTTCGCAGGTCAATGGACGGCCTATTATGAATATAACAAATTTTTGAGTTTTACAACCCCTCACCCCTCAACCACCCTAATTTACTCCACACAAAAAAATAGAAAGTGATCAGGAACCCCTAAAATGACTGAAAACGAAGTTTGAGCCGTTTTCATATTTTTAGCTGTTTTAGTCTTGCTACGGCGCCAC
Source organism: Callosobruchus maculatus (assembly GCA_951848785.1). Classification (NCBI taxonomy): domain Eukaryota; kingdom Metazoa; phylum Arthropoda; class Insecta; order Coleoptera; family Chrysomelidae; genus Callosobruchus; species Callosobruchus maculatus. Next base: position 584,496 of record CATOUR010000207.1, on the reverse strand, counting down.
TAACACGATTTCTAAAAATCATAAACGCTTTCCATCAGCGGCATGGTAGTAATACTGTGTAAACATTTCATTGAAATCAATCTAATAGTCTCCATGTTGCACGACAAAGAACGATCAGAAGCAATACACGCATGTATCAGGAAATTCTAAGTCCCTTGGTTTCGGTAATAGGCAAGTAAATGTGCGGATGGACCCAAAAAGTGTATTATGACGCTAGGGCTTTTTTTCACAGTTCAGTGGACAGCCTATTATGAATAATTATGAATTTTACAACCCCCCACCCCCCAACCACCCCAATTTCACCCCCACCAAAAAAAGTAGAAAATGATCAGGAACTCCTAAAATGCCTAAAACGAAGTTTGAGGAGTATTTGATATTTTGATAATTACTCCGCCGCCAATGCACCAATTTTCAAAATTTTAGTAGCATTACCTACTAGAGCCCCATAGCATACCGGTACCTAAATTTTTTCAAAATCCTTGCAGCGGTTACTGAGATTACGAGGCTAGAAAAACGCGCACAGACAGATCCTCAGACAAACCGACAGACAGACAGGTAGACGGAAATGAGTGACGTGGATTTTCGTTATGTAGACATCATAAAACGTCCAAAAAGCTTATTAACTCGAAATCGAAAATTTTCGCGATGGCAATACTCCTCTCACCTATCGGTGTGGGAAGTAAAAGGTGCATATACGAATTAAAAATGACAGCTCTCAGGATTTAAGAGTAAAAATATCATTGTAGTGCTTCAGTTTGGCCACGTAGTGAAGTATGCTTTAATTTCACTCAAGATAAAATATTTTTCATGGAAACTGGCAAAGCATTAGAAGTATGACAGCACTATGTGTGGATCTTCGACTGAATAAGGCAATTTGATGTACTGGCATTGAAAAACACGACTTCACCATCATAATATAGACATTGTGTGGTGATGGCCGTAAGCTCGATTTATTTTTAGGGCAAGTAGGAGTTGATGTTTCTAATATTCTATACACTAAATTCGAAAAACAAATTTCCTACATGCAGCCATCTCAGATTAGTGAAGATGTATAAAACGTTGTCATATTTTGTTATGTATTGTGTCGACTCTCGTAGCGTGTGGACGTATACTGTTATCGTCTATGAATTACATACTAATATCAAGCGTCTAAAATCAGTGAAATATGGTGAATACTAGAAAAGGCTCTTCTAACGAAGAGAGTGAGCAAAACGACGTTATCAAATTTCTGAAAAGTGAGCGGTTCGCGAAAATAGTTGACAATGCAGTATCAGCCAGATTGAATGAACTGCAACTGAAGATCCACAATTTGGAATCGCAGATTACATACCTCCGGAGTCAATCAAAATCTCCCGAAGGTAAAGTTACAACACACCATAACGCGAATGAAGAAACCAGTGCAAATGATTTAGATTCCACAAATTCTTCATCATCATCGCATAATACAGTCGTCGAGCAAAATATAGACGAAATTATAAGCAGCCAAGAATTGCAAAAACACCTGCATTCCAGGCCGATAATAAATACGGAGTCGATGGGTACGAAAAGTGAAAAACGCAACTCGAAGAATGATAGTCCAGTGAACAATAGACAATTGCCTACAATTAAACAAACAAATTTAGACAACGGATACCGCAAAAATACCAGCAGGATACGCAAGGTTGTTTTTGGTACAGGACAGAGTTCAACCAATATAACCGCTGTTACACGCAAGACATGGATATACGTAGGAAGAATAACTCCAGGAACCGGAACAGAAGGAATTCGAAAACATCTTCTGGCCACTTTCCCGCGGATCTAAGCAGAAGTAGAAGCACTACCCCAATGGAAAAATGGAAAAACCGAGTCGTACAAAATAAAAATTGACAATGATCTATTAAAAGATGTATTTACTCCCGACAATTGGCCGGCAGGTTGTTTAGTTAAATCTTATAGATTTTTTCGGTCCGAATGAATCCTGTAATAATATAGGTTACGACAGTCTCACGATAATGAATCTAAACATTCAGTGTATGAGAAATAAACTATTATTATTCGATAGTTTTATAAATGAATTACAAAATGTGAAAGTAATTTGTATTACGGAGCACTGGCTGGAAGAAGACGAAATTTCTAACTTTACTGTATCAAATTTTCTCTTGAAAGCACACTTTTGCAGAAAAGAATATACCCATGGCGGAGTGAGCATTTATATTCACAGATCATTACAAGCCAGCGAAATTGTGAGCATCAGGGGTCTCACTCAGGAGATTCACTGTGAAATGTGTGCAATCTACATAAAAAAGGTAAATTTAGTAGTTATAGTTGTATATAGATCTCCTTGTGCTAATTCTCATTTTAACATTTTTTTTAACATATATGAAGAAATGCTACATAAAATTGAAACAACTTATCCTATGGCAAACATAGCTATAAGCGGCGAACTTAGATTTTATGGCACCCAATAATAGAACTAAATTGTTTTGCGACCTGTTGTTACAGTACAACCTACATCAAACTGTATTTGATTACTCTAGACAGACTAACAGATCTCGGACATGTCCAGACAATATTTTTTCCAACTTTCCTTGCAACCCAGCTGTCATTTTGCATCCTGGTATATCTGACCATGATGCTCAGGTCCTGTCATATGAATATCACCCCTATGAGGACATTAACAACAACTATAGACATTTCACTCACAATAACCATGTATTTGAAAACTGCTTGAAAATTGAATCGTGGAATAAAGTTTATGACGCAACGACAACAGAAGCAAAAGCTGTTGCATTCCTTGATACTTTTATGAATCATTTCAATAATTCTTTTCCAATTACATGTAAAAAGTCAGATAAAAGAAATAAAAAATGGAGAACACCCGAATTAAAAAACCTCAAACAGCTAATGTTATTATATCACAGTAATTTCAAAGAGAACCCATCAGGTGCTAACAAAAATTTATACAATCAGTGTAAACAACGATATAACAATATTTTAAAACAAATCAAAATCATGCAAAACAAGAGAAGTATAAATATATCCGACAATAAAAGCAAAGCAGTATGGTCAATTATTAACAGAGAATGTGGTAGGACTAATCACAAGGTAAGCGAGGAGTCTATTGATATCGAGAGTTTCAACCATTATTTTGTTAACCACTCTGAACAAATTGTGTCAGCGTGTGACACATCGGAAGATTTTACCACCAAATATATAACACCGACTTGTAGTAGTATGTTTTTACGCGAAATAACGGCCAATGATGTTTTAACATACATTTCAAAATTAAAAAACAAGAAGACTCCAGATATTCATGACGTAAGTTCGGCACTTTTAAAAGAGTTTGCAATATATATCGCCAAGCCCATGTCACACATCATTAATACCTGCTTTCAGGAAGGACATTTTCCTTCTGTCTATAAAACATCTAGGGTTGTCCCTCTACACAAAAAAGGGGACGTAAATGACCCCCAAAGCTACAGACAGATCCATATTGTACCAAGTATCTCCAAAATAATTGAATATGCAATTCTCGACCAACTAGTCACATACACTGAAAAAAATAATATAATAAACGATAACCAATACGGCCTTATGCCCGGAAAAAGTACGATCGATGCTGTGATGAGCATCGTAGAAAATATACAACAAGCTTTTGAAGATAATGGTACATATGTAACGGTTTGTACGGATCTGTCTAAAGCTTTCGACTGCATCAGCCACAATAAATTGCTAAGTAAACTTGACAAATATGGTATTAGAGGCATTACTAATAATAATATAGAGTCATTCCTAAGAAGTCGGATCCAGAGAGTACATCAAAATAACAGGTTTAGCCAACCTTTAATTTTTAAAAGGGGCGTCCCTCAAGGTTCAATATTAGGGCCATTTCTTTTTGTTTTATATATAAACGATCTCGTTTGGCATATGGCAGCACTAGATCCAGCTATAACAACAACTATGTACGCTGACGACACAACTTTCAGTTTCAATGTAAACCCTGAAGTCTTAAGCGAAACACAACATGCGGATACCATCTTAAGTCATTCAAAAAAATAGTTCAATTCGAACGAACTCTTTCTTAACAGTAATGAAACTGAAATTTGTTCTTTTTCATTAAAATTAACCAATAATTTTTCACATGTAAGATTCCTGGGAATAGATCTAGATTCGTCTCTATCCTGGTCTTTCCACATAGAAAACCTGTGTAGTAAGTTATCACGAGCTGTTTATGCGATACGAAAGGTATCTCAGACGGTGGACACTGAAGCAGCAGTGACTGCTTACTATGGTTTATTCCACTCTTCACTAAGCTATGGAATTTTAAGTTGGGGTAATGCCTCCTTTAGTCAACTCCAGAAAATTTTTCTCATACAAAAAGCTGCTGTGCGTGGCATAGTGAACGCCAGACCTGTCGATCATTGTAAGGATTTGTTTAGACATTTTAAAATAATGACCTTGTTTGGGTTAATAGTATTTGAAAACCTGATTTACATAAAAAATAACATCAATAAGTATATTCAGTTATCTTCTGTGCATATGTATGAAACAAGAGGTAAGAATAAACTGATACAACCCCGTAGAAGAGTGAATAGATCTAAGGTCTTAGGAGTCGAACTATATAACGCTTTACCTGAAGAAATTTCAAACCTGCCAATTAGTGCTTTCAAGAGAAAAATTAAACACCTACTAAAAGATATAGCTCCATATAAAACAGATGATTATATCAATTATATGAGGCTAAATGCCAGGCTAAAGGCTCAGGACTAAAGTCCTTATTTTGTCTGTTATTTGTAATATTTGCTAATGTATATTGTAATTTACACTTGCATGTTAACTTGTAATATTTCAAGGCTTTATGTGACGTACCAACAATGTATGTACATTTACTGGTGAATAAATTATTATTATTACTATTATTATACTATTTACAAATCTACTGCAGGTATTTTGCATTATTTGCAAAAAAATGTTATCTGTGTGAGTTAAACAGAGACAATAAGCTGCAAAATATGTGACACTATCCAGAAGAGAGCAGTTGGATTAATAGGTACGCCTAACCTCACAAAGGACCTCCATAGCCTAGAGCATTGAAGAAGGGTGGTTGACCTATCCCTCTTCTACAGATTCTATCACGAAAGTTGTTCGAGTGAGGTCTTCCAGATAATAACACCAAAGGCTGTTCGAATGAGAAACACTAGAGGGGCTGTGCGAGCTCATCCTTACCAGGTCGAGGTCTCTACTCCCCGAACCAGTCTCCTACAGCATTCCCTCTTTTGGAGAACTTCGACGCTGTGGAATTAGCTACCGGGGAATTTGTTTCCCAACGGCTACAACCTGCAGCAATTCAAATCTAACATGCACCGATACTTATCCTCTCGCAGCGCTTCTATAGCGCCATAAGCTCTCAGCCTTTAAGGGAGGTTGACCATAAAAAAACAATTTCCAACCCCTACTTGTACGCTGAACCATCTCCCGTCATTTCATAGCAATCACTATCTAATCTCTATATAATGCGTCATATACAGTAACAACGTAATACACACTTCGTTCACGTAATAACAGTTAAGAGACAAAGGCATCATTTTTTCAAATCCCAATCTCCATTCTGGGGAAAAATCCATCCGCCGCCGCGCCGCAGCAACCCTTTTTCTCTTTAGCAATATCGGACCGGTACGAGATCGCCCCTATCTCAGTTTTTAATCCTGTTTTCCCGGCCTTCCCCCGGGAAAAATATCTGGCGGGAAAGGATTTGCAAAAACGCCATATTTCGTGCCGTTATCAAGGTCATTATCAAAATTGCCGGCGATGCCGCAGGGTTATTGCACCATTCCCATCGTCCTGTTCGCTCGTCCGCTTGGAATTAGCTGATTTTTAAAATGGAGAAACCCACGGAGAAAGCCAGTTCGGTTCAGTTTGTTCGCTCTCCTGCAAACTGGAAATGTTCGCTCAGCATACCGGAAAAGTTGAAGTAAAAAATGAAGTCAAGTTTATTGACTCAGTACTTCCCACACATAACGGTGATATACCAGTTTATTATTTTCTCATAGCATGAAGCTATAGTCTGAAATCCCCTTGCAACCAAATCATTGCCAGCACCACCCCCCCCCCGCCCCCACCCTATTATCAATACATCAATACTTTCAGCCTTGAAACTCCCCACCCCCCAATTTCACCCCCACCCAAAAAAGGTAGAAAATGATCAGTAACCCCTAAAATATCTAAAAACAAAGTTTGAGCTGTTTTCATATTTTTAGTTTTTTGATTATTGCTACGCTGCCACTGACACGATTTCTAATAGCTATACGCGTCTTATCCTCACAACGGTAATAATATACTGTGTCAAAATTTCATTAGAATCAATTTAATAGTTTTCACGTTACAAAATACAAACCGATCTAAAGCAAAAAATACTCGTATGTACACAGAAGTCCCTTAGTTTCGGTAATAGGTAAACCTAAAAAGGTGATTCATGACGCTAGGTCTTCCTTCACATGTCAGTGGACAGCCTATTATGAATACAAGAAATTTTTCAGTTTTTCAACCCATCACCCACAAACCACCCCAATTTCACCCCCACCCAAAAAAAAACGTAAAAAATGATCAAGAACCTCTAAAACGCTTAAAAACGAAGTATGAGCTGTTTTCATATTTTTAGTTTTTTTATTATTTCTGCGCCGCCACTGGCACGATTTATAAAAGCTATACGCATTTTCTATCATCGCCATAGTAGTAATACTGTGTCAAAATTTCATTGTAATCAATTCAACAGTTTCCTCGCTACACAATACAGAACGGTCTGAACCAATACTCGTATGTTTACACCAGAAAAAATTCTAAGTCCCTTGGTTTCTGCAATAGGCAAATATTGTACCTAAAAAAGGTACCTATTTATGTCGCTGGGTCTTCCTTCACAGGTCAGTGGATAGTATGTTATAAATGCAACATTCTTTTCAATTTTACAACCCCCATCCCCCAACCACCCCAAATTTCGCCCCACCAAAAAAAAGTAGAAAATGATCAGGAACACTTAAAACGCCTAAAAACGAAGTTTGAGGAGTATTTGAACCGATTTTCAAAATTATAGCAGCAACCACACGGCATATTGATGCACAAATTTCATCACAATCCATGCAGCGGTTACTGAGACTACGAGGACAGAAAAACGCCTATAGACAGACCGACCGACGGAAAGGAGTGACGTGGATTTTCGTTATGTAGACATCATAAAACTCACCAAAAAACGTATTATCTCAAAACCGAAAATTTAGCGATCACAATACTCCCCTCACCTATCGGTGTGAGAAGTAAAAATATGCTTCTTTCAGGAATTTCTTGTGATATCACTATTCAGTAAAGCACGTGTTCGAGTTCTCCAAATGTTAATCAAAAGACTCACAGTATCGATCACAAAAGAAGGCTAAAAGCATGTTTTAAATACATAGCAAAGGCTGTCAATTATGCGGTGATCCACTCGGGAGGGGGGGGGTGGAGTGTGGTAAATTTCCACCCCCAAAAGTCTCAGAAAACATGGGCTAGATAATCTTTTTATTACTGCTTTAATGTTCAGAAGAAAATGATTTTCAACCCACCCGAAATGGGCTCAAGGATATCACAATTATTGCTTGGAACATGTAATATGCATCTCCCTGAATTTCCTTGAGACGTGTTATTCTCGTAACAAAAAAAAATCAGACGAAAACTGAGTGGAATTGTTTATGGTAGGGTAGGGTAGGGTCTATCATCCCTGCTTTCAAAACATTTTTTTCTGGACGTCAACCCTTAAAATTCACCCCCAAGTTTTATGTTTCAAACAGCACCCCATAGGTTTTCCTACATAAATTAAATTCATATTGTATTTCAAATCTTGTGATACCTTTGATTTTATACGCAAACTTATTTATTGCGTGAAATCATAGGCATAATATAATAAAAATAATAATTAAAATTAGTTGGAAAGAATGGATAAAAAAGAAAACTAAGTGGGTTTCTGTTGATCCACTGAGATAAGTCTTTGGTTAGTTCTTTATATGTTTATCCAAAGAATCTGCAGATTGCTTTGTATCGTTAATAGGGTATACCCTGTATATATAGTGGCAAGTGTATTTTATTACCTCCAGTCTTTCATTGCTCACAAATTTAAACCTCTCACGAGACACCCTCACCCCAATCCGATTTTTTCCTAATTACGCCCAATTACTTTTCCGCCTATTAACAAGTTTTTAAATGAAATTTTCTCGCTTTTGAACAAGGGAGCGCTGTGCCGTAGCATACGAAACACTGTTTGGTTACAACATCCTTTTATAGTGGTGATGGTTCAGTGAAATTGGAGACTATCGTGCATAAAAATATGACCAGAAACAGTAGTGACTAGCTGAAGTGATAAAACTCACTCTTAGCAGCTTATTTTCATTTTCTGAATACCAAATGAGATAAATTTAGTTTTAATGTCGGCATTAGAAAAAATACTTAGGTTTTAAAGCTCAGCGTTTCTGAAACATCTAGTAAAACATGAGTTTTTAGTTAGTTAGTTAGCTTTTGAATTATACAGCGTATTCGAGGTCAATTATGACACTATCTTCCACAGTGTTTGATACACGAATCAATATTGACGTAATAACATATTTCCTAAGACCAGTACTTCCAAAATCTGAAAAAATATATTTGTTTTATTAGTGCTTTCGTTTGGGAGTTCTGAGTTTTAATCAAAATCCCTAAAATTGGTATTATATGGTCAATTTAATAACTCACTAGAACCATACATTCACCTATACACGTCCCTGTCTATAACACCTAACTATTTCACTAATTTTTTGATGTTTAAAACATGTGAGCGTATCTCAAGAGTAACAACTGAACACATAAGGTAGTAAACAAACCACTTCAGCATGGCATGCTAAAAGCCATCATCTTTGACACCTCAGCCTCCAAACATTGATCAGCTGTGACCTCGCAGTGACAGTTCAAATTGTAAACAATGCTGTGTAACGCCAACTAACCTGAAAATTCATCCAATGCAACCCATGTTACAAACACTGCACTTTTTGAGCTCCATCTCGAAAAACTGTTAAACTACACTCGAATATAGCACAACAAGTCCGTAAAGCTTCACCACATTTGCCAACAAATAGTAAAATCGATTTTACTGACCAAGCATAAAAGACGCACAAACAATAAACAAGGCAAACGTTTGACAGTCGAGCGCATGCCGCGTTGCCAGCTCCTCACAATTATGCAAAACATCAGAATTTGCGTTTGTGATGAAGAAATATGCAGTAGCGCAGTAGAGGTCAACATATCTATTGATTTTGCTGTAATTATTCATGAACCATCAAAATACCGTCTTTTTTAACGTAGAATGGATTATTTCTGAACACTATACAATTAAGACGATAGTAAACAATTACGATTGCCGTATCTGGTAGTCAATATGGCAACGTAAGAAAAGATGTCGGCTTATTAGAATTAGTTGCTTACTACCTCTATGTTCAGTTGTTACTCTGAGGACCTGATTGAGAGTAAATCAACCCGTGTTCGGTTATAAACGCATCCAGTACTTCGCCGATCGACCCGCGTGTAAGGGGCCTAAGAACCCAAAGCGAAGCTAAAATGGTGTTCACATCTTTTCCCTTTTTTAAAATCACTGCCAGTGGGCCAATTTTCAAAAATAATGCAGCACTACGTACACCCCTGACCGGGGTTAGACAAATTTATTGTTATTTTCTTGACGCAAAAATCATATAATATATATTGTCTTACAATAATTTGTTTCTAAATCACAACAGAAATAAATATAGTCTGTCTTGGAATAGATTGATAAGCAGACAGAAATAATGATCCGACTTTTGCCATGAAAATAAATTTCTATAATTTCACTGCACTGGTGCGGTACTTTTTGGTACACCCGCTGGGAAAGCACCTCCCGTCCCCTTTCAAAGTTAATTCCTGCAGCGGTGTCCTCAGCAGGAAGGATCCACAACTGCGTGGAGGTTGCGCTATCTGTCGTTGGGGATGCAAAATCTACAGGGCAGGACTTACAATAAGAGATATCTTGGCTCCGTTTCCATCGAGCAAAACAGATTATTATCTCGTTTGGATATAATCGTGGACTGTTCACATAGCCTATGGTGAACAACTGAGATAGATAAATAAATATATTTTGTTGTCTCAAGAATAACTAGATTCTTATTGACAAAGCTATAAGCAAAACAAAATTTGTTTGAACAGTTTCTGAAATAAAAGGGTGTGGAAGCTTGTTACAAGAATCTTGAGTGATTTAGGGGTGATTAATTTGAATCCATTTTTTGTCTATTATAACGCAATTCATGGTCTCAAATCAAAGTTTTGTATTATTTTTAAATATTAGAGATGTCGTTTTTCAAATAGTGTTATTATTACGATCGTTATTTTGAGTTGTAAAAATAGTAGCCTTTGATGAAGTTATAGGTCTATTAGTGGCACTGCATCTAATTGCTTGCTTCGGTAAGACTATCAAACCTTTTAAACAGATTTGAGAGCAGAAACCCCCATAAATCAAGCCCCTTTTAAAAATAAAATATAACAACTTTTGGTGGTGTTCTTGCCAAGTATTTCTCTAAACTGTTCTGGGCATATATGTAGGATATTTTAGCTAATTCATAACCCAATTGAGGTTTTGAATAAAGAAAAAAATATATTTTTTTTGTGATAAATCGAAAGATCATATATAAGTTTTATAACAAAACCGTTTTTGTTTTCTTTTTTTTCTCAATAATTCAAAAGTTATATCAAAATAAAAATGGGTTTTTGAATCGAGTACCGAAAACACGCCGACGGCTCCCGAACCCGTGTGACGTAATGATGGCGGTTAAGATGCTCCTTTGACCAACGACATCCTACATCGATACTAGATTCTAGATTCCCAGCCAAACGTGAAAATACTTGCTAGTAACTAGTGTATATTTGTTGCAATATAGCCGATGAATGAAGTTTGCAGCTCAGGACGACCTCTACGATCGAAATAAATATCTTTTTGAATGTTTGAAATCAGATTACAGATTCCAGTAAGTCAGTAAGTACCTAGTCAAATATGTCTTATTGAAACTATCTGGTGCATGTTCGGCTGGCCTAGTGGTTAGAGTGTTGGCTAATGGATCCGTTGGTCTGAGTTCAAAGCTCAGCCTGTCCAATTTTTTTTTATTTTTTTTTATCAAATAATTCATTCATGTGCTTTTTGCACTTGTTATGTACATTTTTTTTACGATCAACATAAATATGTTTTTGAAACAAATTCTATCAGACATATTACTTGCACTGCATAGTGCAAAAACTAAGTACAGGATGCGGTGGACAATTCAAAAAATCAGTTCAAATGGTGTTTGTCCGTCAATATCAACCGCCAATATTTTTTTAAATGTAATAGTTGGTTAATAAAACAAAATCCATTCATTTTTTAAGTTTTTAATATAAACATAAAATAAAACTCGTAATCACAACAGTCTTCGGTTTATCACTTGGTATTTTTATTTATTTAACTTTGAGCAACGAAGCTTAATAATTAAATTTTCATAAAAATTTAACAAACAAAAATGTTTAAACGCAATGCAAACAAACAAAACTTATTCTTCTATGAGTTTCAATGTTATAATTATCTTTACTGTACGTAGATGCTTTTCTGTTAAAATATTTGTTAGTAATTTCATCTTATATGAAATGAATCCAATTTTTTTTAATAAATTATTAATATGTACATCCCAACGTAAGTGTGAGTCTAAATATATTCCTAGATACTTTATACTTTTTTCTATGTTCGGGATTAAAAAATATAGTTTTATTTTTGTTTACTTGAAGTGCTAGCCCTTATGTAAAATAATTATACTTATAGTTTATTTATCGTATAAGTATTTATTATCAATAATAATATTAAATAATAAAATAATTATTTTAAGTTTTGGTCCAGAAGATAATTATAACATTGAAACTCATAGAAAAATAAGTTTTGTCTGTTTGCATTGCATTTTTATATTTTTATTTGTCAAATTTTTATGAAAATTTAATTATTAAGCTTCATTGCTCAACGTTAAATAAATAAAGATACCAAGTGATAAACAGAAGACTGTTGTGATTACGAGTTTGACTTACTTTATGTTTATATTAAAAACTTAAAAAATGAATGGATTTTGTTTTATTAACCAACTATTACATTTAAAAAAAATATTGGCGGTTGATATTGACGGACAAACACCATTTGAACTGATTTTTTGAATTGTCCACCGCGTCCTGTACTTAGTTTTTGCACTATGCAGTGCAAGTAATATGTCTGATAGAATTTGTTTCAAAAACATATTTATGTTGATCGTAGAAAAAAATGTACATAACAAAAAGCACATGAATGAATTATTTGATAAAAAAAATAAAAAAAAAATTGGGCAGGCTGAGCTTTGAACCCAGACCAACGGATCCATTAGCTAACACTCTAACCACTAGGCCAGCCGAACATGCACCAGATAGTTTCAACAAGACATATTTGATTAGGTACTTACTTAATGGAATCTGGAATCTGATTTCAAACATTCAAAAAGATATTTATTTCGATCGTAGAGATCGGCCTGAGCTGCAAACTTCATTCATCGGCTATATTGCAACAAATATACACTAGTTACTAGCAAGTATTTTCACGTTTGGCTGGGAATCTAGAATCTAGTATCGATGTAGGATGTCGTTGGTCAAAGGAGCATCTAAACCGCCATCATTACGTCACAAGGGTTCGGGAGCCGTCGGCGTGTTTTCGGTACTCGATTCAAAAACCCATTTTTATTTTGATATAACTTTTGAATTATTGCGAAAAAAAAGAAAACAAAAACAGTTTTATCATAAAACTTATATATGATCTCTCGATTTATGACAAAAAAAAAATTGATTCAAAACCTCAATTATCAATGTGTCTTGTAAAGTCCAATTTGTGATCAATAGTTAGACCTTAGAACGTCATACCGTATATTTGATACAACTGTTCATTACTCGAGCAATTATTCAATAAATTTTGTGTTCAAGACATTAAAAGATAAACAACTGCTGTCATACCATCCCTGATTAAACCTATATCTTTTCAGTCTTTCTCTTTAAGTCGTGTGTCACTACCATAGATAATACTTTAGAGTCATCGGAAAATGCAGTGAATTGACAACTTATTTCCATGTTATTAGATTAGACAGCATGGTCATGTAAACAACAGGTTATAATTTAATTGTAACGTGTTTTATGAGATTTGCCAAGAGTTGCTGAGGAAGAGTATCATCCGGCGAACAACGCAGCATTGTTATATCTACAATCGGTCACAATGTAGAATAGTTTAATGTAATACCAGAATCTAGACCAATCAATTTTGAAATAAAGGTCTCGCTAAAATTAAAGAACTTTAGAGAAACACTTGAAAAAGAGACGTTTCGTCTGCTTAATTTATTTAATTAGTTGTTAACACCTCGAATTTTTCAATATGTGCTTGTCTAGGCGACTAAATACTGCATCTTTATCTGGGAGTATATACACTGGGTGATACCTTCGGATTATTCATTTGAATATACGACCATAATTTAAGTAGAATATGTATTGGGTAGGTCTATATCTGCCCATTTCCGATTCGTTGGAATGAAAATTTTAAAAATTGCGTTTTTCGAGAAGCAGATGAACACATAAAAATAAATTATTGGACTGAAAATATCTCCTTTCATTCGAAGAAAGGATGAGAACATTTTGGGGTTGTGGCCAACATTTTGAAAAGAAACTGTGGATCACTGCATAAAGGAGAATGTTGCGTTAACTTTCGGCAATGTTTATTGCCATCTTCAGGGCTCTAACGTTGAGGTCTGTTAATCAAAAACAGCACCGCATTGTGGCAAAGACTTAAAAAGCCAGTTCTAGTACAGAATCGTCAAAAAATTTTCGAAAAATGTTTAGTTAATATTGGTGTCTTCACAACAAGCAGGTCAGCAGGAAACAACATGTAGATGTAAACATACAAAATACACGACTTTAAATGTTTCTTAACGCGAGTGACACAACCCTTTTATGAGAGTATAACAATGTAACAGGTAAAATTAAATACAAATGATCATAAGGACAATGGCGATATGTCGCTGTGCACGCACCAAGATTATCATATTATCAATGGTACTGTACAATTCTAAAGCTGTTCTCTCTTGTACTATTGATCGAAGTAATAGGAGCTCAGGTGGAACATCTAATATCCTTACTAAAACTTCATGAAGAATACTGAAATTTTAGTTGTGAAGAAAATTATATTCTTAGTCACAGTGTATACTTCTTTAGAATGAGCATTGAAATCAAAAATATATTACTCTTCACTCAAATTAACCACAACTTCCTTTTTGAAGTCATATTTTTTATGACTGGATGACGCTTTGCCTACAAATTCTCACCAAAAACATGCCGATGTCAACACAATGATAGGGTTCAACTGTTCCAGCTTAGACCAAATTCATTGCGTATTGGTCCGTTTTGTCCTGAGTCCGTCCCTGTCCTGCGAATTTGTGGTCCACAGCTCATCGTCCCGTTCTGTCCCTTACGCTCTGTTCAGCGTGTCATCTGGAAAGTCCTTTTCATTATCATCCTCTGATCGATGTCGAGAGAGAGTCAAATTAAAATTTATGGGGAAACTTTTTCATAAAACTTTCGTTGCTGCTTTCAGTTTTAATTTCCGGATTTGCATATAGGGATTCATATCTGTTTGAATATACAACATTTATGAATATTAATTGAAGAGTCAGGTGGATAATGGAGATAGTTAACGTTATGCTCTATTTGAGTCACCGTCATGAATGAGGAATGTAAATGACATTATTTGACTCAACATTCAGCTTGAAAATATTAAAAATAAAGAAAAATCGGAATCCCTAAAAGAGATGTTTTTTTATAACTGAGCAGACCGCGCAGGCAGAGCCTAAATACCAGAGCACCGCGGCTGCTGTGAAAGGGTTATGTTAGGGGAGGTTTGTTAACGCGGGATTTGAATGGGCCAATACCCGCAGGCCCAATAAATACCTCTCCTGGCAGTCCATTCCAAGCCTTGGACACCCTGGGAATAAATGTGCGGTTGTACCGCTCAGTTCTTGATGTATGAAGAATGACCGTCTTAGGATGAGATGCAGCGCTCGCACGGGTACATCTGATAGGAGTGGTGAGCGGCGGAACGATAGAGGATAGCTCAGAGGAGCATATTCCGTTGGAATATCGATAGAAGAGTAAAAGGTCACCAGCAACACGCCAGTGAGAAAGCTTGAATGTGCGACTCCTTGGCAGAGCCCGGTTGTTCATTAGAACCTGGTGTTGGCTTGGGCATTTCTTGTTTGATAGCGTACAATACTGGGTCTTGGAGGCATTAAATTTAACCATATTCTTAAGCCCACAAGCGGTAATGGTATCGAGATCCTTTAAAAGTGAAGTGATATGACCAAGTATCAAGTCCATTCACTTGTGTCTGACCTGCAGTTATTTGAAACATGGATTAAGTAACTAGTCAGCTTACCACAAAAAACATGACTATATGAAAACCACTATGCGTAGATCAGATATGTCACGAGTTGGGACTGATTCACTGTATTGGCACATATCTCCTTCGAATGTTTGGCACTGTGCAATGCCGTGTCTTTCGCTTCCCATGAGTTCTGGATTGTGCGAGGGATCTGCAAGGATGAACAAGGTAGGAGATCCTCCATCGACTGGTTCTTCCGCAGGCACATAAGTCATTGTCAGCGTAATCCTACCTGAAAAGGTTATTCCTTAACCTACCTATTTGTTCCTGTTGAGGCTCCAGGTCCTGCAGTCCAGTTGTGATCAAGCATGGAGCCTTTCAGTCGGGTTCCAAGTTGGTAGGTGGTTCTCTGTTAGCCGCCGCTTCCACAGTACCTCTTTGGTTACTGATTTGGAGTTTTGAACATAAGCAAAGGATAAAGGAGATATATAACCGCCCCTTTCATTTTCTGAAGGACGCAGGTCCCTTGCTTATCACACAGATGAGATGGTCCTACTGACTTGACACATTCCTCCTTTATCTACTTAATTAATTTGATATGTGGTATTTAATTGATCAAATTAAGGTGTCGATCGTAAACACTTTGCGAAAATCTAATATGTATTTAATATCTATAAAAACTGTCTTATCATCAAGAGCTAGATTTTGTAATTAAGTCCATCAACATAATTCCATCAGTTTTACACTTAATCCCTTTTTACATCGCTGTTCTTCTAAGGGTAAAGGTAGTGAGTGCACTGTTTTCTAAAGTTTGAATTTTTTTGTTGAAGTTATATAAATTTTGTATTATTTCTGAAGTAAATTCCCCATTTTAGTCTAATAACATTCCAGGTATAAACAAAATCAGCTCATAAGTAAAAAAATAAGACGGAGATTACTTTCATAAACACTAACCCATTTTTTTACATTTATATCTTTTGTTATATATCGCCTTCATCCATTCGACTATTCACTTGTAATCATATTTGTTTTCCATGAGTATGTAATTGTAGAGGATTTGTACTCTTAAGAAAATCTGCTCTAGAAAGTAGTCCTGTTAGTCACAATGAAGGTGTTTATCAGCATGTAAGCGGTTTCTTTGAAGAATTTCATAAAAAAAGGTTTTCTATACAAACCCTTTGACGCATACAGAAAGCCTATCGTATATAAAAATATCTATAGCAAGATAATTGTCCATTACCATTGTACCTTGAAGCGCTGTGAACCCTAAGCTGTTGTTCAATAGCGCGGAAGTTCTCCAAAAAGAGTGCCTTTTGGAAGAAGCACTCAGTTGGTTATCTCCAGCAATACAATCTGTAAACTTTGATGTCGGAATCTTATGTACGATGTCACAGGCTATGGCATCCTTCGTGCTAACCGATCTCTTTACTGAATTCAGTTCACAAGCTACAGGACATTTCAATGATGGACTGAACTTAGGCTTGTTGTGCAGTTGGAATCTGCTCTGGTGAATACAACTTTTGTAGAAGAAGCAAACCTGTAGCTTCTGGAATATCCATCCAGTAATACTGGCCACAATGCTGGGTCAGGACATATTATTTTTTTATTTTAATTTCCAAAGAATTGAAGATGATTGAAATAACTTGTCCTTTGGCCGGTAAACCATTTCTTTAATGTGGGCCGTAAGTTGCGATATGGTTTGCCCGAAACCAGATGAAGTATTTTCTCGTCTTGGGATTATAGTCTTTGCTCTGGAGAGCATTTATTTGTTCTTTCTTGAAGCATCTCCAACCACACTGAGTAGCAGTCAACTGATTAATACTGCAAGTGTAAATCAACTGCACATATGCAGATTTTTCCTCTATAAGTATTATCCCCTTTGTATGATCTACATACTTGATCCCATTTAAAATATATCCTGGCTTCCAAGCTCATTTTAATTTTTTTATATATAGATAGATATTTTATTTCCTACAGGTATGCCATATCCAATTGCAGGAAATGCTTGAGTTTCAGAAATATACATTTATTTATCGTATGGCTCAAAAACATGACAACAGTAAATATAGATTAAAAGAAAAACTATTATAACCTATACTAAAATAAAATATATACAGCTACAAACTAAGATACATAGTCTTTGGTATTTACAGGTTGATGTCAAGTTCTTTCAGCCACTTCAGCGCCAACGGTGTGGCTGTGAAGAACTCTTCTCGCGATCCCTGAAACGCACGCAGTTCACATTCGCTCGTAATATGGTTTATAGTTTGGCGGGGCGCGCCACAGTCACATAAGGGAGATTGCACATAGCTCCACTTGTAAAGGGAGTCGGCACATCTGCCGTGGCCTGTTCGGACTCTATTAAGTTTTACCCACTCTTTCCGGGGTAGTTCTGATCCTGGAAGTAAGGCTGCCCCCATAAATGCGCATCGCGAGTGGTGTTCCGCAAAACCTTCCCACTGAGAGCGCCATTGGTTTAAGGAGAAATATACAAAGTATGATAGTAAACCAAATAAAAATAAAAACCAAATAAACAACAGAGTAAGAATGCTGCCTGCGTAAAGGTCACGAATATTTTATAAATCAATATTGATGTAAATTAATTTGTTAATTCTAGTACATGTTGCCCAATTTCACACCTTGACGTGTTCCCCTTTTAATTCTTTAATTTTTATGGTTTAAATTGGAGATAGAACTTTGGACACATACATAATATTTTATGTATCGATTTTTTTAATCAATACTTTCATTTGTGTTGTTCTAAAAATTTTTCTGACACTACTATTTACAAATATTTTTTTATATTTCAGGTGCTGATATATGTGGATAGTTAGCTTGGAGCTAAAGTTGGTGAGTGAAGTATATAGAATTGTTATTTAAATAATGTTTGACGATACTCGTTGCAAAAAAGCCACTTTCTTAGAAAAGCTATCTTAATGGAATACTGACTGATCTGATGAGATTTGATTTACCTGTAAGATAGACTTCTCATACAAGCTTTCATTATGTGTAATTTGGTTTAAAATATACATACCTGGCTAGTGTATGACGCACCACGTGAAGAGTTTGTAACGTAGCTTGTTCAACTTAGCAGATTTTTCTGTTGTGGGGAAGGTAAACAATACTATTCTTCTATAATAGATGAGGTAAATAGAAGCCTCACATATCCGCCTTATGGAACGGCTGCCAAAAAAGAAGATAAAATCAGTATAACCATTGATTAACATATTTACGTATAAATATGTTAATCAATGGTATAACATAATAATCACATGCATAATAATCACATGCACATAACTAGACGATTCTTTTGTTCATTTTTGTCAAAAACTTGACAGCAGAGACTTGTGTCCTATAAAAGGGTACCTGCTTGTATATGTAGTTAAATGGTTTTTAATTAAAACAGGCTTTCTTATAAATAGTGATGTTGGGATACCCAGGGTTTCTGAACTAAGAGATAGGGATACAAATATTATGTTACGTTATCAGTGTTTGGTTTCATATAAATTAGGATTATCCCCGTGTGTTAATTGAAGGTGGATATTTCAAGTTGCTTCATTGAATATTTCCAAAAATAAAAGTATTCGATAACGATATTCACGGCCGTCCGGCCTAAAAAAGAAGTAGAGTTGGAAATTCAGAATATTTCAGTTGAAAATGCAGAGCAGAACTTTGTTGGAGACTCCATATAGCACGTTCATTTGTGACTAACATAAAAACTCAATTTGTGTGAGCTGTAGTGCCGATATGCAAAGATGAAATGATTAATTTAAAAAAAAAGGAAGGAAGGAGACATTTCGAGTTGGAAAGTCAGAATATTTTAGTTAAAAATGTAGTGTAGGACCTTGTTCGAGACCCCAGTGTGATAATAATTGTGTCATAAAAAATAAGTGCGTATATTAAGGGTCAACTTCTGAGAATGTTATCCTCGAATAGCTAGTATAATTAGATGATGCATTCACCATCTTTTTAAACTGCTTTATACCTCTTCCATCCTGGCCGAAATTCATAAAGACGAGGCAAGGGTAAGCAAGCTTTTACTACCCTACACTTCGATCTGAATATTCTCATTTCACACGAATCGTAAGCTACACTATAAACTTGGTACCATAACGTTCTCTTTATGACTCGAAATATATTCCTTGGTTAGAAATGATAATGGGAAATCGTGAAAAAATGAAATGATACACTTTTTATATACTCTTCTTTCCGGTACCTTCTCAGGAAGAGGGTAACTTGAACGGCTGTATACGAAATCCACTCGGTAATCCATGTCAAATAAAATACACGGAATGTTATTATATTCCGAGTACGTTTTCTGACATAAAACGGTTATAAGGGATGGTGAGCCAAATAGGCAGCGTTGCCAAATAATGCGGATTGAACGATTCTTATACGTATCTTATTTCAACTTTTTACAATAACTTCATGAATTACACACTCATTCATTCAAGTTGATTGGCTCAGTACTTCCCACAGATTACGGTGATTCCATTTTATTATTTTCCCATTGCATGTAGCCTTAGTCTGAGAACCCCTTCCAACCGCCGAAGCCCACCCGAAAAAGATTCAGCACAAAAACTACCGTATATATTCGTATGTGTTTCTGGCATTTTTCCCCATACGAACAAGGAGGGCATATGCGCCATCTGGTACCCGAAGGTAACGGCAAACCAAAGAAAATCTCTGCTAAACAGCAGCTTTTTTTCTTGGTGGAACGCCATGGCGCGTTCGCTTGGCCAACCAGAAGAGCGCGGTTCTATATGCTGCTGAATATGAGAGTCGGTATACGAGGTTGCTCTATGGCGCACTGATGATCGCTAATAAGCGTGAAACAGCTGTCTGCGTACTGGTGGATTGACGGAGATATAGAGTAACCCTCATATATCGACTCTCATATGCAGCAGCATATTGAACCGCGCTCTTCTGGTTGGCCAAGCGAACGCGCCGTGGCGTTCCACCAAGAAAAGAAGCTGCTATTTAGCAGCGATTTTGTTTGGTTTGCCGTTACCTTCGGGTACCAGATGGCGCACAGACAGATCTTTTCTGTCGCCTACTCTCACATGCTTCACATGTCTGGTAGATATGAAAATTCTGATCCTCTCTATCTCCGTCAATCGACCTATGGTGCACTGATGATCGCTAATAAGCGTGAAACAGCTGTCTGCGTACTGGTGAATGGACGGAGATACAGAGCAACCCTCATATAAGGAGCGCATAGTTTTTATCCTTCAATCTTCAACTGATATCCTAATCATATGGCATGCCACTTTCTTGATATTTAAAAACAGATTATATTATCAATATAAATCTTTAAAGGGCAGTGGAGTTTCCCAACCACCTTATCCGAGTCCCAAACAAAAAAAGTAGAAAACAATCAGAGATTCCTAAAGTACCCAAAAAGAGTTTTAACGGCTTTTATATTGTACTGTTTCTTTTCTATTTCAGTTTCAGCGCCACTAACACAATTTTCAATAACCATAGACTTTATTGTTTATTTAGTGATGAGCTACAAGCTACAACAATATAATTTCAAAAAGGTATAGGGCAGAAGTCAGATGAAGCTGAAAGAATATTATGTCGTTGCTTCTAGGGCAATGAAGATCCCACTTCCAGTACAATAAATTTTTCAGCTTTACAACCACCCACCCCGAAACTAGCCCAATTTTACCTTTTCGAAAAATTATGGAAAACGATCGGGAACCTCCAAATCGCCTATAAACCAAGTTTGAGCTGTTTTTATATTTTTAGTTTTTTTTCTATTATTGCTGCACCGCCACACACGATTTCTAAAAACCACGTTTTTCCATCCTGACCAAGGTACTAATACTGTGTCAAAATTTTATCAAAATCAGTTCAATAATCACCGTTACGCATTACGGAATTCAATACTCTTACGTACACATATACATCAGAGGGCCTTTCTTTGATTTCTGTGATAGGCAAGGCAACAGCCTGTTATGAATACAACAAATTTCTCAGTTTTGCCCCCAACCACCCCAATTCCGCCCCCATACAAAAGAAAGTAGAAAATGATCAGGAACCCCTAAAACGCCTAAAAACGAAGTTTGAGCAATTCAAAATTATAGGAACATTACTTACTACGACCCCACAGATTATTGCTACCCAAACTCCATCAGAATCCATAGAGCGACTGCTGCCCAAACAAATCTCCATTTTTTTCTGTTAACAGTTTTTTCTCTATCTTAGATATAGTGGTGGGGGAATGTTAAAGATGTTTTTATTTAAATGGCCATAGCTTTGGCATAGGTTGACAGAATTAAACAAGCTTAGTCTCTTTTGAAAGAGCTATTCTCACCTAATAATCTGTTATATATAAAAATTATTCAAGTTTTTCTTGACTTAGTAGCTACAGGGCGGTATTTGACATCATAACAATTATTACGCATTATTACGAAAATTTCAAATGGTATGCTATATCTATTTTAACACAAATACATATATATTAAAAAGTCAGTGCGAGACTCAACTTCCTATCTATTTTCAAACCGGAGATATCAATAAAACAAGTATTATGACAAGTGTGCTGTGACCTGTGAGATTCAGAAACAATTGCTGCCCTATGGGAGAATAGCCTCCGTCACATCGCTTTAGTAATCATTCTACAGATGGTACTCAAGTAAAACCCTCGGGAAATAATATTTTGACTTTCTAAAATAACCACTAGGTGGCGTAATAGTCGCCAATAAGTTGAATTGACTTTAATAAAACTCTGACACAGTATTATTACAGTGACGGATGGTTTTTAGAATTCGCTTCAGTGGCAACGCAGCAATAATCAAAAAAAATAAAAAAACAAAAATATAAAGACAGCTCAAACTTCGTTTTTAGACGTTTTTGGGGTTCCTGATCATTTTCAATTTCTTTGTTGGGGGTGAAGTTAGGGTGGTTGGGGATGGGGGAGTTTAAAAACTTGTTGTATTCATAATAGATTTTACATTGACCTGTGAAAGAAGGACCTAGCAGGATAACACAGTTTTTTGCGGTCGGGTCGGTGATGATAGGGGAAAATAATAAACTGATATCGCCGTGATGTGTGAGAAGTAATGAGTCAGTCAACTTGACTTCATTTCCTCGACAGTTTTCGACTACATGCTATCTTCATTATTTGAAGGGATAATATTTTCTGTAAAGCGTGAAGTAGTTCAAAGTTTTGCGTACCTCGGTTCTTTGATCGACAATTCGGGTAGCTGTGAAAATGAGACTCGACGGCGCATTCAACAGCCACGTATTGGCCATGACAAAGCTTACTAAAGTACGGCGTGACCATAACATCACTAAAGCTACCGAAATTTCGCTGGTTCAGTCTTTTGTGTTCTCCATATTTTTGTATGCTTCGGAAACTTGGACTGTTAAAAAGGCAGATCGAGCTCGCATAGATGATTTTGCAATGTGGGCGTGGAGGAGATTGCTGAGAGTTCCTTATACCGCCCATTGAACCAATATTTCCATACTGGATGAGCTCAGTAATCCAAAGAGACTATCCTCCATTGTGTCGACGAGATGCTTACATTCTTCGGACATATTCATAGAAGCGATAATATGGAGAAAGTTGTAGTTCAGGGTCACGCCCCGAATGGGCGGCGCCAAGGCCGTTCCCTTACACGCTGGGTGGATACGACGAAACAGTTGCTGGATATGAAGATCGTGTCGGCAATACTCTAGCTCCGACTCAATGCATCTTACGAGTTCTCAACATGTCTGTTAAGACATTGTGACTGTGATGATGATTCTCTGTAAAGTCCTTATTCTATAGGCGGCTCCCTGATGACATTGTGTCATCGCAGTAGAAGTGGCAACACTGCACGAGGGGTAAATCGGATTTGCGCTTTTACAATCCCACCAGACGATGTATTTGTATGCGAATGAGACAATTTAAGGACCTTTAAAAAGGTTTAATTAAGGCACATATCCTGGGGATTAGATGCGGCACATCTGAGGCATCACCAAAGGTTACATAAAACTGGCGCGAAACGGGAGGTTTAACAGTTACGACGTAGTGCTGTCGGTAGGCAGAATGCCTGTATTTGATGGGTGAGGGGTAATGAAAACACCATAAAAATAATTCAGATTGTTAATAGGACTTTTGTGGTTCTGTTGTGTACAGAATGTGTAAAGCTTGCCTTCTGCTAGCAACGAATGAGATATCGGATACAGTTCTTAAAAAAAGAATAAGCTTAAGCTATTATGGAATTATTGCCTATACACATGTTACAGCTAATGTAGATGCTGTAGGGAATAAAGGAACAAATGATTATTCTGGGCGTGTCTCATAAACATTTAATATGGTAGTAAATCGATTGATGAACAAATGACCAAAATAAATCAAGTGGCAACACAATGAAGTATTTAAACGATACAAAAATGACAAACATAGTCAGGGTTTTAGTCAGGTTCATCGAATGTCAGCCGAACTTCACTATTTTTATCACTAATTAAGTGACCGACCCCGGTACATCAGTTTTTTAAAAGACTTATTTGTCAAATATAAATGTGATATTGCATGTATCCGCTATGAAAGCTAACAACAGATTGAAAAATAATGCATAACAGTCGAAGTAGTTCTGAAGTAGTTCAAAGTAACAATGAGATTTGACGGCACATTCAACAGGCACGTGTGGCCATGACAAAGCTTACTAAAATATGGCGTGACAATAACATCACTAAAGCTACCAAAATGCAAAAAGTCGCTGGTTCAGTCTCTTGCGTTCTCCATATTTATGCCTCGGAAACTTGGGGTCAACTCACAAAATATCTAATCCTTTGTACTAGTTTAGTACGGAGTGTGAACTCTCGGCGTACTTTAAGAATATGTTATCTGTTTCCATATCGCAGATATTCAATAATTGAATTATCAAACCATTAATGATATAAACGTGTGTACAAAGGTTCTCCAACTGCCTCCATATTTATGTTTCGGAAACTTGGGGTCAACCCACAAAAATATCTAATCCTTTGTACTAGTTTAGTACGAATTGTGAACTCGTGACGTACTTTGAGAATATGTTATCTGTTCCCATATCGCAGATATTCAATAATTGAATTATCAAACCATTAATGATATAAACGTGTGTATAAAGGTTTTCCAATTGTCTAATAAACAAGTCCTCATATAAATTAATAAAATATATCACTATAACAATAAATAACGATACAATTAGTAGAATTGGATACTCTGTGTGACATAAACTCACCTAAGCTATTATACAACCACAACACTTCTTTACATGATACAACAGTACGACAACAAGAGTGACATGTCGACAAAAAGGTCCTGGACTGGATGCAATTTCGAGCAGTATAAAACAATACGCTATTTCGGACCTCATTTTCAATATGACGAACAGCCTAATTTATTGTGAAGCTCTTCAGACTGTTTAGAGAATAATATCGATCGGATGATGAGTTGTTTTTCTTAAGCACGCCTGGAATTCCCGCTTTCGTTCATTTACTTGTCTTTATTATTATTATGCATGTCTTATTTTTTCTCGCATGGTTGCGGTAGTAACAAGTATTGACGGGCTGTGCCAAGTCAATACCTGACTATTATTATTCTGAATTCAGGAAGGACCGTACAATGCTACAGGTCTTGAGGATTACAGACTTTTGGAAGGTTTTATGTAACTTTTCATCCAGGCCCAATTGTTGCAGGTGTGGTGTAAATGTATTTGGAGTAAGGCCTGAGACCGACATAATGAGGGGGACAATGACAACTTTGTTTTGTTTCCATAGTCGTTTTATTTCTATGGCGAGATCGGTGTATTTCGATATCTTCCCAGCGTAGGTGTTTTGGATGTTCATATCATTGGGAATCGCAATATCTATTAAGTAGGTCACTTTGTCTGTCTTTGACTGGAAAACTATATCTGGCCTGTTTGCTGGGATGGTTTTATCTGTATGTATTTCAATGTCCCAGTATAGTTTGAATTGATTGTTCTCTAGTACTGAGGTCGGTGTGTAGTTATAATATGGATCTGTGTTTTCAATTAGCTTGTTTGTTGTGGCTAATGCTTGGTGGATGACTTTGGCTGCAGAGTTATGTCTGGCTGTATACTCAGTTCCAGCGAGAGTTTTGCATCCACTAGTTATGTGTTCTATTGTTTCCTTCTGTTGGTGGCATTTTCTGCAATTGTCATCAGAGATGGATGGATCTTTCATTATGTACTTCCTGTAATTTCGTGTCGCAATCACTTGGTCCTGGATAGCAAGCATAAAACCTTCCGTTTCCGGAAAGAGCTGGCCATCCTGCAGCCAGGTGTATGACTGCTTTTCATTAATGTGGTCTTGTGTAACACGGTATCTATGTTTGCCGTGGAGTGCCTTCTGCGACCAGGTGTTTATTTTTTCTTGTTGTGCTTTTATGTGGTTGTGTGCGTCTGCTGCGTGGTCTGGACAAGAAAGAGCGAGTGGTGTGTAGTTTTTGTCTGCTTTTACTATCGCTTTATGCAAGTTTGTTTGTTTACTGTGGAAAAAATGTCTGAGTGATTTTATTTGTTTTGCATGAAGTGACTGTATATCTATAATTCCTCTGCCCCCTTGTTTTCTGTCTATGGTGAGCCTTTCCTTGCATGCTTTGGGATGTGACATTCTGTGTTTTGTGAGTTCTGTTCGGATGAGTATATGGATGTTTTCTATGTCAGTGTGCGACCACTTGATAATGCCAAATGAATATGTTAGGATTGGTATAGCAAATGTGTTAATAGCTTTTGTAAGATTTCTAGAATTTAGTTTCGTTTTTAACAGTCTAATAAGGCGGTCTTTAAACTCTCGTGTTAGTTGTGATTTGATTTTTGTGTGGTCTATCTTAGCGTTTTGATTGATACCCAGGTACTTGTACGTTTCATTCTTGTCCATGTTGTCTAGCGCCTGGCCAGTTACTACTTCCTGTTCGGGATGGTTTTTCCATTGGCCTTTATTGATGTGAAGCACCTTGCATTTACTCATGCCAAACTCCATCTTGATATCGGACGTACAAACTTCTGTTATCCTGAGTAATTCTCTCAGTTGCACTTCTGTGGCGGCATATAGTTTTAGATCATCCATGTAAAGAAGATGATTGATTTTGTGTTGATTTGCTTTCTGGTGCCTGATGGTGAAACCACAGTTTGTGCTGTTAAGTGTGTTGGAGAGCGGATTGAGACAGAGGCAGAACCATAGTGAACTGAGAGAGTCACCCTGAAAGATACCACGACGTATATGTAGCTCATCCGTTTGAATATGACCGTGCTCAGTTTGAAGGTGTATATTTGTTCGCCATGTCTCCATCGTTCTTGTAAGAAACTGACGAAGCCCTGGGTTGATCTTGTATATTTGGAGAGTTTTCGTTAGCCAGCTATGGGGTACAGAGTCGAAAGCTTTTTTATAGTCGATGAAACAGGTATGAAGATTCCTGTGTTCTTTTCTGGTTTGCTCCATGATCACACTATCAATTATAAGTTGTTCCTTGCATCCTTGGCTTTGTTTTCTACATCCTTTTTGTTCTTCAGTCAGGATGCTGTTTTCCGTGAGGTGTTTTTCAATTCTTCTGCATATCGTTGCGGTGATGATCTTGTACAAGGTGGGAAGACAAGTGATTGGGCGATAGTTGGCAGGGTTTTTGGTGTCTGCGTTTTTGGGTTTTATATACGTTATTCCTTGCGTGAGGAATTTGGGAAGCCTATTGGGTTGGAGTATGGCTTTATTAATTTGGTCTGTGAGCACTTCGTATACTGAGCTGAACTGCTTGTACCAAAAATTTTGTATATTATCCACGCCTGGACACTTCCAGTTGTGAGTATGTTTTATTGTTTCAGCTATTTCCTCTGGCGTAAGGATAACGTCTCCCTGTTCCGCTATATGTTGATGTTTTTCCTCTTCCTGTCTGATCCATGGAGCGTTTTCATTATGTGTTTTGGGTTCTGACCATAGGCTTCCCCAAAACTCAGTTAACTCTTGTTTATTAGGAAGTTCTATTGCTGTTATCTGGTTGTCGGTTGTTATTATTATTATTTTTATTATTATTTATTTATTCGACATCCCTACATGAATAAATGAAGGTCTTTATTTACAAAATACACTGCCTTGTTCGTAAATGTCACCCCGTTGCATGATTAACGGCATTTTTGGATAATAGTATTATGGAATTATACAATTTTCGCACCCTGAAAATGTCAAACATGACAACTCACGCAGTTGCAATTTGCAGCACGAGCCGTAGGCAAGTACTGTAAATTAGTCGAGTGAGTTATCCATTACCACGAGTTGAATACTATACGTTATCTGTGACCAAAGCTATGAATAGTAGATTTAATTACATAACAATTACGAACTATTGACAACTTTACTCATTTTTGTCACTAAAATAAATACTGTACGCCGGAGCCGTTCAAATTATCCTTTGACTTTTCCTAGTCACTTGTGCGGTTGTTAAAGCGTGTATTTCATCATATGCGTTTCCAAGACATCAGTAATGGTAGGTATCTATAGTAGGCGTTTTTCATAACCCACGGCTGAAGCGTGAGTTATGAAAAATAATTCACGCTGTTTGTTTATAGATGGTATTATCTGTTCAAATGTAGTTTGGTAGTCACTGCATACCTTAACTGGAGTATATAAACATCTTTTTCCCTCTTTTTTCCTTTTTTCAAATCTTATTGCACACCAAAGTCGGAGTGGGTAAATAAGTATCTGTTCAAATTAATTTCGAAGCATTTTAGCTATCTGAAAATAAATTGCCCTAAATATTTTTGTTCCCAAACAAAATAATATTCACAAAGCAGCAATATAACTTTCGACAAAGAAACTAAAATGTGGACAACTGTATTTTATTAACCTACTTTCTAATAGGACTTGGCGTTGTTGTATAACAGTAAGTTGTGACTCTAGGTGCTATGACCTTTATTTAACAAAAATCAAACTACACTAAAAAAAGATAACAAAAAATCTTCAGAAATAATTTTAAAATCTTGTTTCATTACAGATATTCACTTTGAGGGAACCAGTAGTAGCTTTAACAATACCTCACCAAAATTACCAATGGCTCATTTATACAAACACGCTTAAACCCTTTTACAAAAAAGTTGTTCTGTTTCCTCCAAGATCATGAAGTGTTTTGATCAAACTTACAGTGTTCTTATAGGGGTATTGACGTTAGTCGTTCATGACATTCTTAGTTTAATATTTTGATGTTCTTACTCCGAAGAGCTTCCAACTTAAATCAAAAATATTTGCTTATCCCTATATGATAAAAAAATTACTATTCTGGCTTTAAGACTTGTTTGCACCTATATGAAGAAATGGTATACAATACATCATTGTACGCATATCTTTTTCTTCTGAGAATGTATCTTTATGTTTGCAGTCTGCTCGTTGCACGAAACTTCACAATTACAATTTTAGTACCCATAACTAGCGTTAACCGAATACCCGAATACTTTGAAATTGCTATTGTGCTTTTGTTTCAGAGCGCTCGTATAATCTCGGTTTATAACATTAATTTCGAGAGAGTTCCTCAATCTCGCGCAGTATAGTATCTGTTTTACCATCAATAAAGTTGTCTTTAGGGAAAGGTTATACACCTACTACATAGACGAAAAGCAATCCACAGCTAATGCACGTAGGCTGGCTTTTTGAGATTAAAACCTCGTACGCTCCTCTATAAGAAGCAGCTTGTCAAAATATTTTACTGTAGTTAAAAATTTGACACAAAGTTCCGAATTTTACATAAATGCTATGAAGCAACGTATTTTGAAAAACATGAAAAAGTTGTATTTACACCTTTTGTTAATAAAGTTTTTGAAGACGCTGAATGAAATTTTGTGTGATTATTTCTTATGTTTAAATTATTAACGATATGAGGTCGATTACCTAAACCCTTTCGGGGTATACGTAGATGGAGTTGTAAAATTACAGCTGATAGTTTGAATTTACAATCGACGAATTTTGCATATGCTCTGAAGCAACGTATTTTGAAAAACATGAAAAACTTGTATTTACACCTTTTGTTAATAAAGTTTTTGAAGATACTGTATGAAATTTTGTGTGATTATTTCTTATATCTAAATTATTAACGATATGAGGTCGATTACCTGAACCCTTTTGGGGTATACATAGATGGAGTTGTAAGATTACAACCGATAGTTTGAATTTACAATTAACGCTTCAGAAATGTAAACCGATCCTTCTGAAACTGCTAGGTACTGAAAGTGGTATAGTTATAATTTCCAAACATAGGTTTTACAATACCAATTCGTACGAATTCGTGACGCCATCCACCATTTATATTTGAGGCATCATAAGATTGCCTTTACTACTTCTCAAGCTAGTTATGTCACTGAAGGCTGACACCCAGTGATATAGCCATATACCTAACAGAATATTAACTGTTTATCGGACGGTATTGTCTGTATTCCTGATTCAATATGGTGGGGAAGTATAGCCTCATTTTTTATCAACGGTTTTTGACGCGAACTGTCCGAGTATCATAGCCGTTGAAATTTATATCATTATCTTTGTAAAATTGCCAAAAGTTGTAGTATACACATGCACGCAAGTGTAATAAAATCATATTGATTCGTACACCGAGTTGTTCGTTTATATGCAAATAATCGACGAGAAAAAACAACGAGCCGATTCGAATGCGTCTCCGAGATTTCTATCCTTTCGAATATCGGCAGTAAACTGCGTCGGTACTCTCTAACTTAAGAGATAGAAACATGTTTCTATCACCATGACGACCATGACAATCGGGCAGTTTCGGATGCCTATCTACTACGCTGTCACGGCACGCTGTCATATTTACGAGGCCACCCGATCCTATAGTACATAGTGCATAGAAAGACGTTTCTAAGTTACAGAGTACCGGCGCTGCATTCCTGTTGCGTGCATATTTACATGCATTTAAACCTTGAAAGAGATACTGTCTTTGACCCATTTTATAAAAAATATGTACTCTAAGCGACGCTGATTTTGTTATTTCATTGCTCTTGTAATATTGATATGAATTCATAGTAGCAACATATAGATATTGGGAAGCAGTACTTTAAAAATATATTGGTTCGCCATCTATCTACCAAAGCCGGTACCTGAGCGTTTAACTTGTGTCTCCGAGCACTGTTTATGTGACCCGTTTAAAAGCATCAGGTATAGGAACCTGCGGATACGACAACAAACAGACTCTTTTTTTGTGGAACACTCATTTAACATTCCCGACATTCGGTTTATGCTACTCTTTAGTTGATATGAATTCATATAAAATAACATTTTAACCTAAGTACTTTTTTAAATGCTTCTTAAACTTATGTGGTCTCTATGGTATCTTTATCCTGACAAGGTAATAATTAACTACAAATACTATCAAAACAATTCGTTCATACATTATGCGACGTATTCAAAATATTTGCTAAATGCTGTAACGTTATTCATGTACGTTGAAACACTGCTTTCCTCTTATCAGGTACCTCTAAATTCCATGGTTTTGTTGACTCCTCTACTTAATATTGGAATGTTTTGTTGTCACATTAGCAATGTGAACTCATCACTAATTATTTCGGTAGTATTTGTTGTTAATTAATATTAATCATTCGACTGAAAAAGGATACTCCACAGCACAGATTAAAAACAGACAAAGATTAAGTTTAAGAAACATTTAAAAAAATAAAGAAGTGAAAATCAGTTATTTAAATTACTTCTTGGCAAACATTTTGTGTTTTGAGAAAGACCTTAGAGCTAGGTACAAATTGGTTGTCAGGAGTCAATAAAGCACAATGAAATGAGTTCATCATTTTAATGAAGTTTATGAAATATTTGTCATTTTCTACCCCAAATAGACCTACTCACAGGTCAGTGAGTATATATATTTTTTGGATAGCTAATAACGTGTGAATAGGCTTTTTTTAGAAATTATGTATATTTGTCAAAAAAGGAAGAAGTTCGGGAAACGTTTACAGCTAAGGAGCTAGGAAGCGGTAAACGTTTCCTAAAGGTATAGGAATGCTCTAGATGGATTAAGTTTTACTGCTTGTGATCAAATAAAATATAGTCAGATTAGAATTAATTATGTAATTTAAATTGCTTACGTGCATTTGTTCTTTTCAGACAATAGTTGGCGTTGCTCAGGGCGAACACCATTAAGAAATCCAATCCGCGGTCCACCTTACGTAATTTGCTAATAGTCTTAATAGTAAAACTACCAATACGCCTTGCCTGGTAATTATGAGTAATTCTAGTAAGACTGAAAGTACAAAATTCTTTGGGTATCTGGTTTGTAAATGATTCAATTAGTTGTCGCTTGAATTCTCCTATCATACATAAATTAAGAGCACACAATAAATCTGCATAATTTTGAAATAAAAAAGAGGGGTTTAACCGAACTCGTATTAGTCAAAAAATTAATAGTAAGTACAGGGGTAAATGATGTAATGCTCGTTTCGCTTTTAGTTATCCAGTTTTACATATTCCTAAATGTACGACTAGTATTTGAGGAAGGGTGTGATTATATTAGTTGTCAGTTTGAATTGGATAAAAAATATAGATTTATATTACTTAGTTATACTGGATGCTAATATCAATTGTCAGGAAAAACGAAACAACAATTACAAATTTGACATCCTGTGTTTCGGTAATCAATCCTTTTACCCACACCGATAGGTGAGGGGAGTATTGTGACCAACAAAATTTTCTATTTTGGGATAATACGCTTTTAGGGCGTTTATGATATCCTGTGTCTGTCTGCCTGTTTGTCTGGTGGCGTTCTTATAGCCTAGTAATCTCAGTAACGCCTGCATTGATTGTGATGAAATTTGGGTAGCAATATGATCTGGGGGGTAATGCTACCATAATTTTGAAAATCGTTACATGGGCGCCGGTGTATTTACCAAAAAACAAAAAAAATCAAACAGTCCTCAAACTTCGTTTTTACGGATTTTAGGGGTTCCTGATCATTTTCTACTTTTTTTGGGTAAGGGTGAAATTAGGGTGGTTGGGACCCACCCCTGAAAGGGAAAACTGGACATTTTTTGTATCCTTAAGAGGCTGTCCATTGAATTGTGAAAGGCAGACCTAGCGGCATAATACACTTTTTTAGGTCTTGCCTTGCATAATATTACCGAAGCCAAGGGACTTTAACAAGTGATAAATTGATTGAAGTTGCTTGTAATGAAATTTGGACATAGTATTGGTATCGTGGCGGGGATGAAAAACGCGTATGGTTTTTAGAAAACGTGTCAGTGGCGGCGCAACATGAACTAAAAATATGGAAACAGCTCAGTCTTCGATTTTAGACGATTTGGGTGTTAGTGAGTGTATTCCACATTTTTTAGAGGGTATTGTGAAACTGAAATTTTTATTGTATTCGTAGTGGACTCTTTATTGCCCGTAAAGGAACGATGTAGTATAGACTTTAGCTTTATCCGAATTAAATTATATTGATGTAGATAATTCTGTTATGTATGTAGCTCATTATTAACTAATAACTAATAGCAACGGAATTTCTAAACCGTACTGTGGCCCGTGGTAGAGATCCATAAAGTCTATGGTTTTAAAAAATTCTTTCCTACTTTTTTTTAGAGTGGTCAAAATGAGCCAAAGTAGAATAGGGTCTCGGATAGGGTGGTTGGCAAACCGTGAAACACTTTTCATTGCCATTTAAATATTGATACTGGTAATATCATCTATTTTTAAATATGGGAAAAGTGACATGACATGTGATTACGATACTACCTTAAGAGTGCAAGATAAAAACTGTTTAGTCCTAGTTCCCACGGAGAAAGATGAAAGAAACTATTTACGATGGTTTTGATGTTGAATGTTTTTTGCGGGCGGGTGGGCGATAATTTTGTTGCAAGGGGATGTCAGACTATAGCTTCGTGCTATTGAAAAATAATAAAACAGTACCACCGTAATGTGTGGGAAGTACTAGGTGAATCAACTTAACGCCATCTTTTTCAGCAAGGTGCTTCATGGAAGTAATTCTTACCCAATGCTTACGGTATCACAACGCAAGGAGATAGCCCTATATCCTTAAAAATAAATTACTTCCATACGTCCCACAGATTCTGTCAACATTACGACACGTCCTTAAAGTAAGATTAAGAAACATACGGAAACGATATACATAAAACTTTACTACCCTCGTAACGGTAAATTGAAAAATATAAAGCATCTTTATCTGTTTTGGCTCCCTGTATGAATACAGAGCTGGAGTGGGAGTTGAATACGGGATCAGGGCCAGAAAAGGCCGTGGGTGCGCGGAATTGATTCCAACAAGAGTGGAATTATTGGATGTTATCGAAAGCACATCCGGAATATTTCAGATTTTTACGGGTCCTGCATTATCGAGGAGTTCAGCTCTGAAACGGAGGCTGGAGGGAAACTGAAGGAGAAGCGGTGATAGTAGTCCAGAAAGGTATTATGATAGTCGAAATCATGTATTGTCGGAGCAGTTTGTGAAAGCGCTAGATACAGAAAAATGTAGCATCAAATTTGGTGATAAGGTATTATAAACAAATTAATTTAGAACTTAGCTTACGATATGCTTCAACTACAACTACTTATACTTTACTTCGAAATACGATAGTTTATAAGGATAGCATTATCTCAAGTATTACAATACTCCACACCGAAAAATCTGTCGTTTTGTCAAAGACTTACGCTTGGATTCAATGGGACGTTACACGCAGCATTCCTCAAATACAGCGATGTTTTATCCAATGGGCAGTGTATAGTTGGTAACGAATTATATAGTATTGTCGATTCAACTACAAGTTGTCATTGGATTCCAATGAATGATTCAATCGCAGCCTGCCGTTGAATTGAATCTGTGTTTGGTAATTGACTCTAAACTACTTTACTTTCCTTGGACCAACACATTTTGTTGCCAGGACAGCTGATCGATTCGTTTGGATGTTTAATAGTGTGATTTTGTATGAAGTTATAAGGAGCATGATATAAGAATTAGACATAAGCCTGCACCAGTTGTTGCATTTTTACCTGAAATGTAACTGTCTAACTAATCTAAATACCTACATTCAAATGTGGGTATTAGCTCTCCTAAGCCCCAATTTCTCAGTAGGTCCTCCATTCAATATATAACTGGACACATTTAAACGTACAGAAAACTCAGGCAACGACACTGACAAAAAAGCTTCACGCTGGCTCACCAACTGTGGAAATGGAGGGTCACCCAATAGTCGAGTCACCACTGTAGGAAGCTGTATACAGCAGAGCAACTACTGCTGCTCTACAGGGCACAGATCCGACCATCGTTGGAGTATTGCTCCCATGTGTGGAGATGCGCTCCGGAGCACTCTCTAAAGCTTCTGAACCCTATACAGGAAAAAGCAATTATACTAATCGATACGCCTAACCTCACAAAGGAGCTCCACAACCTGGAACATCGAAGAAATGTGGATGACCTGCCCCTGTTGTACGAATTCTATCACTGAAGATGTTCGAGTGAGCTCTCCCAGATAATATCACCAAACGCCGACCGAACGAGGAGCACTAGAGAGGCTCTGCGAGCGCATCCTTACCAGGTTGAGGTTTCTACTCCCCAAACTAGTCTCCTCCAGAATTCCTTCTTTTGGAGAAATTCGACGCTGCCGGGGCATTTGTTTCACGACGGCTACAACCTGCAGCATTTCAAATCTAACGTGGTCCTACACTTATCCTCTAGCAATGCTTCTACAGCGCCATACGCTTTCGGCCTTTGCGGAAGGCAGACAATAAAAGAAATTGTAGTCCAAACATGTTTACGGTATCGTAATTTCTGCAAGGGTTTGTTTTTTCTCATGCGAATTGTAACAAATCTACCAAAGAGCACATTAAGAGATACTTGTTTGAACTATGTATATTCCTTTCTTGTTAATTATTTTTATGTTATGAACTCTTATTTAGATTTCTGACTACACACAGAAAAATCTGTCGTTTTGTCAAAGACTTACGCTTGGATTCAATGGGACGTTACACTCAGCATTCCTCAAATACAGCGATGTTTTATCCAATGGGAAGTGTATAGTTGGTAACGAATTATATCGTATTGTTCATTCAACTACAAGATGTCATTGGATTCCAATGAATGATTCAAAGGCAGCCTGTCGTTGAATCGAATCTGTGTTTGCTAATTGACTCTAAACTACTTTCTTTTCCTTGGACCAACACATTTTATTGGGAGGACTGCTGATTGTTTCGTTTAGATGTTTAATAGTGTGATTTTGTATGAAATTATAAAAGAGCATGATATAAGAATTAGACATAAGCCTGCACCAGTTCTTATATTTTTACCTGAAATATAACTGTCTGACTAATCTAAATACCCACATGCAAATGTGGGTGTTAGCTCTCCTAAGCCTCAATTTCTCAGTAGGTCCTCCATTTAATATATAACTGGACACATTTAAATCACACAATAGTTGATGCGAAAAACATTAACACGAGATGACACGACACGGCTAACACCGAAACAACACAACGAAACAACCTTGTCCATGTTGGCGGGTTGGCGCCGACAATAACACTATGATGATCCCCCAGTTCTTTCTTTCTACGTTCATTGAATCGGGACATCAGTCCCGCCGAATAGTGATTATAGTTCAGCGAACAACAAGGGCCATTGAATTCGATATATGATGTTGTTGTTACGAATACTACTTACCAATTTCTTTAGCAGCTTAGACAATGTTTTGAAAGCATGGGTTATTGTTCGCATAATAGTTACCTTTTGAAACAAAATTAATTTTTATCAGATGAATTATCTCGAACTGCTGTTGCAGTAATAACTTTTGGTACATCGAATAGATTGTATGATTTGCTTAGATTAAACATAGGGTAAATTTCGAAAACAAAAAGGATGTTTTGATTGCATTATATGCCAATACTGGTATTAGAAGGATTATACATATCGTTAGAACGAGTATAAAGTTATTTTGAATTTATTCGCGTAGCTGTGATTACTTCGAATATAAGGATTCGAATATAAAGCGATGGAAAAAGATCCATATACTAACAAATAATTCTAAACGCAACAGTATTTGTTTCTGTGTCTCAGATAGGTTTAAATCAACCACATGATACTTCCACCAGTAGACTAGATCTGACACTCCAATATAATCAGAAACAGGACTAATTTTAAGAATATTTTAGGTTTAAATGCAGTGAATAGAGTGATATAAAAAACCTAGCACCAACTTTTTAACAATCTTTCAATTTAGTCTATATAATAAGTATACACTCTCACCATAATCCATACGATACGATGATCCGATTCCCGATAATCTGACGTGACTTTGTGGTTTAATTTCTAAGTGACACACTTGGCAGAATCAGTTTAAGTACCGATTTCGAAGAATTGAGAGGTCAGAGGTGTATTTATTGAATGTAGGTAAGTAGAATATACTTTAAAAAATGAAATAAATAAAGCTATTTTGCAAAACTTTCACAATGATATTATAATGAATGAATGAATGAATGAAGATACCCAAGATCAACCCGATCAAATTATTTGGCACAGATTTAATATTGCTATCAGCTATTTGAGAGCTGCTTTAGCATTATTTACATGCATCAATGGTATCAATTTAACCAGATTCTCTTACTTGCAATAAGACACGGTAGTTTCATATTGATAGCCGATTTACTCACAATGATGATAATCAATACAATTTATTATACAGGGTGTCCGGATATTCGACCAATAATGCTTCACAGGTGATAGACCTCATGTTTAAGTGAACATCATGATAGGAACAGTCACGAAGCCTCAACATCCTCAATTTTCAAGATACAGGGTGTTAAAGTTTTACGTTTTTTTTGTTTGTTCTCAGTTATTCCGCAATAAAATAGTAAAACGATCTAAAATTACCTATCGGGTTTTTTAACGTGGGGTTTTTAGTGCAAAAAATCCAAATTCAACCACGGTTTTGCTGTCACGAATAGAGGGCGCCACTTACGGCACTTTTATTCGGTTGGGTGCATCAATATGAATAAAAAAAATTGTTTCCCTGATATGTTTTACGTAAAAAAGATACACTTTTTTTAGCTCCCTAGAGATCGTTTTAGAGCTTACCATCATTGAAATTTCCAGAAGCTCTAGGATCAAAGTGCAACGTAAACGTTATTGTGGAACATTTGATGGACTTAAACATGTTACACAAATTGTAAATCTAACTGACCGCTAATTGCCAAAAAGCTGAAGCGAAATACTTAAAATAAAAAAAAAGCAATTCCTCTATACACTTTCAAACGGACTATTAGCTGTCACAGCTTCAATACTCAGCCACTGGACTCGAAACATGTTTTATTGTTTTAGAATCGTGCAAGCTCTAAGTTGATTTTGAGTCATGTGCGAACCTGAATACTAGGGATGCACCGGGAACTTTTTTTTTAATATGCCGAGTACGGGGTACCCGGCTTTCATGCCTGCCGGCTTGCCGGGTACCGGGCCGGATAATTGTATATAATTCGCCGGGTGTTATCGATTTTTTCTTCTGCTGGTTCGCCGTTGGCATTTTCCGTCTCACCTTTGGTATCTTCCTTTCCACGGTACACATTACACAAAGCTGTGTTGATCACTAAGCGAGGCGTGCTATTCAACAATTCTATGAAACAGTATATTCTGCATGTTTTATCAAAAGTCACCGTGCCAAATGAGAAGGGAGATAACATTTATAGTTGTTTGGGGTTTGATTCTGACAGTGATAAAGTACCACTAAGGTATTTACTCCCCACTCCTGAAAAAAAAACAAAAGTAATCTTAGAAAAGTCATTTCGGAAGCTACCGCTTCTCAGACATGGTGTCTCTAGCAAAGATACCTGTGGAGGCAGTACATAGTTCTAATCAAGATAAAATTTTAAATGAAATAGATTTGTACTTGAACATGGGCATAATTGACAGAAATGTGTCTCCTTTGAATGGTGGAAAACTAATAAAAACAAATTTCCTAACCTAGCTTTGACGGCTCATAAATTTTTATCTGCTCCAACCTCAACAATATTTAGTGTACAGCTATTCTCTGAAGCTGGAAATTCATTTGAATCGAGAAGGAATAGATTGTTACCAGACAATTTACCAATTCTAAATTTTATGTACTAAACAATATCATAATTGATTTACAGACACTTCTTTACATCTCAAAATGTATTTTAATTTTTTAGTACTGATTTGTTAGTACTTTTCGTTTCCTATATTGAAATATCTCTTGAGATATCATATGAGATATCTAACCAATGTATGTAAGTTTAGCTATGCAGTTTTTGTTTTAATGCGAGTCAGGAATTGAATATTAATACCTAACGGGGTGCTTGACCGGGTAAAGCGGCTGTGTGCCGGGTAACGGGTACCCGGCCGGCTGCTAAATACCGGGTAATACCGGGTACCTGGTGCATACCTACTGAATACTATATGTAATGCTCGTTATATCTTTACTGGACATATTCGGCCTAAAACAAGTTCAAGAGAGTTAGTTACTAGGGTAAAAAAAGCGAGAACTTCAAATTTTCCGCCATAATCACCCACACCCTTTACTATGCTCAAGTAGATGACTTGGAGTATACTTCTTGAAAGAATAATATACGAATTCTGAGTACTCTCTCTCCTCTACTCCTAAGTTAATTTCAAAGCAGCAAAATATCGATCGAAGAGAAATAAGGGCAGCAACTTCATAATATCATGTCAACTACCTGACAATGTAGTGTTCAACAACCGTGTTGTGTTCACAGCCACTCATTTGGCGCGAATAACACATTTTATGACTGATTCATCTATGTCACGCCTATGAGATAGCGTTCTGTTATATCTCTTTACCATGCGATCCACGCATTTCCCTTTATCCAGATCACCCAAATATTCGGCTTCAAATTAGGTATTTGTTAAGACTCCCTTAATATAGTGAAGTCGTTTTAGATTACGATCACCTAAAGAGGAGACAACCGCTTTGGTTTATGAAAAATTTTATTCCAATCAAAAATGAAATATCTAAGCATATAATAAATAGTACTATGCCTAACACTGTAAAATACACGACGCTAGACTCCAGGGCAACCAATATCATGCAGTAATAACATACAACTGAGTAAGTTTATAATAATGACAACAACTAGTAAAATATACGATTTATAAAAATGGAGGTCACATACAATAGATGTTTTAATTCCTCATTTCAACACTTCATACTACTTGTGTTAACAAAATCATAATGTCAAATCTATAAGGCATAAATACAACTTTTAAGAAAATTATTGCAATTTCAGTAACTGGCTCACCAGGTACAATTTAGACTATATAAATGAAAAGAAATAACAAAGCTGAAACGGTGTTTGCTAAGAAGATATTTCAAGAACTAAAGTTATCTTGATTCTCAGTAATGAATTTAGTTAACATTGTATTTGAGTTCTATGAATTTATTTAAAGATTTTACTCTACAAGGAGTACGCTGAAGAACTGGGTTCTATAAGAAAAAAATGTTTTTGCGTTGTTTTCTTAAAAATACTTTCAATATTCAGAGTTGGGTTAGTTGTTGCTCTAGAGACAATAATCAATTTCCCAAACATGTTTTACTTGAGGTAGGTGCATTTTTCTGAGGCATTGATACACGTAAATATATTTAGATTGCAAGTTTTTGTTTCTTTGTAAAGTAACTGAGTTGTTCATTAAATATTATTTCTAGTAACCTGTTTTGAGTTCTTTGTAGCTTTTATAATGTTGATGAAAATGTATCTCCCCAAATTGTGATACAGTATTATAAAACGGAAGCTACAAAGGCGTTATACATCATGTTTAAAAGCTTTCTCAATAAATATCTCTGAAACTGTGAAATTTACTTATTCTAATCCTCAAACTATTATTTTTATAATTTATATTATCTATCCACCTGATGCGTTTATCAATTTTAATACCTAAATACTTCGTAATAGCGTATTTTTGCAACTCACCACGGATACATTGTTTTATAAGAAAAAAGTATTTGGCCTTATTTACGTTTAGCTTAAGCAAATTACCATTCAACATCCAGACATGGCTACAGTTTTACTAGTGTTTACATTCGCTTCTAAATTGCTAGTTTCTTCATCCCAATCAGATTCTGTTATAACAGCTGATGTATCATCTGCGTAGCATATCGTTCCTATACCTTCAAAGTTCTCACTATTTGTTACGCTGTT
Source organism: Callosobruchus maculatus (assembly GCA_951848785.1). NCBI lineage: Eukaryota > Metazoa > Arthropoda > Insecta > Coleoptera > Chrysomelidae > Callosobruchus > Callosobruchus maculatus. Next base: position 543,896 of record CATOUR010000207.1, on the reverse strand, counting down.
TATGTAAATAAATAAGTATTGGTCCCAAAACAGTATCTTGCGGTACTCTAACTTATATTGTGATTCTTGAGCTAACTTCATCTCCTATTTTCACGCACTGTTAGGTAATATTGTAACGGATTCAATGCTACAATCCCAGTACCATAGTTAGATAACTTGACGAGTAACTTTTGATAACTACCCTAGGTAGGAGCTTTTGATTTGCTCGAGAGCCTACTTTCTAAATAAGTCGATAATTTTAAGTTGTTAAAGAATCCAACGTACTAATTGCATCTGCATTGTGGAGAAATCCAAATAATGTCTTAGAATTAGAGTATTGTTGGCCTTATTAGCGAATCATTAGGTAGAACGAGGCAAAGTAGCATCTCATTAGCAATATAAAATAAAAGAACATAAAATTAATAACTAAATGAAAAACTTTCAAATCAGTACTCGGCAAACATATATCCTGAACATTTTTCAACTGCAGAAAAAGGTATTTGAATTAAAGATAACCTGATTTTTTATGACCAGCCTTCCATAAAGGCTGCAATCCTAAGGCGTTGTATAGAAGCGCTACGAGAGAATAAGTGTCGGTGCACGTTATATTTGAAACGCTGCAGGCTGTAGCCGTGGAGAAACAAATTCCTCGGCAGCCCATTCCACACCGTCGAAGTTCTTCGGGAGAAGGTATGCTGGAGGAGACTGGTTCGGGAAGTAGAGACCTGGTCCTGGTATGGATGCTCTCGCAGAGCCTCTCTAGAGTTCCTTGTTCGGACGGCCTTTGGCATTGTAATCTGGGAGAGCTCACTTTATTATCTGGGAGAGCTGGGAGTGAGATGGCAAACATAGGGGGGGGCGGTGCCTACGCTACTCAACTGATATTACCTTACAGACTTATTTCCAAAACCGGACGAACTTGTTTTCATGGGGGGATGTTTTGACCCCCCAAACCTCCTCCGCTCTTAGTACATGGAAAACCAACCTTACTCCGATATTTTAAAATCCATGTTATTTGGAATTTTCTGGAACTCCTCGTGAAAATCAGTTCATTGCACTATTTTATTATACTGATAGCGCTGCCACAACGACTGGATAATCCAGTGATCAGTAAGTTTCCCCGCTCTTTATATTTCTCTCTGCCCTTTTCACAAATCTAAAGATCAATGCTATAAAATCGATGGATAATGACTTCCTTTTGGAATAAAGATTAATTTGTGATATTTTTTTATGAACGAGGGTGTGCACATGTGTGCGATTTTATGGTCCGATAAGTAATTGATTTTTTTTATTAGATTTTAATGGATAGGGTGTTAGACTATGACAGTAGATAATAGGGCTTTCTGTTTTTATGGTGGACTATTAATGGATATTGATATGTGACGCAGATATCGTGTCACTATCAATCGTACAAAATCCTGAAGGAGTATCTGACAAGATTTTTCTACTAAACTGAACAATTGCACGAATTTTAATGGATATTAGAGTGACCTTTTGGTGTTAATTTTTTTGCAGGCATTTTTGACAACATTAAAAAATTCCAATGATTGGTTGCACATTTTAATAGTACTAATGATAGACAGAGCCAGGGTACCAGATTAGTAGATTTACGGTATTTTCACAAATCTCATATTGATGCTAGGTATACTATTACACCTACCGTAGGTGAAATGGGGATTCACTACACCTGACGATGGTCCCTTTGGACGTCTGGGTATCCAAAATCGTCAAAAGTGACCTCTAAAATGAGACCTTAGGAAGTTTGCCATTTTAATATATTGAGGTATAACCTTTTTTTCTATTCAAAAACTCAATGGCAGATATTTTTTCAGATTCCTAATATGTTCTATAAAATTTGAAAAGTTGCTAATTATATAAAAATCTACGTTATTTCGTTATTTTAGCAAGAATGAAGATGATATATGTTATTTGCATCGATATTATAAATGTAGTTTTTAAAATGCATACACAGAGGTGTGTCCCAACATACTGGTAGACGCTATAATGTCTTTCTGTCCTGCTAATTAAAAAGTATCAAAAGTGACTTATGAAAAATCATCCTGGCAAGTCTGCTGTTTTAATATATTCGAGTGTACCTTTTTTTTTTTCGAGAATTCAATCTTCTTATGACGCCGTCTCCTTTCGAAGGTTGGCGATCCAAATAGCTAACGTAGTCCTAGATATGGCCATGCGAAAAATGTCAAGCGATGAGCAACCAAACCATCTTAGGATGTCTTTCAACCAAGAATTTTGGCGTCTGCCGACATACCTTGTACCTTGGACTTTTCCTTCTATAATCAGTCGCAGAAGTTCGTATCTTTCCCCTCGCATGATATGACCTATATAAGCCGTTTTCCGTTCCTTGATAGTAACCTTGAGTTCTTTTTGTTTCTTCATACGATTAAGGACTTCATCGTTCGTTATTCTTTGAACCCATGATATTCTGAGTATACGGCGATAAGTGTACATTTCAAAGGCGTCAATTTTATTTTCTAATGTTGCATCTAGAGTCCAACTCTCACATCCGTACAGGAGAACCGAGAAAATGTAGCATCTGACCATGCGTATCCGAAGTTTTAAATCTGCGCTTACTCATAAATGCCTTTCTGGCCTGCTCAATGCGGCATCTTACTTCTTTATTCGGGTCACATGCCTCATTTACAATACACCCCAGGTATTTGTATGACGATACTTGTTCCACCGTACTACCATTGATAATGAGATGAGCCTGTACAGGTGTCTTGGCAAAAACAACGACTTTAGTTTTTGCAGTATTTATAAGTAGGCCAAAGTTTTCACTGTATCGTACAGTACTATCTATCAGCCTTTGTAAGCCCTCAGCTAACACAAGGGTGTCGTCCGCATATCTGATGTTATTGATTATTTTCCCGTTGATCTTAATTCCATATCCATTCCTTCCAGAGCTTCTTTGAAAATAGCCTCATAATATAATATTAAATAAGAGCGGCGATAACACACAACCCTGTCTTACACCTCTTTTAATCATTGCCGCTTCTGATGTTGTACCCTCAACGTTTACTGCTGCGATTGGCGTCCAATAGAGATTTCCGATCAATTGAATTTCTTCTTTATCTATTCCAGTTGTTTTAAGGACTTCTATAAGTGTTTCGTGTTTGACGCAATCAAAGGCCTTTTTATAGTCTATAAAACAAGCGACTACATTAACGTTCGTATATCGCTGTGTAAAAACGGTTAGTGCAAATAGCGCCTCACGTGTGCCTAGGCCACTGCGAAATCCAAATTGGGAGTCATCGAGTTGGTATCCACCTCAGAGTAACAACTGAACATAGAGGTAGTAAACAAACCACTTCAGCATGGCGTGCTCAAAGCCATCATCTTTTGACACTTCAGACCCAAACATTGCTGACTAACCTGAAAATTCTTCCAATGCAACCAATGTTACAAACACTTCTCTGCACTGTCCGTCTCAAAAAACTGTTAAACTACACTCGAATATAGCACAGCAAGACCAAGCATAAAAGACGCACAAACAAAACAAACGTTTGACAGTCGGAGGTTACCGTAAACTAATCGCAGGAAAATTACATAGACGTTGCCAACTCCACAAAATTTATGTAAGACAGAATTTGCATTAATGATGAAGAAACATGCAGTAACGCAGTAGAGGTCAACATATATATAGATTTTGCAGTAATCATTTCTGAACCATCAGAATACCGTCTTTTTTAACGTAGAATGGAATATTTCTGGATACTATACAATTAAGACGATAGTAAACAATTATGATTGCCGTATCTGGTGGTCGATATGACAACGTAAGAAAAGATGTTGGCCTATTAGAATTAGTTGTTTACTACCTCTATGTTCAGTTGTTACTCTGCGGTATACAGACTTCTTATATATTCTGGTATGTATTATTCTGAGGAATATTTTGAGGACATGCTTATCATGCGGTAATCGTCACAATTTGTGGCATGTGTTTTCTTAGGCAGGGTAATAAAAGTTGATGTCATCCAATCTCTTGGAATATTTCCTGTACGGTAGATGGCATTGAATATTGAGGTTAACAGGTTAACTTCGACATAAATATTGTCTGGTCTGGTGGCTTACCCATTCTTCTGGGTTTTAGTTGCGTGGACTATTTCGTATTTGGTAATATCGGGGCCTCGTTCGTTAATACTTTCAGAGAATTCACTGGGAGACATTTATTCTGGTGCCCAATCTGACGTTACTTTAACAATGATGAAGATGATATAAGTTATATACATTATTATTATAAATGTAGTCTTTAAAAGGCAGACACATAGGCAAGTTCCAACATACAGGTAGACGATATGATGTTTATCTCTGTCGTGCTAATTAAAAAGGGCAGTACCAATAGATCAATTATTCGTAGTGTTAAACGCATAAGCTAGATACGTGAAGCATTCACCATAACTCGTAGAGCACTCCCGCCAAAAAAGTAATTAGCACTACTACATCATTTGTATCACTCTGTTTTCCTCCAATATTCCAGTGACATGGAATTACGTACGTATGTAGTCACTGACGTAATTGTATATTAGAGGCTTGAATATTTGTTTTTCAAATTAAAACTGTCGGCTCTTAATTTTATAATCAATAAAGTATGCGACTTCACCATAATTGATAATTTATGAACGAAAATCTATTAATACACTCGACGTACTCCATTTATTCATGTATTAAGGGGCCTGGATACACATATATATATATATATATATATATATATATATATATATATACAAATACGTATTTGCCACGTAAATCACGGACTGACAATTTATCGCATAACGCACTCTATTTTCAAACTACATATATAACATTTCAGAAGGCGATATGAATGCTATTTTCGATTTTCTCAAAAAAGTTTTTTAATGTGCAACAAAACTCGCAATGCAAAATCATACATTCTATAAATGCCTGTAATTTAACAACAAAACACGATATCAAAAAAAGGCTAAATAGTTGCACAAGCGCAAGCTTTCTTCTTCAATTTGCTCTTTGAGTCATTACTGTAAGTTTAAAGGTAACTTCAGGAGCTTGGAAATGTGAAATTCATTTTTATAGTGACCTTTGGACCTTACCTTTCGATCTTTTGACATTACCTTTGGATTTTTGGACTTATCTGCCCTCATCTTAGACACTCACACTGGAGAAAGGGAACAGGTGGCCACGCCTCCTCGCTAACACGGGAATACGTCTTTTCTTGAATTCCCAATTTCGCGCGCTATACCCTAGACCCTTAACACACGTGCAAAATATTTAAGCATCTGGATTTGAAGCAATTAGAATTACACACTTATTAAAATATAAAAGTTTGGCAGACGGTTAGCCAAACCTTGTGCGCGTATAGATAAGCCCACCACAAAGATATTTTACTAATAGGTCTGTGCCCTAAACATCCTTGATTTTTTTTATCATTGCTTTTGCAGTAATCTGAAGAATATATAATAGTGAACATTTTTGCATCTATATTTTTTTAAATGTTTCTCAAACTCATCTTTTGTGTGTTTTTGATCTGCAGTTGCAGTTGCAAGTGCTTTTAAAAGCTTTTCTAGTTATTACTGTCTACAATCATATGCTACGTGTATCACCAAGCTCAAGCAACTTGCAAAAATCAATGAATTTAAGAATGAATGTAGTCAAGACAAGGATTTATTATTTTAATTTTATAATAACAAAGCTACAAATTTTGTTCAAAATGCGCTCCTCTGCTTCTAATACATCGCGTCTGATTTCAATCGTGATGGTTTTCTTTCACATACATGGAAGTCAAGTGGTCTCAAGTCAGGGGATAGTGGGGGGCATCCGATGGGACGTAATTTTCCGATCCACTGGGGCGGAAGAAGGTGTCGCCCAGATATTCTTTGACTGTACTTTGGCTCCCTGACTTTGACAGTTGACGAATCAATAATAATAATAATAATGTCCGCGAGGGGTTGCTAGATCCCCTCAGTGGCGCCTCCCCAAGGTGGCGGATAGGGGAATGCCTCCCAGATATGGGTGGTACCGGGGAAATGAAATACCCGGGGCGGACCAAAACTAGCACAGTGGAATAGCGTCTGCATCCAGAGGATCGGCTATTCCACAATTAATAGGACACGACGGATCTCCATGTGAGGAGCGGTACTCCGACAGCGTCTGTTCTTCATGTTAGAAGCGGCTGTTTTCATAAACCCCCAGGAAACCGCCCAACATCAACAGGCTATTCGGTGCGTGGCGACACCGAGGGGTATACCGAAGCCAAAGGATGCAAGTCGGTCGGCAACCTTCACAGGTCCATCCTCTGGAGGCAATTTGGACGGCTGCCTCCGGGAATGTCGGCTGCGGGCCCTAAGGCTAACCACCTGACGGGCCCTACCTTCGGGTTCGACCACCTCGAAGGAAAAGCACCCACACCGAGCCGGTTTCGGAAGCCGGCGTTGGGCAAGGTGGCGGTGCTTCGATTTGCCCTGATGACGACCCCCGCAATAACATGGACCGTTTTAGGTGGACGACGGAGCTCAAGGATGACCTGCTGAGCTGCTACGAGAGCAGTAGCCCGCGCCGTAGGGGATACATGTCCCGCATGTATGAGAGGTGGTGCGAAATGCACCCAGAGCATAGCACGCTTACCTCTCAGAATTTGCGAGATTATGTATCGTACCTTCGGAGGCAGGGATATGTTCGTGCTCCAGCTCAGCCTGCCCCTTCGGCGGACGGAAGGCCTGTTAACCAGGCTGAAAGTTCGCCGGTAAGGCCCGCTGAGAGGGAAATCGACCAAGTCGTCTCACCAGGGGATTTCAGGGACCGAAGGGCCTTGCATAACAACGGAAGGTCCTTGAAGCTGGCAGATTTAAAGAGAGAGGATGAGGTTGTTGGTGAACGTCTATCGGAGGCCTCTGACATTTGGAGCATCAATTGTGAAATTTACGCTGCGGCTCTGAGGCTAGCTAGACAGGGGAGAGTGAGAGACTCTCCTGTTGAGAGAGCACAGAGACGGGTGCGCCAAATGGAAGCGAAAATCCAGTTGGCTCGCCAGGAAGCATCCCGTATCCAGTGTGTGATGGAATATAGAGCGGCTGGGAAGCCTTTTACGCGCCGAGTGCGCCAGATAGCCTACGGGTTGAGGCGCGACCATCATACACTCAGTCAAGCGGTACTGGTTGTTGTCAAGCAACACTGTCTTGACAGGATACGGATGCTAATCGCTGCTAAGCGATCGTTGGTGGCGCGGGCGAGAGGTCTGGAGCAGAACAGAATGTTCTACGAAAGACCTTCTCGCCTTTTCCAACAGCCGCCTCCAGCCATAGAGCAGCCGCCAACTGCTGATCGCGTGGAGGCCTTTTGGAGGGACATTTACGAACAACCCAAACCTCTCTCAGCAGACACTCCGGCCTTGGCGCAGTTCGAGTCCGTTTGTAGGAGGACTCCTAACTTGAATGTACTGCGTCACCCGATAAACACGGAAGAAATTCTTGACGCCTTAAGAGGCGCAAAGAATTTCGCAGCTCCTGGCCCGGATGGCATAAACACCTACTGGTGGAAAAAATTCCCCAATTGCCACCGGCATTTAGCTAGAGTTTTTAACTCGTGGCTAAATCAGGAGCAGCCAATTCCGGCTTGGTTTGTCGAGGGTCGAACCGTGCTTCTCCCGAAGACCGGAGATTTGTCTGATCCCAAAAACTACAGGCCAATAACATGTCTGAACGCGTGTTACAAGCTCTTCACCAGAATCTTGTACATGCGTATCCTTCAAGCTGTGAATCCTGTATTTCTCGACGTGTATGAACAGAGAGGGTCAAAGAAAGGAGTAGCTGGCTGCAAGGACAACCTGTTGATTGACCGATGTGTCACGCAGGACTCTGTGCAGTACAAGCGAAACCTTTCTATGGCCTGGATTGACTATCGCAAGGCATTCGACAGCACGTCTCATGACCTCATTGTGCGGCTGTTGGAATGTCTTTCGGTGGATAATCAGATAGTGGGATGCATCAAACAACTGATGCCGCTCTGGAAGACCCGGTTTACCATAACATCAGGTGAAACTCGGGTTCAGACAGAGTTGGTGTCATTGAAAAGAGGTGTCTTCCAAGGAGACTCCTTGAGTCCCTTGCTCTTTTGCATCTCACTTTTGCCTCTGTCCATAGCGCTGAGAAATACTAAAGGATACAGCTGTGGCACGCCCAATAACCGGAGGTACAAGGTCACCCATCTGTTTTATATGGATGACCTAAAACTTTATGCCTCCGGCCAACGCGAACTAGAACAATCGCTGAGGGTGGTGCAGGAGTACAGTCATGCTATCGGAATGGAGTTCGGGACAGACAAATGTGCATTGGTTCATCTCAAGAAAGGACGTAGCGGAGATAGTGGAGATGAGGAACAGCTCGTTGATGGGAGCATCTTGCGACAACTGCATGCCGGAGATACTTATACCTACCTTGGAGTGGCGCAGCGTCATGTCCAAGAGGCAGCATTGGTTAAAGAGTGTCTCCGCCGCAAGTATTTGCACCGACTCCGGCAGATCTGGTCGTCAGAACTGTCCGGCAAGAACAAAGTCGCTGCCACAAACATGCTTGCGGTCCCATTGTTATTATACACCTTTGGTGCTATACACTGGAAAGTGAACGAGCTATCGACACGAAGACCCGCAAAAGGATGAATATGGAGAGAAGCCTGCATCCTAAGTCCTCTGTCCCGCGAATATACCTCCCGCGACACCTGGGAGGGCGTAGACTATTGAGTTTGGAGCGTCTGCACAACAGAGTAGTACTGGCCACTGCCTGCTATGTAACGAACAGCACCGATCCCCTGATCCGCTTTGTGCGAGAGCACGAGAATGCGGGAAAAGGAGCCTTTCTTTTTAGCGCAGCGAAACGAGCAGCCGAGGAGCTCAGCCTCACACTCGACTTCAAGCGGAGGTGTCAGCAGTCCATTACGGAACTTGCTCCCGCAGAATTAAAATCCCACCTTAAAACTGCCGAAGTCGACTTCCTTTTAAGACTTCATAAAGATAAGCCAATGCATGGAATCTTCTACAAACATCTGGAAGAGCATGGCTTGTCTGAGCAGTTGACCTTCTCTTTCCTAAGGTCTAGTGGGTTGAAGTCGGAGGCTGAGGGCTTTATAATGGCTTGCCAAGACGGTGTCTTCAACACCTTGGTGTACCGTAAAAGGGTTATGGGTGTAGATGTACCCGACACCCTTTGTAGAGCTTGCCGACAGGCGCCAGAGACGCTTATGCATCTCTTGTCGGCGTGTAAGACGTACGCTGGGACGGCTTACGTCCATCGGCACAACGCGGCTCTACGAGTGCTCTACTATCATTTGAGGCACTCATACGGTATCGATGAGACACCGGTGCTGCCATACGCTCCAGGGGATATAGAGTCCGTTGTGGAGAACGAGAGATGCCGGATTTACTGGAACTACTCGTTCCCCACGCTCGAGCTTGTACAGGCAAACAAGCCCGACATAGTCCTTCTCGACCACCAACAGAAGACGATGTTCGTTATTGAGTTTTCGGCGCCTGCCGAGGTGAACATCGTCTCTAAGGAGGAGGAAAAGCGGACCAAATATCAGGAGTTGCTCGGACAACTTCGCAGGCTCTGGCCAGACTACACTGTAAGTCTGCTGGTTATGGTCATTGGATCCCTAGGTGAAATGAGGAATACGCTGCTCTCTGCACTGCGCAAAATACCGGTGTGCCGTGCGGCGGCGCACATCTTAGCCGCCAGAATGCAGAAGGCAGTCATCCTTGGGTCACTTCGTCTACTTAGGGCGCACGATTCGCGGACCCAGTGACTGCTCACCTCACGGTGTGAGGAGTAGTCATTGGGTAATGGAACAGCAGCTCGGTGTGTCGGAGCCCGAGTTGCACTTTTTCGTTTTTAAAATAATAATGTCTTTATTGAACTAATACATAGTATGTATAGAACAAACGGCGAAGTCTAGCCTAAACAGCTACTCTACTCAACCGATATCTCAGAAAATTTTATTCATGGTAAAACTGATAAAAGATGGTGCATAGAGAAAAACTAGCAGTGAGTTGATCAAATTTGCCACAATATTGTGTATACAAGGTATGTAAAAATTCGGAAAATCTGATGAAACTAATCTAAACAATTTAATATTTGAGATAACCAGAGTAAGGATCCTAAAATTGTGAGCAGAAAAGCACTATAAAGTTTTTGCGTATCAGCCGTGGTTACCGCAAAAATTGTCATTGAAAATGCAAAAAATCCGAAACAAATTGGAAAAAACCGGTTTTCAATGACAATTTTTTCGGTAACCACAGCTGATACGCAAAAATTTTATAGCGCTTTCCTGCTCAGATTTTTAGGATGTTTAATTTGGTTATCTCAAAAATTCAATTTTTTAGGTTAGTTATCATAAGATTTTCCGAATTTTTACATACTCTGTATACACAATGGCAGATTTGATCAACTCACTGCTAGTTTTTCTTTCAGCATCATCTTTTATCATGAATAAAATGTTCTGAGATATCGGTAATAAAAAAGTTTCCCATATGTTGCAAAATAAAATGACCACACTGTATAATACATAGGCACATAATAAAATAATACAATTTACGTTACATTTCCATTTTCAAGTTCAAAAATATAAGGCGCGACAATTTTCAAATCATAACATGGCATTAGTACTCTGCGCATGCGGAAGTCAGGGAGCCAAAGTACATTTGGTACGGCTAGCTGCTTGTGTATCCACATAGTTTGTGTGCGACATCCGACCTGCTGGAAGACGATTGATGGTCTATCGCCATTAATTATAGGTAAAATGGCCGATAATTCTGGGAGATCATTTTCATAAAGATTACGTAATACAAATTTCCCCAATTTTTTAACATATTTGATAGCAATGTCAGCTCACAACTACTTATTTCGGTAGTATTTGTGACTTTATCACTCAGTTGAAAATGGATGCTGTACAGATCAAAGGTATATAAAAAATAAGTTTAAAAAGCATTTTAAAAGAATTACAGAAGTGACAACGTCTATCTTAATAAATTCTTCAAAATAAGTTCTAGTAAAATAGCTTGGAAATGGACTTATCTATACACCCACGAAGATCGACTAAATCTCAGCTGAACACCCTGTATATATTACAAGTTGAATACCTAGTTGAATAGGAATAATACTAAGAGTATGAGTAATTCAGGTGTTAAATACATAAATTCAAAAATACATATTCATTTATTTGTGCGTACTATACAAATATTACCACCTCGAAGGCTATGCCTTGTTTGAGGTATTGGCATTGAATATAATACACTAAAATTTTGCCTAACCTAATTTCACTGCTGTCTCTCTTTGGTCTGTTATATTTGTACACTTCTCAATGATTTGCTTCTTCTTCTTCTCCTTAACCTTCTATGTATCCATTCTCAGCAGCAGCAGGACATTCGCTTCTATAGTTCTTCTGACAATTTCGTAATTTGAACGAAAAATTTGGATATTAAAAATATTCATCACATAAAAATGATTAAGCGATGTCTGCTACCTGTTGGTATCTAGGCAGCCTGTGATACAGTTAATTGCAGATGTTAAAAGACGTAAACTTTAGTTAGTCTTCTCCTACAGTTGCTAGGACAGTGAAACACAGATTTAGAAGAATCGGTTTGTTAGATGCTTCGCCTGTGCTTGATGTGTCTATACCAAAACACCTCGTATCACATATAAAAAGGGGGATGTATGATTGAGCCTCTAGCTATGTTTAACCCCATTTTGCAACCCCTATAGAGGTAACATTATTGAACACCTTCCTATCCTTTCAGAAGGTGTTCAACCACTATAGGGATTGAAAAATGCAGTTAAACATAATAAAAATGAATGACATTGATATATGCTATAGTTGGACCTCCCAAGAACATGTATAAAAAACGTTAACCGTTTTATACAACACGAACAATTTTTTAGCGATTTCTAACGAAAATGACATGAAAAATCGAACTTTAAGGTCAAATTTCTCATAATCTGCCCAGCAGAAACGGATGACAGTATGTTTTGTGTTACCTTTTAGGAATCGACTCTCTAACGTAAGCTGTTCAAGTATTTCCTTAATAAACTGCCAAGCTGTATCCACTTCATCGAACGTCAGTAATCGGCGTCACCCTTCGATATAATTTTTCTGCGGAATCTCGAGAATCTGACGCCTTCGCCCGATCACAGACACCTCTTATTTATCCTGTGTGCTTTCGATTCTATCGCATTCCTGGCATTCCAAACCGCACGACTTATTAAAAGATCGCTCTCAGCCTCTGGAAGAGACAATACGGCAAAGCAGACAGACCCCCAACCACCGCGCACTTAATTGACGGTATCTCAAATTAATTAAAAGGCCCAACCTTGAAGCTATATGCTGGTTGGTGGGAAAATCTGTGCAATACTCAGATTCTTAAACTCGGAAAATTTAATTGTCAATGCTCGGCTCACTCAAGCATACTTGGAAAATCACGAAATGCCATGTGCCATCTGGTATCATGAATATAATCGGTCTTAATAATAATTACTATTCTATTCTAAGGCGTTTGATGACATATCAAGTGGCCTAAACTGTGGGAAGTCCTCATCTCTATGGGAGTTCCTTATCACCTAGTGTTTCTCATACAGCAACTCTATGAGTCTAATTCGGCTCGTATAAGAATTGATGGTAACCTATCTGGTAAAACAGCAACCAGAAAAGGAGTTCGTCAGGGATGTGTATTATCTCCAATGTTATTTAACAGTTACTCTGAATTTGTATGTTAAGACAGGTATTGGACAACTGGAATGGCGGTATAACTATTGGCGGAAGCAAAATATTCAACATAAGATTTGCTGACGATACAACCTTTATTGCTGCCTCTCAGGAAGAACTAGTAGCTCTATTAAACATCTTAGAACAACACAGTGCAACTTATGGCCTTGGTATTAACTACAAGACCAAGGTTATGATCGTAGATAGGCAGCACGATAATCATCAAGCAATAAAGTCAGTAGGCCGTTGTGAAGTAGTGCAAAGTTTTGTGTACCTCGGTTCTTTGATTGACAATTCGGGTAGCTGTGAAAATGGGATTAAACGGCGCATTCAACAGGCACGTGTGGCCATGACAAAGGTTACTAAAATATGGCGTGACCATTACATCACTAAAGCTACCAAAATGTCGCTGGTTCAGTTTCCTCCAGTGGGCTCTCCTCCATTGTTTCGACGAGAATGCTTACATTCTTCGGATATACACAGAAGCGATAATATGGAGAAACTTGTAGTTTAGGGTCACGCCCCGAGTGGGCGGCACCGTGGCCGTTCTCCTACAGGCTGGGTGGATACGACGAAACAGTTGCTGGATATGAGTATCAAGAGCACCACTAAACTGACAGTAAATCGCGAGAGATGGCGAGCTACAGTTGTCAAATCTATTGATAATATTTGTGTCGGCAATACTCTAGCTCCTACTTAATGCATTTTACGAGTTCACAACATGTCTGTTAATACATTGCGACTATGATGATGAATAATAAAAATAGGTCTTTATTCGCCATACACACAACAAAATATAGAGCCCAACCTCAACCTAAAAAACTAACTAATAATAATATTACAGGATAAATGAAAACTTTTTCACGAATACTTGACATTAAAACCATTAGACCGTAGGTACACATTATACAAGACAGAAATTGCAAAGTCCTTTACACAGTAATAACCGGATTTGAGCAACAATAATTACAACCTTTTTTTTAAATGAAGTAATGAAAAATGCTTAAAGGCGTTAGGTAAACTATTGTACATTTTCACAGCATTATACAGGGTGGCCAATCGGGTGACGATAATAATTTTTTTTTAGATAGCCCGTACCGAGACCTATCCAAAACACCCCCATGTATGTGTACCGATTATTAATAGTTTTCGAGTTATGATTTTTTTTTGAAAACTTAGAGATTTTCTAGTTTTTCCAAGAAATCGTCAAAAACAAAAACCAGAATGCTTTTTGGCTTTTATTTTTTTCTGCAATTATACTCAGTGTTAAGCTTATTTTAATATCCAATAAAGAGAACCTGTACATCCGAGCAATAATTTAGTACATTTTGGGCCCAAAGTTTGAAATCTCTGTTTTCAGTCAGGAGACCTAAACTTCAAACTAAAATTAAAAATACTTATGCCTGGTTCTGGAGCTTCAAACTAATCCTAGAAACTTTGCAAGACATTGCACTTTCGAAATAATAATGAAAAAGTAGCACTTATGGGGACACTTTACGCCGTACGTGAGTGTTAAAGGTAAAAAGGTGATGATTCACGAATTTTCAAAATGATTTAAAAAACTATTATTTTGCTTTATTATGACAAATTAAAGAAAAAAACTCGTAACAACTAATGAACCCGATAATCATTAATGTTTTGATGACTTTTAATAAAAAAACGAATACCCAAATTGTGATTTTTGAAGTGTTTTTGCTATGTACTATTGAACTTCTGCTAAATTAAGTTGTACGGACAGTTAACAAAGGAAAGGAATAATAAAACAATAATCTGACTTCCAGTTTCATGGCAGAATTACCTGGGAAGCGATGTCGTAGCATACGCCATCCCTTTCTTTCAGAGTAGCTTTTTGCGAGCTCATGTCGGCGAAGCGCAGTTGTGTTAATTAATTTTCGGTAATAGGCAAGGCAATGTTCGGTGATTTATATCGCTAGGTCTTCCTTGACAGGTCAGTAGACCTATCATGAATACAACAAGTTTTTCAGTTTTTCAACCCCCCACCCCCCAAACACCCAAATTCCACCCTCACCCAAAAAAATGCAGAAAATGATCAAGAACCTCTAAAACGCCTAAAAACGAAGTTTGAGGAATATTTAAAATTTTTATTTTAATTACTCCGCCGCCCATGTACCGATTTCTAAAAATTATAGCAGCATTACCTACTACGATCCCACAGCATATTGCTGCCCAAATTTCATCACTGTCCATGCAGCGGTTACTGAGACTACGACGCTGGAAAAACGCGTACAGACAGACAGACCGACAGGCAGACCGCCAGACAGAACGACGGAAATGAGTGACGCGGATTTTCGTTATGTAGACATTATAATACACCCAAAAAACCTATTGTCTCAAAATCGAAAAATTTCACGATCACAATCTTTCCCTCACCTATCGGTGTGGGAAGTAAAAGGGATGGCGTATGCTACGATCACGCTTCCCAGGTAATTTCGCCATGGAATTAAAAGTCAGATTGTTGTTTTGTTATTCCTTTCCTTTGTTAACTTTCCATACAACTTAATTTAGCAGAAGTTCAGTAGTACATAGCAAAAAGGACATGTATTAATTTTTTTATTAAAAGTGATTAAAACATCAACGATTATCGTGTTTATTAGTTGTTATGAGTTTTTTTTTTTTTAACTTGTCATAATAAAGTAAAATAATAGTTTTTTGAATCATTTTGGAAATTCGTGAATTATCACCTTTTTACCTTTAACGGTCCCGTACGGCGCAAAGTGTCCCCATAAGTGCTACTTTTTCATTATTATTTCGAAAGTGCAATGTCTTGCAAAGTTTTTAGGATTAGTTTGAAGCTCCAGAACCAGGCATAAGTATTTTTAATTTTAGCTTGAAGGTTTTGATCTCCTGACTAAAAACAGAGATTTCAAACTTTGGGCCCAAAATGTACTTAATTATTGCTCGGATGTACAGGTTCTCTTTATTGGATATAAAAATAGGCTTCATACTGAGTATAATTGCAGAAAAAAATAAAAGCCAAAAAGCATTCTTGTTTTTGTTTTTGACGATTTCTTGGAAAAACTGGAAAATCTCTAAGTTTTCAAAAAAAAAATCATAACTCGAAAACTATCAATAATCGGTACACATACATGTGGGCGTTTTGGATAGGTCTCGGTACGGGCTATCTAAAAAAAAATTATTATCGTCACCCGATTGGCCACCCTGTATATAAAGCTACGTTTGAACAAGGTTGTCGAATGTCTTGGTATTATAAATAGAAGACTATTTCGCGTAGCTCTAGTTCTGCTGGAACTGAAACTTGTGAATTTTTAATAAAGATAGAAAGGCGTTTTATTTATTTAGATGTGTCAAAACTAAATGACGATACTTGTAGCCTTGTTAAGCTGAAGCCAACCAGCATCATGATATGATTTGGTTACGTGATCATAATTCCTTATTCCGTGCGCAATATATTATTAGAGGACTACAAGACGTGAAGACAATTGAGTCATTGAGCCATTTCAGAAGTCTTCTTATGCAGTTTACGTAAGCTTTGGGAAATTAAAATAAATGGATAAAATTTCAACCAAATATCAACTAGGTTATTTTCAGATAATAAAATGGCAAAGGTATGCTTTGTGCCAGAGACCGACATATTAAGGGGAAAATAATAACTTTGTTCCGTTTTCAGAGTTCTTCTATGACAAGGTATGTGTATTTAGATATCTTCCCAGTATTGTAAGTCTACTTATGTGATCGTTTGTATAAAGAGAGTTTCAATACTAGTGTGAATTTCAATTTGCGATTCCATTAAAGTCAAAAAATAAATATAGTTTGAGGAAAAAACTAAAAAGCACAATTTAAAAGAACATCGGACCAAAAAGTTGTAAATAATTTTAAAACAATAACAAACGAAAAATACTAAGTACGTTTGTGAAAAAAGCGTGGGCGCTCTGTTATATTATTCGTAAATTGAGCACCCCACGCTTATTTAAAAACAATTTTTAACTTTTGTCCAAGGTTCTTTGAAATTGTATTTTGTAGTTTATTTCATTCTATATTTGTTTTTAATCCTTTAGGTATCTTTATCACTGAAGCGTGCTTTTAGTTTTTTGAAACTGTGTGTATGAATACTCTGTGAAATGAAGATAAACAATTTTTTTGATCAATATTCATAGCATAATCATTAACATTACTGCATAGACGGTGATTAAAACTGTTGACTACCTGATTAAATTTCACAAAAATACCAAATTTTAAGTTACAAATGATTAGATCATCGATAAAATTGAAGAATGCATGCTGGTGCGCAGGGTGGATCTATTGAAGGTGAACTTATTGAAAGGGGTACGAATAGCAGTACAAAGAGACGCAGCAGCATAGTTAGGTTAGCAAAATTTCATATGTACATTTTCCAAAGCCTCACACAATTATTTGTAATGTAAAGTGCAAATAAATAATAATAAAAGGTATCTGCCGATACGGCCGCTGGTCCGACGGATTTGAAGCCGTCAAAATCGTTTTCGTGACACAGTTGGAGCGTTCAATGTTCGATCCGACCTCTTAATGCGAAGGACCGTTACAAGCTCACAAACAAAACACAAGCAAACATATAGGTGAACCTAATAAAAGTGCTGAAATTAATCCGGAAATACTTTCAATTTTCAAACATTTCAAAATATTTTTTTTCCGTCACATACATGCACAACCTTTCTCATTCAACCAACTTCCTACAGTTTCCGGAT
This sequence comes from Callosobruchus maculatus, assembly GCA_951848785.1. Lineage (NCBI taxonomy): Eukaryota > Metazoa > Arthropoda > Insecta > Coleoptera > Chrysomelidae > Callosobruchus > Callosobruchus maculatus. Next base: position 526,473 of record CATOUR010000207.1, on the reverse strand, counting down.
CCCAGTGGTGAGCGTCGAATCTGAATCACCCTGTATAGCGACATGATCCTCCGAGCAAATATACCCTTGTCAACACATCTGTACTTTTGTTCCTCTAACCTAGTTCTAATTTGTTGCAGTGACCTTTTCGGTAAAAGGATTAACCAAAGTTAAGGGTAGAAACAAAGGCACTCAGTTGAGTCCATCCCTATTAGCACTAGTTGAAGCACTATATTCATCTTTGATCTCTTAACTAAAAGAGGCTTTTGGTTAGAAGCGATGCCTCTAAATGAACCATGATTTCTATTAAGAAGTTAGAGACAGTTATGAGTTTCGAACTAATTAAGGTATACAGAATTGGGAACCCCCTCTAGAAATTAAGCAGTAGTTGTGTCGGCAAGTTATTGAAGTACGTATACGTATAAATGCAAAGTGTAAATGTCGTCTAGTGCATTTGTATAGCAAGCTTGAAAAGAGGGGAGATATTTAAGGAAAGTTTGAAAGACAAATATCGTTGAGGCGTCGTTAAAAAGAGTAGTAGGTCACCGACCGACTCCAGTGGGCAAGTGATTGGAGTTGGCATGTTAAGGAGGTGTCACTGATAAAATGTAGGATCAAGTTGTATTTTTTTTGTGCATCTGCATCACAAATAAACCACCCATTTCTATGGTCCTACTATTCTTTTTTTAACTCGGATAGTGATGTCATTGCAATAAAATTTTGCAGAAAATAGATCCAATAATATTAAACACGTTCACAAAGGGACTGTTAACCACATCGCGAGGAAGCTGGTTCCACACACTAAATACCCTGTCTTATGTTTACGGTCAGTCTCTCGCAAAGGCCTATGGCGCTGTAGAAGCGCTGCGAGAGGATAAGTATCGGCGCACGATTTGAAATGCTGCAAATTGTAGCCGTCGGGAAACAAAATTCCCCAGCAGCTCATTCCACAGCGTCGAAGTTCTCCAAAAGAAGGAATGTCGGAGGGGACTGGTTCGGGTAGTAAGGACCTCGATATGGTAAGGACGAGCTCGCAGAGCCTCTCTAGTATTCCTTGTTCAGTCGACCTTTGGTGTTATTATCTGTTCAACTCGAACATTGTCAGTAGAATCTGTAAAACAGGGTCAGGTCAGGCACCGTTCTTTGATGTTCCAGGCTATGGAGGTCCTTTGTGAGGTTAGGCGTATCGACTAGTCCAATCACTCTCTTCTGGACAGTGTCCAGCACTTTAGAGAGTGCTTAGGAGCACATACACATGAGAGCAATACTTCAACGATGGTCAGATCTATGCCTTGTAAAGCAGCGGTAGTCGTTCTGGTGTATACAGCTTCCTACAGCGGAACAAAACTCCAAGCTTCTGGGATGCCGTTTTAGCAATACTGCCAGGAGGATTTCCCACAAGCATCCAGACTGCAAAAAATGCTCTCTAAAGATCCACATCGGTGCATCGGCATTCTAAAAAGGGAGGATGGAAGTAAAACCTCGAACCTCCGGGAAAGTGCCGAGCTCCTGATGGACACACACTTCCCTGGTTCGATTGTCACTGCGACGTCGAACTGGATGGAAGACATTAACACACCCTCACCGATTGACTGGCAATTCACCAGAGAAATAATCAGTGAGGAAAAGATAAACTGGGCCATATCCTGCTTCTCCCCCTTCAAATCACCAGGGCCAGACGGCGTCCAGCCCTACTTCAATGGGGTCTGTATCATCTTATGCCGCACTTGGTGGGAATATTCAGAGCCTCCTTGGCTCTAAAATATATTCCCAAAAGGTGGAGAGAGGTGAGAGTGGTCTTCATACCTAAACCAGGTAGGATGGACTACACCCTACCGAAGGCATTCCGACCAATAAGCTTAACATCGTTCTTCCTCAAGACGATGGAACGGCTATGCGAGAGGTATATAAGAGATGAGGTACTAATTCATTTCCCACTTCATCCAAATCAACATGCATACACTCCAGGCAGATCCACCGACTCTGCACTACATCAAGTAGTTGGCAGAATTGAGAGATCACTGGACAACAAAGAATCCACCCTTGGTGTATTCATAGACATTGAGGGAGCGTTTGACAAAACAACATTCCCAAAAATTAGCCAGCAACTCCAGGCTAGGAACGTGCCTAGCACTGTAAGCGAATGGATACTTAGCATGCTCTCCAACAGAGCAATAACAATCAACGTAGAGGACATTTCTGTTAAAGGTGTTGTTACCAGGGGTTGTCCGCAGGGAGGTGTTCTGTCACCACTGCTTTGGAACGTGGTTCTGGATACCCTCATCAATCACCTCAACAGCAATGGACACTACACAATAGCATATGCGGATGACATAGTCATCCTGCAAACAGGTAGATTTGAGAACACATTGGGTGAACGCACCCAAGTAGCACTCAAATCAATAGAAAAGTGGTGTCTAGAACACTCATTGTCCATCAATCCCAAGAAGACTGAGATGGTTCTGTTCACCAGAAAAAGGAAGATCAGGGGCCTAAACCCCCCTGAGCTTCTCAGTGTCAAGCTACATTTCTCTGAAGAGGTGAAATATCTTGGTATTACCCTCGACAGAAGGCTGACGTGGAACTCTCACTTAGATAGTAGAGCCAAAAGAGCATATGTCGCTTATGAACAATGTCGGCGAACAGTGGGACGCACTTGGGGCCTGTCGCCAAGAGTTACCCACTGGATCTATACCACAATCATTAGGCCTATGCTAACGTATGGAGCCATTGCCTGGGTACCTAAAGTTCTGCAGGCGACGGCGATTAATAAATTATATAAAATACAACGTATGGCCTGCATTAATATAACAGGAGCCATGAGCACAACACCGACTGCTGCTATGGAAGTAATAATTGGCATTACCCCTCTAGATATTTACATCAAAGAGGTTGCGTTACTGTCAATGTTACGACTTCGCACGGTTGGTATTAATCCAGATGTCGGTATGGGACGACTGAGGCAGCTGGTATGGCGGGAAGCGCTAAAGGCACTACCCATGCTACGAGCAACCAGCGACTCAATTAAACCAACATTCGTTTTTAAGAAACCCTACAAAATAGAGATTAAACAGAATGTTGAGCCAAATGTGACAAATGCAATTTGCATATACACAGATGGCTCCAAAACAAGGGAAGGCACTGGATGTAATGTATACTCCAGGTCTTTAAACCTAAGAACAAAGTGGGCTATGGGCAAACACGCCAGTATCGTTCAAACGGAACTGGCTGGCATATCAATAGCCGCAAATGAACTAGCCAGGAGAGATGTATCTGGCAAAACTGTAGCAATCTGCACTGACAGCAGACAAGCACTTCTAACCCTGAAAAGACCTTGTATCACCTCAGGGCTAGCAATGGAATGCCACCAATCTTTAGCCCATGCTTCGGACAAAAACAATATTGTCCTGAGGTGGGTTAAAGGGCACAACAACAACAAAGGCAACCGTATAGCGGATGGTCTAGCCAGGAAGGCCGCTGACCAAGGAATTTTAGGACCATGTGACCTTTCTGGAATGTCGACAACCACAATTTCGGAAATAGCCAAAAAACACTCCCATGCCCAAATGGTAAAACGATGGGAAGAACTACAAGGATGTCGATTTGCCAAGGAAACCCTTGCAGGTTTTGACATGGCAATATCCAAGAAGTATTTGGCGATGACCAGACCAAACCTACGTCTCTTAGTAGGATTCCTGACTGGCCATTGTCAACTCAGGAAACACCTCCACACTATGGGGTTAAGTGACACACGTCATATGTGAATGCCCAGAGTTATCTTCTATTAGAGAGTGTGCGTTCGGCGAGTCTTGGCCTACACCTGCCCACATAAGGGAGATGTCCCCTAGCGACTTGTTCACCTTCCTACAATTGGCAGGATGGACGATGACCTGAGGAAACAACTCCCTGGGAGGATGCACAATGGGCCAGTTGTGGCCTAAGTGCAGTGGGACCACTCACCCTCCCCACTCTACAGATACAGATACTGCCAGGACAAGGTATTGTTGATTTTGATCCCCAAAAGCTTGACAGGAGGTGACTCGACTATGGGGTAACCCTCCATTTCCACAGTTAATAAGCCAACCCAAAACTTCTTCGTAGTTGTTGTTGCCTGAGTTTCGACAATTATTGTTTTGATATCTGCGATATGCCTATAAAAGCTTAAAATAAATTATAGGTTTTTGACTTGTCCAAAATAAAGACATCAACCCGTAACAACTCATTGGCTAGCCTCATACGGTTAACATGAGAAAAAGGTGTGGATAAGGCCCTATCGTATTTTCACATTCGGACATGGGTAAGGTTTCCCATGTCTGAAGCACATAGACATTAGTAAAGTTTCACAACCTTAACTATATTTGGGGTGATCGAGCATAATGTAGAACGCCACTGCCTGGTCAAAAATCAGTGAATAAATTAGTCGCAAAAATTCAATAGACTTAGAAATACAATAGTTTTACCTTTTTAGCGAACTTGAGTGTAAAGACTGTACTGAGGTTTAATAATCTAAAATGGAAATGAATGAAATAACAAAAAAAAATGATCAATATGGTAACGGTTATAATGGCTGGATGAAATGATTTATATAATAATGATTTATAGGAGATTACTTTGAAAAATGAAAAGAAATAGAGCTGTACTGTAACCTTTGGTGGTGTCATCGATCTCTGAGGCAGCGGGCATTCAACGTTTTCCCATCTCAACTTGGAAAGTCAAAGATATTTTGCTATATATCACCACAAGCTCCAGCAGTCGGCAATATGATCCTTTATATTTTTTTCTTTACTGTTTGTACATACACCTTACGATACAATTACAATTCTATTTGTGGAATTTTTTCATTTCCTCGTTTTTAATAAAAGCCGTCGCTCACATTCACTTCCTCCGTTAAATATCCCGCTGTTTCCTATCAGACGCACCTTACTGTCCCCGATGGGGAAAATCACATTTACCTCACGCAGATATTCTAATAATCTTCAGATCGAGACGATACGCACGCTCTCCAGCACACATTGTGCCTCCCGAAAATGTGTTTTTGATCCCAGATTTTTATATGTATTCCGGATTGTGCGTGCAAAATGAAATACCTGAGATTTGCTGAACTGTTAAAAAATGCACGTATAGATGGGTTTTCGGGCAGTGGCAACCTGCTGTTCAGGCCGGAGGGCTTACACACATAAAAATATATTCAAAAATATATTCTCAATTCAAGAATTCTGATAATCTTGTAAAGACTGTGGTGAGCAACAGGTCACTGTCAAAACCGATACCAAGTTTTGAAATAGCCAAAGTGATCAAGATGTCTAGTGGTGGAATTTAGAACCCACTGCTGTGTGTGTGTGTGTGTGTGCCCGTGATAACCAGATTCTTTTAGTATGCATGTGTACCAACTCAGAGAGAATGAATTTTTTTTTTGCAGCTTCAACTACTAAGGTCATTAGCTGCATAACACGGTAGGTATTTTCAATGCGCTTTGTTTTTAAATTTTAAAGTATAATTTCGTATATCTTAGGAACAGAAGAAGCCTACTAACTGCTGTTTCGTCATTAGATAGAGTCAAATGGATATCATCTGTTATACCTAGTACCAGTTTTAAGTTGTTATAAATGGCGCAAGAAGTAAGCAAGTGACTGACAGTTAAGCGTTCATTACACTGTTGGCACAATGGTCTTGGTCCACCGCTGAGGATGTACAAATGTGTCAGATTTGTGTGGCCAATACGTAATCTGCATAATAGCACTTGTTGTTTTCGGGTGATATTGTTTGGGTAGTACCATTTGTTGACTTTGCTCTTTATATACTTCAGGTGACCACCATATTGATCCCATTCAGTTTGCCAAGCTTTTTTCACTGATGTTTTCATGTTTTTGATGATATCAGACACTGGAACAGGTATACCGTCGTCTATCCTATCAATTGCTGCTGCTTCTCGGGCTGCCGCAGCTGCCCTGTCATTTCCTCTAATACCTACGTGACCTGGTATCCAAATGAGATATACCTACCTTTTTTCCATGCGATTCTAGGGTGATAATTTGTTCAACTATTCTAATAATAGATGCCTCCTTGGGAAAGGGGTTTTGTATAGCTTGCAGCACACTTAGGGCCGATTTTATCAACATGCATATTTAACAAAGAATTTAACAAAGCTTTTCTATTGGATGATATTTAGCAAAAGCTTTCTATTGGGTATTGAGGGCTATGTTAATAAGTATCATCCAATAGTATTTCATCGATATTGAAAACAACACGTCAAAGCTGGATGACACTTTTGTCAAAGATATCTTAGAAATTCATGGATCAAAATCATAGCAGGATATCAGAACAAAGCGATTGATTTGCAAATTAATGCCACATTTTCCATGTCTACATTATAATTATTGTATAATTACTAATTGCAAACTGGGATAGTTTGTGATAAAAGTAGTAGGTACCTATATCAATCACAGCAACTACCTACCTTATTTAATAATTAAAAATGCCACGTCCGTCAGTTAGATGGATTATATGAAAATAAATACTTTTATGAAGAATCAATCTTTCATTTACTGGAAGTATGTTTGTTATAGATCTTCTTATAGAAGTATTCACAGGTGCATTGTACATCAAATAGGGTTATGCTTAATTTTAATTATAAAATGGCAAGCTCTCGCGTTCTGGGGTTCTGGATAGGCAACCAGTAATGCACATGCGTTTTGGAAGTAGCTGTAACCTTTGAAATGTAACAAAATACTATTTTTTACCTCTTTTTACTATAAAACAAAGATATATTGCAGGTATTCATAATTATTATCGATAGTAAATTATTGTTTTATCCAAATAATGCAATGAGTGAATTTCTTGTCATCATAGCATTTAATACAGCATGAAACCAGCGATCAAATGGAAACGGAATCTGGAATCTGATTGGTTGAAATTAGCAATTGCTAAACTTTTGATTAAACAAGAAAATGCAATTTTTCACCGATTTGGGATGGAAAATCAGACTGGAAAAGATGTTAGATGATTTACAATGCTCGATTGTATATAAAGTATGTCATTTTTGAGCTTTTTGAGGTCAACTTCAAGAGAAATCAATAATTTTCAGAGTACTTTGACAGATGCATGTTCTTAAAAGGGCTGCTCTGATTGGTCAAAGTCTTTGTTAAAATCTGCATGTTGATAAAATCGGGCCTTAGGGAATCAGACGCTATCATGCAGCTGCTTTTGGAGGTATGTCCAAAGTATAGCAGCGCTTGCCATATAGCGAATGATTCTGCGGAGTATATACTCATTCGGCTATCGAGAGTCCATGTGAAGGATTGTTCTTCCACCACGATTGCTGCGGCGGTTGTTATTGATATGGTATAATAAAGATATTGTTTTTTTAATTATTTGTTTCTTAACATTTGTTTTGTATTTTTTAATCATGAGTGCTGAGTGTTTATGGTATGGTTTTATTACTTGATTCTTGTATTTATTAAATTATAAGTGCTTTGTATTTCATATATTTTACTGGTGAAGTATTTATTTTGATATGTTGAAATATACGATTCAAAAATGTCTTAATAATAGTAGTAAACTGGCTCTTGTTATTGATACGGTATAATAAAGAAATTGTTATAAACATTCACAATCTAAATGATAAATAGTAATAATACATGGTGGGCTAGGTCTCTGTTCAACGTCAGGGAGAGAAATATGGATAGGAGGTGGGAAAATGTAAAATATCAGCATATATAAATAAATAAATATAACCAACACATAAAGGAGTAAATTAAGGATGTAATTGGAATAGGATATCTAAAATGTAAGCATAGTATAGCAAGCATAGCGGCACAGCAAGCATGGTATATAAGCATATAAATAAGTCAATAAATAAATATAAACAATAAACAACATATAAAAGGGCTGGTTAGAGGAAACCGTATAGTTCGTGGTACACGTGATTCAACCCACTTACCCCCTTCGATAAGATGATTAGGTCATCCCGGCCAGTCGCCACGGTTTCCACAACCATAAAATAAATATCGTATATAAATAAAGAGGATCAGTAAAGGTTGAAATAGATACACCTAAATAACACAAAGTTGTCTCTGCTCACCACCAGCCTGCAATCCCTCAGGACCTAATACCTAGAGTAGACGTAAATCAGAGACCCAACGCCATATAAAGTCGTCTTAAAAGCCGGATGTACAGTATATGTAGTCAAACACATTAAATACTGTAGCCAGGCCACATTAGTTAATAATTCAAATTCAAAAAGACAACATACCTGCAGATATTCGTGAAAAAGACTCAAAAAACCCCTTTGTTGAAATGTTGGTCTCCAGATTGTTGCGTTTTTCAAAAACAATTCCCGCTCGTAATAAATAAACAAACTATGGCAACGAGTCTCCAAGGACTCCAAGTCAAAATGCAAACAAATAGCATCACAGAACTGTATCTTTTGCTCAGATTGAAAATGAATTTGGAACTATTTGCTCTATGAAAGGTCACTCATGATCTGACAAATATCAAAATATCTGAACAATATATGATGTAGTAACAATCAAATAAATTACTTAACTTCATCGAATGACTACACTCATACACTTATATTATATCAATTAACAAATTTGGATCGCTTATATCATCTTTCACTGCCGTCAATGTCAAACTTCGGCCGCCTGACAGCTAAAGGTGCGTTCTAACGTGTGGCAGCCAGGAGCGCGTTCCGGATCACCACAAGACATACTAGTGACAACATCATATGTTTTCGCTCTGAGAAAATCTTCTGATGAGGAAATAATGATGATTCATTTAAATTAAGAAAAAAGTATTTTTGACTTCAGTACTAATTCTAAAGATATATGCTCTGACTGAAAATATATTTTTTTTCACAACTCAATTTCAATTCTCTTCGATGAAGTATTTCATAAAGTTTTAGTAAGGATATCTAAGGATTCCCACTTCGAACAGAACTCGATTGTTTCTCAAACTACCTACCCAGGATTTCAGAAAGTGATAGTTAAGATCTTAATGAATGACATCTCAGGGGATTTTTTTCAAGAAGGTTTTTTAAGCCCAGTTTCACAATCGGCAGTTAACTAGAGATTAAAAGAAAACTTGTGGTTAGCGAACACTTTGCGTTTCATAATCTGCGGTTTACGTCAAAAGCTCAGATAATACAGTAGTTAGGATAATCCAAGGATAAAGTATGGGTTGTTTCTGACGTTTGTTGTGGTCAACCAATGACACATAAGCTTGCTTTAGAGGTTATAAAAACAAGCATTTTGACATTGACGTCTAAGACGTCGACATATTTTGATTATAGTCTGTTCTGATACAAGTCAAAAATCTGAATACAAAGGTTAGGCTTATTTGTCAAAAGGTTAGGTTGTATTCACAGAACACTATTATGGCAGTGCTCTGATAGCCTTTTCGACTTACTGCACTGATTTTAACCACGACTGCATCACAGTGCACATTGAAAACTCGTCTGGTGCCCAGAAGTGCAATAAATCTGAACTGGTAAGTCGAACATACACCAAATTTCAGTGCAATCGAAGTAACTGTTCTGTCAGCCAACTGATGACAGTTTGATCTCATTTTGCATCCCGAGAGCTCAATTTTATTTTGTGGTGGTTTTGGAATTTGAATAGTTTGAATCCGCCTTGTCAATCATTTATTGATTTATCGACATAAAACCTAACAACATTTTGTGCAATATAGCTTTTGCACAAGCCTAGGGTTTGCCCACTAAAAATGAATATCTTTCTATGACGGCAATGTATATCTTGTTATATCTCTTCTTTCGTCAGTTTATGAGCAACATATTCCACAAACATTCGTATTTTTTGGAAACATGCAGCCGTTGTTTGCAATTTAACTAGATATGCTTCAATGTCCTCATCATCCGAAGATGACGATATTCGCAGTTCTTTCAACTACACTTCCCGTACCTTCCGTAACCTATCCTAGCATCCATACTACTATGTATACTACCCGACTACCCAGTTCTTGACTCAAAAGAATATTTTCTTTGACAAACAAAATAGGTTATAATTAATATTTTATAGACGTCAAAAATTCACTGAAATCTCCACGAGCTCAGAGAGTCCGTGGCGATAATTTGCACTCAGGTGCAATTAAGCGGATAAGTCGAAAACAAAAAACCACACTAGTTTTGCACCCAAATGTAAGACGAACACAATTTTGACATTCAGTTCCTATGAGTGCAGTGATAGGGCAATAAGTCGAAAACACTATAAGACACATCCGTGCTGCCAACTTGAAGATAAATAAGCTTTTTTCTTTCTGAAACAGAGCGATCCAATAACTACTGATTAACTTCCATCTGTCGGTTAAGTGACTACCAGGGGTTACCAATGATTGTGAATCTGGGCGTAAGTATGCAAAAAATTCGCAATGCAAAAACATACATTTTTCAAATGTCTGTAATTTAACAACCAATCACGATATCAAAACAAGGTCGCTGAAGTGACATAGCGCAAGGTTTCTTCTTCAATTTGCTATTTGAAGCATTACTGTTAGTTTGAACTAAAGGAAACATCAGGAGCTTCTAAATGCAAACTTCATTTTAATGGCGACATTTGCACGTTACCTTTGGATCTTTTGTCCTTGCATTTGTACTTTTGGACTTACCTCCCCTCTTTTTAGGCACACATACTGGAGAAAAGGAACAGGGAAAAGCAGCTCGTAAAAGTGCTCCCGCTACAGGTGGCGTGAAGGAACTTCACCGGTGACCAGATTCGTCGTTATCAGAAGAATACCGAATTGCTGATCAGGAAGCTGTCCTTCCAACGGCTAGTTCGTAAGATTGCCCAGGATTTCAAGACCGACTTGCGTTTCCAATGCTCTGTGGTGATGGTGCTTCGAGAAGCTACCGAAGCATATTTCGTTGGTCTTTTCGAGGACATAAATATGTGTGCCATCCACGCTAAGTGGATCACCATCATGCTAAAAGATACACAACTAGCTAGACGTATCAGATATATAATTATGTTACGGTTAAGGTGCTCATATGGCTGCTTTATGAACTGACCGGATGGTAGACAAGCTATCCGAACGCCTGGATATTTTAGTGGAAAGTGATCTTTCAATTAAAATACCAACGAATGTTAGTTAATTTGTATTATATCTAGATAGTTTCTGATCTAGCCACGGATTGTAGTTAAAGTACAAACCAAACAAAATTCCACAAATTAACAGGGAGTTTGGGCTAGTTTACAGACTAACCACAGCATTTAAATAAAGTGTGAACTAAATATCCCTATTAATATGTAATAACTAACTCGTTGATTAGCATGCAAACTAAGCCAGTTCCTTTGGTTCATCATCATAGTCACAATGTCTTAACAGACATGTTGTTTTTTTTATTCTAGAGGGTTTAGGAAATCGGCTTGATCGCAAAGACAGAAACACTGGCACACCTGGAGGTATGACAGAGAGTCTGCCCGCCCGACGTTGAACCAGCTTGAGTCCTCTGATGTCATGTCCAGTGGACGCAAACGCGTCCACCCGATATGTCACCACGGCCCGCCCGGCTAAAACCCATTCCCTCTTTCTTTACCTCTGCTCGATCTCCATCTGCACCGGGCATCATCGTGCACGATATTCTTCGCAGTGCGAGATGAGTTAAGTATGTTTTTTTTCTTCTATTCTTACTTCTTCTTGTTACATATCCCGACGTTCCTCTCTCCTCCTCCTTTCAACTTTAAGATGCCTTGAACCATCTTGTGTACTATTTTCCAGCGTTTCTCGCTCGATATCATGAAGGGCACCATGTTCTCTGGGGTCAGGTCCTCAGGCAGGTTCGCAGCAGACATGTTGTGAACTCGTAAAATGCATAAAGTCGGAGCTAGAGTATTGCCGACACGAATATTATCAATAGTTTTGAGCACTGTAGCTCGCCATCGTTCGCGATTTGTTGTCAGTTTAGTGGCGCTCTTGACACTCATATCCAGCAACTGTTTCGTCGTATCCACCCAGCGTCTAGGGGGACGGCCACGGCGCCGCCCACTCGGCGCATGACCCTGAACTACAAGTTTCTCCATATAATCGCTTCTGTGTATATGTCCGAAGAATGTAAGCATTCTCGTCGACACAATGGAGGATAGTCTCTTTGGATTACCGACCTCATCCAGTATGGAGACGTTAGTTCGATGGGCGGTATAAGGAACTCTCAGCATTCTCCTCCACGTCCACATTTCAAAAGCGTCTATGCGAGCTCGATCTGCCTTTTTAACAGTCCAAGTTTCCGAGGCATACAAAAATATGGAGAACACAAGAGACTGAACCAGCGACATTTTTGTAGCTTTAGTGATGTTATGGTCACGCCATATTTTAGTAAGCTTTGTCATGGCCACACGTGCCTGTTGAATGCGCCGTCGAATCTCGTTTTCACAGCTACCCGAATTATCGATCAAAGAACCGAGATATATAAAACTTTGAACTACTTCACAACGGCCTATTGACTTTATTTCTCGATAATTATCATGCTCTCTATCTACGATCATAACCTTGGTCTTATTGTAGTTAATACCAAGCCCATACTCTGCACTACGTTGTTCTAAGATGTTTAATAGAGCTACTAGTTCTTCCTGAGAAGCTGCAATAAGGGTTGTATCGTCAGCAAATCAAAAGTTGGATATTTTGCTTCCGCCAATAGTTACACCGCCATTCCAGTTGTCTAATACCTGTCTCATCACAAATTCAGAGTAAATGTTAAACAACATCGGAGATAATATAAATCCCTGACGAACTCCTTTTCTGGTTGCAGGTTACCATCAATTCTTACACGAGCCGAATTAGACTCGTAGAGTTGCTGTATGAGAAACACTAGGTGATAAGGAACTCCCAGAGAGATGAGGATTTCCCACAGTTTAGGCCACTTTACGTTATCAAACGCCTTAGAATAGTCCACAAAGCAGATAAAAACCGGAAAATAATGCTCTCTGGCTTTTTCAATAATGTGTGTTATGTTTAAGATCTGTTCACGCGTACCGCGTCCTTTCACGAAACCTGCCTGCGCCTGAGAAATTTGCCCGCCAATAAAACCCTCCAAACGAGACTGTAAAATATACAGTAGAACCTTACTTGCATGAGAGATTAACGAAAGTAGGCGATAATTGTCTGGATTTGTTGGAGATCCCTTTTTATGAAGTGGAACAAAAATTGATGTGCACCATTCATCTGGCCAAACACCGGAGGACCAGATACTCTTACAAATATTATGTAAAAGGGAGATGCCGTCGTCACCCAAGCATTTCAACATTTCAGCAGAAATAGCATCAATGCCTGTAGCTTTGTTAGTTTTTAACTTGTTGGGGGCATGCTCCACTTCAGACAAAAGAGTAGCCGGTTCGTGTTCAAAATATAATGAGAGGGCGTGAATGCCATCCTCATGGTACAGATTTACCTCAATACCTCAATAACCTCATGCAAGTTGGTAATTAGTTGTTCCTCAGAATTTTTAACAGATTTGGGTTTTAAATCCCGACTGAGGCATTTGAACTTAAAAAACATCTCTTTCGGATGGTTAGTATTGGCATGCATCTCTATTTCCCTGCACAATTGCTGTAGATAAGAGTTCTTATCTTTTCGGCATAATCTTTGAATGTCGCGTGAGAGCTGTCTATATGTGTTTTGCTCTATATATGAATCCAGACCTGAAACCTTAAGGCTTCTACGTGCCTCAATAACGGACAGTGTGTGGCTACTAATCCATTGTTGTCTTGGTTGAGTTCTACCCTTAGGTTGGCTTATCTGGGCAGCATGTAAAAGAACATTTTTTAATGATAGCCACATATCATTTGAACTTGACATATCTATCATAGGGGCATCCCGAAAAAGCTCTGATCATTTCGACCGAAAAGAAGAAGTAATTGATGGTCTGAGCCGCAGCCATAACCTGGTAGAGTCTTACAAAGGCTAATGGATGACTTCCACCGTGTACGAACTAAAATGTAATCAATTTGATTACGAAATCGTCCGTCGGTAGAGGTCCAAGTATACAGGCGCCGTGGATGTTGTGAAAACATAGTGTTGGCAATTGAGAAATTATGGTCAATATAGAATTGAAGCAGACGTTGACCCCTTTCATTTCTGATACCAAGACCGAATTTACTATGTGCCCTAAGATGTTCATCATCAATGGTTTGACCAACCTTTGAGTTAAAATCGCCTAAAATGAGGACCATTTCCCGATTCGAAAGAGATTCAAGTGCAGACTCAAGATCGTTGTAAAAAGATTCGATCGTTTCCTCATCCGAATTTGACGTAGGTGCATAGATTTGCAAAATGTTGATCGGTGTATGGTTTGCATTGATACGTATTGCTATAATTCTGTCACTAATACACTTGTAACCAAGAATGGTCCTTGCGTGCGCTTTCGCCACCCAAAAGCCAACACCGTTAACACTTTCATCTGATTTACCTGAAAACCAAATAAAATTCACCTTGCTAGAAGTAAAATGACCTGTATCTCTATAATGAGTCTAGAGATCCTTTGGTTAATTTATTTTAAATAATTTCTAGCGTAAAATAGGGATTACCAACGAGATGGTGGTTATATATTACTAACAATATTCAGCTCACACGTTATCCAAATACTATAGACAGTTTGTAAGCTAGCCAAAACTCCGGCAAATTTGTGTTATTCTTTTGTGGTTTGTACATTAATGGCAATTCTTGGCTAGTTTACAAACTCGCTGGATAGTATACAAACCAACCAATATATCTATTTTCATTGAAAGGTAACTTTCCAGTCAATTAACCAAGTATTTGGATAGTCTAGCTAGTTTCCAAACTATCCAAGTAGACACTTTAACCGTAATATATAATTATAATAACCTCTCTAGCTCGATGAAGATGTCAAGATATTCCTCTCCATCTCATAAGACGTAGATTTCGAAACCACAACTCTGTTTGCTTTCTAATTGTACCTGTAGCCAGCCCCACATCCGTCTCAGGACCCAGAAAATGATTTCTTGATCCTCGCGTCCACCATTTCAATAGCGCAAACTACATCATGACTTGGCACCTATAAGTCGAAGCTGCTGTCTTGCCGAAATCTCTTCCAATACCTTTCTACATTGCAAAACGATCGAATACACAACTATAGTGGCCATTTTTATGTATTTTTGCATCCTACAGTCATGGCTCATTTGTTTTTTATCACCCAGGTAACCTAAAACCTAAAATGACCTAAACCTAAACAACAAACCAAAAAAAATAGTATATGTATAAACTCTAAAATGCCATATAGCAAATAAATAAAAAAGTAAATGACGATCCCAGTGAAGCGAACTCTATTGGAACACTCTGGCCTGAAGCCAATCCACAAGCATCAAAATTTCAGCGCAGATTTCTTACACACGTTGGAGGGTTAACGAAATCGGGAGACAATGCACCGTAGAGGAGGTAGTAATCCCCTTCGAGTGCCAAATACCATCAGTGCAATCAAGCAGAATCTGATTGAAAGGACGTGACGTGTTATTTTTGACGTGCTACGCTTAGGAAAGATTGATATTTGGAGAACGTAACGACGTAACCAGGAAATAGGAGAAGATATTTTTATTGAATCGATCATAGTGATTGAGTGCCGTTTGACCATTAACGCTGCGTTGGTTGAAATATTCACCTGATGGGTCTAGATACAAAACTCACCATCTCCGTCTTGAAATTTGGATTTTTGTCACTATATTCGGCTGTTCGGCTTATATGTCTCTAATGTTGTTTCATCGTATCCACCCGATTCATCATGGTTTAAATTGAGTGATCACGTTCTATGTCCTAGCATCGTGTAACCATGTTAAAATAAACCAAGATGCATCAACATTTTCATTTAAAGAAAGATAAATGCAGTCAAGATATTTATATTATGAAAAAAATTTTGTAATTTTGGAATAAAATTTATCGAAATATTACACAAACCACGGAGTCAATTTCAATAGAATACAGAGTTCTCAGGTTATATGGTCAACACGTGAGAATTAGCAGAGGTGCGTTCTGTAGTATTTTGGGAATAAAAAAAGGCTCGCCTATAGCACGTTATAAAAAGTTATAATAATATTATAAATATAATATAAAGAATGTTCTGTTTGCATCAAAAGGACCCGATATTGTAAACGCAGTTTTCAATTGGCCCTCAAAGGTATTTGAGGTACTAGTAGAGGTATTATTATTAATAGGAAAAGTTCCTGAAAAATGATAAAAAATAGATTGCCTCTCTTAAAATTGTTGAATGCAAATACTGTAGAAATGCAGTCTCTACCAGGACTTGTTTACCTTGCGATTTGAATATCAAAAGGCTTTCAAAGATATGGAGAATATATATATATATATATATATATATATATATATATATATATATATATATCCCGTCTGGGTCCGGGTTTAGAATGTTCCCAGGGTTTAATCTGCCTGTCGTAAGAGGCGACTAAAAGATTGGTAGTCCTTGCCTTAAAAGGGCCTATGGTGGTCACCGGCTGTGAAAGCAGGCGTATGAACCACCATAGTGAGGAAGCGGCTGCACCTATGTTAAGGACGGCTTCCCGACAGCGTCTGACCCCAGGTTAGGGGCGGCTGATAGCAAACCTGGCAGTAGGTATAAAATGCGCCCCCAGGAAGCCGACCAACATCAAACGGCTATTCGGTGCGTGGCGACACTGTGGGGATAACCCAAGCCAGGGATGAAAGCCGGCCGGCAACCTCTACAGGTCATCCCTAGGAGGCAATGTGGTCGGCTGCCTCCGAAATGTCGGCTGGGGGCCCTAAGGCTAACCACCGGACGGGCCCTACCTTCTGGTTCGACCGCCCCAGAAGAAGAGCACCCACACCAGGCCGGTATCGGAAGCCGGCTCTGGGCAAGGTGGCGGTGCCTCGGATCGCCCTGACGACGACACACGCAACGACATGGACCGTTTTAGGTGGACGACGGAACTGAAGGATGACCTGCTGAGCTGCTACGAGAGCAGTAGCCCGCGCCGTAGGGGATACATGTCCCGCATGCATGGGAGATGGTGTGAAATGCATCCAGAGCATAGCACAATTACCTCCCAGAGCTTGCGGAACCAGGTATTTTACCTTCGGGGGCAGGGATACGTTCGTGCTCCAGCTCAGCCTGCCCCTCCGGCGACTGAAAGGCCTGCTAACCAGGCTGAAAGGTCGCCGATGAGGCCCGCTGAGAGGGAAATCGACGAAGCCGTCTCACCTGGAGATTTCAGTGACCGAAGGGCCTTGCATAACAACAAGAGGTCCTTCAAGCTGGCAGATTTAAAGAGAGAGGATGAGGCGTTGAGTGAACGTCTATCGGAGGTCTCTGACATTTGGAGCATCAATTGCGAAATTTACGCTGCGGCTCTGAGGCTGGCTGGACAGGGGAGAGTGAGAGACTCTCCTGTCGAGAGAGCACAGAGGCGGGTGCGCCAGATGGAAGCGAAAATCCAGTTGGCTCGCCAAGAAGCATCCCGTATCCAGTGTGTGATGGAATATAGAGCGGCCGGTAGGCCTTTTACGCGCCGCGTGCGCCAGATAGCCCGAGAGCTAAGGCGCGACCATCACACGCTCAGTCAAGCGGTACTGGTTGTTGTCAAGCAGCATTGTCTTGACAGGATACGGACGCTAATCGCTGCTAAACGATCACTGGTGACGCGGGCGAGAGGTTTGGAGGAAAACAGATTGTTTTCCGAAAAGCCTGCTCGTCTCTTCCAACAGCGACCACCAGTCATAGAGCAGCCGCCAACTGCTGATCGCGTGGAGACTTTCTGGAGGGGCATTTACGAACACCCCAAACCTCTCCAAGCAGACACTCCGGCCTTGGCGCAGTTCGAGTCCGTTTGTAGGAGGACTCCAAACCTGAATGTACTGCGTCACCCGATAAACACGGAAGAAATTCTTGGTGCCTTACGAGGCGCAAAGAATTTCGCAGCTCCTGGCCCGGATGGCATAAACACCTACTGGTTGAAAAAGTTTCCCAGTTGCCACCGGCATTTAGCTAGAGTTTTTAACTCGTGGCTAAATCAGGAGCAGCCAATTCCGGCTTGGTTTGTCGAGGGTCGAACCGTGCTTCTCCCGAAGACCGGAGATTTGTCTGATCCTAAAAACTACAGGCCAATAACATGTCTGAACGCATGTTACAAGCTCTTCACCAGAATCTTGTACATGCGTATCCTTCAAGCTGTAAATCCCGTATTTCTCAGCGTATATGAACAAAGAGGGTCTAAGAAAGGAGTAGCTGGCTGCAGGGATAACCTGTTGATTGACCGCTGTGTCACACAGGACTCCGTGCATTACCTGCGAAACCTTTCTATGGCCTGGATCGACTATCGGAAGGCATTCGACACTACGTCTCATGAACTGATTGTGCGGCTGTTGGAATGTCTTTCGGTAGATGATCAAATAGTGGGATGCATCAAACAACTGATGCCGCTCTGGAAGACTCGGTTCACTATAACATCGGGTGAAACCAGGGTTCGAACAGAGTTGGTATCATTTAAAAGAGGGGTCTTCCAAGGAGACTCCTTGAGTCCCTTGCTCTTTTGCATCTCGCTACTGCCTTTGTCCATAGCGCTGAAAAATACTAAGGGATACAGCTGTGGCAAACCCAATTACCGGAGGCACAAGGTCACCCACTTATTTTACATGGATGACCTGAAACTCTATGCCTCCGGACAACGCGATTTAGAGCAGTCGCTGAGGGTAGTGCAGGATTACAGTCAAGCTATTGGTATGGAGTTCGGGATAGACAAATGTGCCATGGTTCATCTCAAAAGAGGACGTTGCGGAGATAGTGAAGATGAGGAGCAGCTCGTTGATGGGAGCATCTTGCGACAACTGCATGCCGGAGATACCTATACCTACCTTGGAGTGGCGCAGCGTCACATCCAAGAGGCAGAATTGGTCAAAGAGTGTCTCCGCCGCAAGTATTTGCACCGACTCCGGCAGATCTGGTCGTCAGAACTGTCCGGCAAAAACAAAGTCGCTGCCACAAACATGCTTGCGATCCCACTGTTGCTATACAGCTTTGGTGCTGTCCACTGGAACGTGGAAGAGCTGCGACAAATCGACATAAAGACCCGCAAAAGGATGAATATGGAGGGAAGTCTACATCCTAGATCCTCTGTCCCGCGAATATACCTCCCGCGACACCTGGGAGGGCGTGGACTATTGAGTTTGGAGCATCTGCACAACAGAGTAGTACTGGCCACTGCCTGCTATGTTACGACGAGCACCGATCCCCTGATCCGCTTTGTGCGAGAGCACGAGATTGCGGGTAAAGGAGCCTTCCTTTTTAAAGCAGCAACACGGGCAGCCGAAGAACTTAGTCTCACGCTCGACTTCACGCGGAGGTGTCAGCAGTCCGTTACGGAACTTGCTCCCGCACAATTAAAAACCCGGATTAAAACTGCTGAAGTCCAATTGCTTTTAAGACTTCACAAAGATAAACCAATGCACGGAATTTTCTACAAACATCTAGAAGAGCATGGTTTATCTGAGCAGTTGACCTTCTCCTTCCTAAGGTCTAATGGGTTGAAGTCGGAGACTGAGAGCTCTATAATGGCTTGCCAAGACGGTGTCTTCAACACCTTAGTATACCGTAGCCGGATTATGGGTATGGATGTGCCCGATATCCGCTGTAGAGCCTGCCTGCAGGCGCCAGAGACCCTTACGCACCTCTTGTCGGCGTGTAAGGTGTACGCTGGCACAGCCTACGTCTATCGGCACAACGCGGCTCTACGAGTGCTATACTACCATTTAAGGCACTCATACGGTATAGATGAGACACCGGTGCTGCCATACGCTCCAGGGGACATTGAGTCCGTTGTGGAGAACGAGAGGTGCCGAATTTACTGGAACTACTCATTCTCCACGCTCGAGCTTATACATGCAAATAAGCCCGACATAGTCCTCCTCGACTACCAACAAAAGACGATGTTCGTTATCGAGTTCTCGGCACCCGCCGAGGGGAACATCGTCTCTAAGGAGGAGGAAAAGCGGACCAAGTATCAGGAGCTCCTCGGACAACTTCGCAGGCTCTGGCCGGACTACACTGTGAGTCTGCTAGTAATGGTCATTGGATCCCTAGGTGGTATGAGGGATACGCTGCTCTCTGCACTGCGCAAAATGCCGGTGTGCCGTGCGGCGGCGCACATCTTAGCCGCCAGAATGCAGAAGGCAGTCATCCATGGGTCCCTTCGTCTGCTTAGGACGCACGATACGCGGACCCAGTGATTGCTCACCTCACGGTGTGAGGAGTAGTCGCTGGGGAATGGAACAGCAGCCCGGTGTGTCGGAGCCCGGGTTGCACCTTTTTTGTTTTTGTTTTGTTTATATATATATATATATATATATATATATATATATATATATATACCCGTACCCGTCTGGGTCCGGGTTTAGAATGTTCCCAGGGTTTAATCTGCCTGTCGTAAGAGGCGACTAAAAGATTGGTAGTCCTTGCCTTAAAAGGGCCTATGGTGGTCACCGGCTGTGAAAGCAGGCGTATGAACCACCATAGTGAGGAAGCGGCTGCACCTATGTTAAGGACGGCTTCCCGACAGCGTCTGACCCCAGGTTAGGGGCGGCTGATAGCAAACCTGGCAGTAGGTATAAAATGCGCCCCCAGGAAGCCGACCAACATCAAACGGCTATTCGGTGCGTGGCGACACTGTGGGGATAACCCAAGCCAGGGATGAAAGCCGGCCGGCAACCTGTACAGGTCATCCCTAGGAGGCAATGTGGTCGGCTGCCTCCGAAATGTCGGCTGGGGGCCCTAAGGCTAACCACCGGACGGGCCCTACCTTCTGGTTCGACCGCCCCAGAAGAAGAGCACCCACACCAGGCCGGTATCGGAAGCCGGCTCTGGGCAAGGTGGCGGTGCCTCGGATCGCCCTGACGACGACACACGCAACGACATGGACCGTTTTAGGTGGACGACGGAACTGAAGGATGACCTGCTGAGCTGCTACGAGAGCAGTAGCCCGCGCCGTAGGGGATACATGTCCCGCATGCATGGGAGGTGGTGTGAAATGCATCCAGAGCATAGCACAATTACCTCCCAGAGCTTGCGGAACCAGGTATTTTACCTTCGGGGGCAGGGATACGTTCGTGCTCCAGCTCAGCCTGCCCCTCCGGCGACTGAAAGGCCTGTTAACCAGGCTGAAAGGTCGCCGATGAGGCCCGCTGAGAGGGAAATCGACGAAGTCGTCTCACCTGGAGATTTCAGTGACCGAAGGGCCTTGCATAACAACAAGAGGTCCTTCAAGCTGGCAGATTTAAAGAGAGAGGATGAGGCGTTGAGTGAACGTCTATCGGAGGTCTCTGACATTTGGAGCATCAATTGCGAAATTTACGCTGCGGCTCTGAGGCTGGCTGGACAGGGGAGAGTGAGAGACTCTCCTGTCGAGAGAGCACAGAGGCGGGTGCGCCAGATGGAAGCGAAAATCCAGTTGGCTCGCCAAGAAGCATCCCGTATCCAGTGTGTGATGGAATATAGAGCGGCCGGTAGGCCTTTTACGCGCCGCGTGCGCCAGATAGCCCGAGAGCTAAGGCGCGACCATCACACGCTCAGTCAAGCGGTACTGGTTGTTGTCAAGCAGCATTGTCTTGACAGGATACGGACGCTAATCGCTGCTAAACGATCACTGGTGACGCGGGCGAGAGGTTTGGAGGAAAACAGATTGTTTTCCGAAAAGCCTGCTCGTCTCTTCCAACAGCGACCACCAGTCATAGAGCAGCCGCCAACTGCTGATCGCGTGGAGACTTTCTGGAGGGGCATTTACGAACACCCCAAACCTCTCCAAGCAGACACTCCGGCCTTGGCGCAGTTCGAGTCCGTTTGTAGGAGGACTCCAAACCTGAATGTACTGCGTCACCCGATAAACACGGAAGAAATTCTTGGTGCCTTACGAGGCGCAAAGAATTTCGCAGCTCCTGGCCCGGATGGCATAAACACCTACTGGTTGAAAAAGTTTCCCAGTTGCCACCGGCATTTAGCTAGAGTTTTTAACTCGTGGCTAAATCAGGAGCAGCCAATTCCGGCTTGGTTTGTCGAGGGTCGAACCGTGCTTCTCCCGAAGACCGGAGATTTGTCTGATCCTAAAAACTACAGGCCAATAACATGTCTGAACGCATGTTACAAGCTCTTCACCAGAATCTTGTACATGCGTATCCTTCAAGCTGTAAATCCCGTATTTCTCAGCGTATATGAACAAAGAGGGTCTAAGAAAGGAGTAGCTGGCTGCAGGGATAACCTGTTGATTGACCGCTGTGTCACACAGGACTCCGTGCATTACCTGCGAAACCTTTCTATGGCCTGGATCGACTATCGGAAGGCATTCGACACTACGTCTCATGAACTGATTGTGCGGCTGTTGGAATGTCTTTCGGTAGATGATCAAATAGTGGGATGCATCAAACAACTGATGCCGCTCTGGAAGACTCGGTTCACTATAACATCGGGTGAAACCAGGGTTCGAACAGAGTTGGTATCATTTAAAAGAGGGGTCTTCCAAGGAGACTCCTTGAGTCCCTTGCTCTTCTGCATCTCGCTACTGCCTTTGTCCATAGCGCTGAAAAATACTAAGGGATACAGCTGTGGCAAGCCCAATTACCGGAGGCACAAGGTCACCCACTTATTTTACATGGATGACCTGAAACTCTATGCCTCCGGACAACGCGATTTAGAGCAGTCGCTGAGGGTAGTGCAGGATTACAGTCAAGCTATTGGTATGGAGTTCGGGATAGACAAATGTGCCATGGTTCATCTCAAAAGAGGACGTTGCGGAGATAGTGAAGATGAGGAGCAGCTCGTTGATGGGAGCATCTTGCGACAACTGCATGCCGGAGATACCTATACCTACCTTGGAGTGGCGCAGCGTCACATCCAAGAGGCAGAATTGGTCAAAGAGTGTCTCCGCCGCAAGTATTTGCACCGACTCCGGCAGATCTGGTCGTCAGAACTGTCCGGCAAAAACAAAGTCGCTGCCACAAACATGCTTGCGGTCCCATTGTTGCTATACAGCTTTGGTGCTGTCCACTGGAACGTGGAAGAGCTGCGACAAATCGACATAAAGACCCGCAAAAGGATGAATATGGAGGGAAGTCTACATCCTAGATCCTCTGTCCCGCGAATATACCTCCCGCGACACCTGGGAGGGCGTGGACTATTGAGTTTGGAGCATCTGCACAACAGAGTAGTACTGGCCACTGCCTGCTATGTTACGACGAGCACCGATCCCCTGATCCGCTTTGTGCGAGAGCACGAGATTGCGGGTAAAGGAGCCTTCCTTTTTAAAGCAGCAACACGGGCAGCCGAAGAACTTAGTCTCACGCTCGACTTCACGCGGAGGAGTCAGCAGTCCGTTACGGAACTTGCTCCCGCACAATTAAAAACCCGGATTAAAACTGCTGAAGTCCAATTGCTTTTAAGACTTCACAAAGATAAACCAATGCACGGAATCTTCTACAAACATCTAGAAGAGCATGGTTTATCTGAGCAGTTGACCTTCTCCTTCCTAAGGTCTAATGGGTTGAAGTCGGAGACTGAGAGCTCTATAATGGCTTGCCAAGACGGTGTCTTCAACACCTTAGTATACCGTAGCCGGATTATGGGTATGGATGTGCCCGATATCCGCTGTAGAGCCTGCCTGCAGGCGCCAGAGACCCTTACGCACCTCTTGTCGGCGTGTAAGGTGTACGCTGGCACAGCCTACGTCTATCGGCACAACGCGGCTCTACGAGTGCTATACTACCATTTAAGGCACTCATACGGTATAGATGAGACACCGGTGCTGCCATACGCTCCAGGGGACATTGAGTCCGTTGTGGAGAACGAGAGGTGCCGAATTTACTGGAACTACTCATTCTCCACGCTCGAGCTTATACATGCAAATAAGCCCGACATAGTCCTCCTCGACTACCAACAAAAGACGATGTTCGTTATCGAGTTCTCGGCACCCGCCGAGGGGAACATCGTCTCTAAGGAGGAGGAAAAGCGGACCAAGTATCAGGAGCTCCTCGGACAACTTCGCAGGCTCTGGCCGGACTACACTGTGAGTCTGCTAGTAATGGTCATTGGATCCCTAGGTGGTATGAGGGATACGCTGCTCTCTGCACTGCGCAAAATGCCGGTGTGCCGTGCGGCGGCGCACATCTTAGCCGCCAGAATGCAGAAGGCAGTCATCCATGGGTCCCTTCGTCTGCTTAGGACGCACGATACGCGGACCCAGTGATTGCTCACCTCACGGTGTGAGGAGTAGTCGCTGGGGAATGGAACAGCAGCCCGGTGTGTCGGAGCCCGGGTTGCACCTTTTTTGTTTTTGTTTTGTCTATATATATATATATATATATATATATATATATTTACAGCGGATCACCCAGCGTCCGGACCAAAAGCGTTTTACCCAGCGTCTGGCGTATATAACTGTATATAAGTAAGTTTCAGAAACAGGTCGCTTGGCGTCATAGTTCACCGTTAGCTCCACTGGGCGTCCATCTTTTTTATGCCTGTCTATTAATAGAATTTATATACAGACTTTTTGTAAATTCAGCGTTGATGTTACTAGGCGTCCACCCTTAAATGGCTTATTGCCACGAGGCAAGGGTTCTGATATAGCCGTTAGAATGAGTGGAACTTTGAGCGTGTTGATTAGAAGCGTAATGGCTAATGAGAGAAGAGTCACTGCCCAAGAACTATGATACAGCTATGCAGTTATAGTGGTACAATACTACAGGGTGTCTCAAAACGACCCGACTATTTGAGGTAGGGAAAAACCAAAACCGGCTTATTGTAAATACCATTGATTAGTGCCAATGGAGAGATGAAGGAAGAAATTTTACTTTTTCAAAATAACATTCTTTAAATGACGCCCATTTTGTTGAAGGCGTTTTTCAAACCGTGTGTGCACATTTTATCAAAAACTGTTCCAAGGAGTTGCTGATTTGCTATCGATCTGATGCTTTCTTCAATATTGTGGCAACTAAACATGCATCCTGGCAACTAAAAGTGCAATATCTAACCAGTGTCCTTACCGAGCGAGCGGTGCGGGCTTACTCCCTCCACCACGCTTTATTTGCGTCTCGTGCACTCTAAGTAGTTGGACCGTTTTGATAATGTGCATAAACGCTTTGAAGACTACCATCAACAAAATGGGCTTCATTTAAAGAATGTTATTTTGAAAAAGTAAAAAAAGTAAAATTTCTTCCTTTATCTCTCCATTTGGTTTTTCCTACCTCAAATAGTCGGGTCCTTTTGAGACACCCTGTATATGGTTACGGAGATTTGAGCACAGAATATGTATAGAACTTTTCATCGCGTACTGCAACTTAAAATAAAGTCACTATAGCCCAAAAATTGCCTTTGAGTGTATTATATTGTGGGTACACTACGCTTACACGGAAATGGAATATACTGAAGAATTGCATTAGCATATCATGGAGGAAATGTGTTCATAGGCTTTTTGATATAGCCTAAACGCTCAACTCCTGTTCTGTTCTTAGCATGCTATTAAGTACTGTACCCATGCAAGAAACACAAGTCTGCAAGTACGTCGTGAGCAGAGAATATTTGATAGCTGGGAAAGACGCTGTTATCTCAAGGAATTTCGGTACTATGCACATTTCAAGGGCAAGATTCGGCGACAGACGCTGGGTAAACCGCTGCAAAACACAAAGAATATGATGATACTAAACAATAGATTTACTTTACAATAGGGGAGCATAGTAAACCTGTACACTGGATTTTTTATGAAATAAACAATGACCTTTAACATTTTATATGGTCTTCCCTTCTGGACACCCCCCATTTATCTCACAAATTATTTTATGCTCACAAAAAGGCTTATTAGAGTTGAATGATTATTTATATGGATGTCGAGGGTGAACAAAACAAAATTACAGCATGTACAGGAAAGTGGGGCGCAATTAAAGCAGATTCTTTAGGTGCGCTGCCCTGGATAATTTCATACCATTATATTATTTTATATTTACAGTATCATCTTAATATGTGGCGTTATCAAATTTTTTAGAGGTGGTCGATAGTTGGGTAAACTAGAAAGGTATCGAAAAAAGTTTAACAGGGGTTTGTAGGAGCAGTCATCAGCAGTCTCATTTTTAATTATACACAGTGACTCCATACATTCGGCGAATCAAAGTTGTATTTGCTACATGAATCAAGCTGCATATTACTGATTTTCACGTAAAACATGAAGACTGGAGTTTGTCTATTTCGCTCCCATATCGTATGAAAGTCTCTAAGAAAAATTCAAACTTTTAAAATAGTTTCCTTTTGACAAAAACTGAGAACTTCTGAAAAAACGTAAAGTTTTGAAACTTTGTGGAATAATTATGAAATTTTCGAAAAAGATTTGCCTTCCTAAAAAACTATAAAATTTTCAGAAAAATATAAAAATTTTGAGATATCCGACTTCAAGATAATCACGTGAAATTTTAGTTTCCTGGAAAGATTTGGATCTTTAAAACAGAAACCTTAAGAAAATTATGATTTTGGTAAACGAGATGATTCCAAAACAAGTGAAATTTTCGACCAATTTTGCAACTTTTCGAAATTTTGAAAAATAAACATTTTAAATTACACCAAATTATGATATTGTCGAAAATTACTCACATATTGATTATTTTTTGTATTTTAAAAATTTTTACTTTTTCAAAGCAATGACCCTTGCGATAAAATTCAAAACTTTTTGGAAAATTCCGAGATATTTATAACGAAAACAACCAAAGAAGCAGGATTTATTCGAAAAATGAGGTTTTTTGAATGAATGAACTTTTCGACCAATTTTGGAAATTTGAGAAACTTCAAGATGCAATAAACATTTTGAAATTTTACTAGTCTGTGATACTCTCGGAAATAACCGATGTTAAGAAACATTTTGTGTAAACAATGGGACGTTTCGTGAAAAATTATGAAATTTTTGAAAAATTCAGACTTCAAAACATTAGATTTTCGAATAAAATTTTTGGAAGATTGCGTCTCGCCTTTAGAGAATTATTTCGACTAGCTGAAATATGTGAAAGCTACTGATAATCGCAGTAACCAATTTTCAAAAATCTCATATCCGAGCACAAGAATAGCAATATTAGTTACAGGCACTGTAGTGCCATAAATCTATGAATCGAACTACATTTCTCATTTAAACTTCATAGAAGTAAAACATAAAACTGTTATCTATGCACATTTGTTCGTTATTATTCCGACTTTAGAGTAAACCTAGAGTTTAGCTCCAACGGTAGCTACTGAATTGAATCCAAAACAATCCTCCAATGTATTAGGAGAGACAATATTCAATGACAACAAACGACGGCAGTCGCCGAGTAAACCGCTGCAGTGTACGCAGTATAGTTATTCTAAAAATAGATTTATATAAAAAATTGGCGCCGGGTAAACCCGTGCACTGGATTCTGTATACGGCGCCGGGTAAACCCTTGCACTGGATTCTGTATACGGTAAGTATATAAATGAGGACCCCCAGCGCAGCAGGTGGTAGAAGCTTGAACTTCGATTTTGTACGCAAATCAGTATTAGGTGTCAGCGGGCGTCCGGCCGATTTTAACGGTTTTGGAATCTACACATGTTATAAGTATCGAAAACAAGGTTGTAAGGGGGTGGTTACTGGGCGTCCGTATATCCGGACGCCCAGTGACCTCGGACGCCGACTGAACCTAAGATTTTGCATTGGAGACGCACAGTTGTACCGTGTAGATATATATATATATATATATATATATATATATATATATGAGAAAACTTGCAAGTAAAAAAAAGGTTTTTTCGTTTTTATTTTAACACGAATTATAATATTGGCTTTGGCACACTAAGAAGTGTCGCCACTTCAACTTGTATCAGACTTAAAGAAGAGCTAAAGAAAGAAGATGTCCAAAAACACATAAAACAAATAGTACTTTATGCTAAAGGCTAAAACATTTTTTCGGTTTCTAAAGGAATCTAAAGGAACCAGGAAAACGTTCTCCATTGACTTTCAGAAGAATTTGTTTCTGCCAAGTCTACCTGCTTTAGTTAACAATATAATTTGTACAAATTTACTGTGGTTAATGGTACGTTCAAAGATAAACTAGGAAAATGTCGTTGTGGTTGTATGCGTGGACAGACACTAAATTGGCAAAAAAATTCGGCGTGATACCAACTGACCTATTTGATGCACTTTGAAATTTGAATTTAGTGGTGCCTTTGAACAAATTTCTATTTTAAAATAAGTATATCACTATGATTGTCATATGATTATCATATTATGAGGCACGCTTAAGGAAAAGGGACCTCTTAATTTAAAAAAATATTTTTCCTGTACAAAGACCAGATAGAGTTTTGCGCGTTTGGATTCCAAATTAAAAGAGGCCTGTATAAGGGATCCAAGGGAGTACTGTAGTGTTCTAGAAAGATTTGCGACTATTGATAGACGGACTGAACATTGGGTAGCTCAAGATTGAAAATCATCGATCAGAAAAAATCAGACATTGTGGCAGGATCGCTACAGCTTAATTTTAGAACAGTTTGTAGGAAAGGAGAACGTTTGAACTTTTACAAAAGAGCTATAGAATTTGCTAAAATGGCTGCTCCAGAATAGAAGTAGATGATTAGCATGTTAACTAGATCTGTTCCTTTACGAATAATTTCGTTTGTAGCTTTAGAGAAGATTCGCCATCTCCAAACGGTTTTATTTTATTTATTTATTTTTTATTTATTTCACGATTTAGGGATACAACAGACACAGAATCTATAAAAGTATCCACAGATTACAATAATTGTAGGTGTAACACCGCAAAACTTACAGACTAGATTTCCAATTATCGGTAACTATGATACTAATGTAAAGTATATATAAATAAATCAGCTACTTCAGAAAAAAGAATAAATGATGACTGTTAACAAATTAATATTAAACAGAAGCCATATATGAGCCAGAAATATAAACGTAAGTGTGTCATATGCAGGTATGATCACAATATATATACAAATATTTTAGGAAGCGGGTAATCGTTGCCGATTTGTTAGGAAACAAAACTCAAGC
The DNA here is from genome assembly GCA_951848785.1 of Callosobruchus maculatus. Lineage (NCBI taxonomy): Eukaryota > Metazoa > Arthropoda > Insecta > Coleoptera > Chrysomelidae > Callosobruchus > Callosobruchus maculatus. Next base: position 497,467 of record CATOUR010000207.1, on the reverse strand, counting down.
TAGATGGCTGGGTAGCGGCAAATAAACAGCGAAGTGTACTCTTAAAACTCTATTTCCAAGCTTTCGGGATCATTTGATCCCTTCTTCAGGGCTACAAAGACAATTTAGCAATCAGCAACATTAGAAAAAATTGAGAATGAAAAGTTTTTACTTACAAAAGTTTGTGAGGATGTTGCTGGAAGATGTTATAAAACAAGCCAAAAGAGCAAGTAACAACACATATCTTGCATGAAGCACGTTATACAGACACAGAAATTTACGAAAAACATTACACAATTTACTGTTAAAAGTTAAAATCTTAATAAAATCGTAAAATGGCCGTTCAATGAATATTTTTCGTGCCGGCAATTACGTCTATCGAAACGGTCAAGCACAACGTGTCTGAGCGGAAATAGGTTAGTGGAGGGAAATTCAAATTTTGTTCATTTGTCAATTGTCATTTGTCTAAATTATGGCGCATTCGCGCACAATCTATGTTGAAATTATTTTTGTGGAGGGGATTTATGTATATGGTGATTCAAATTATCACTATACAGTGTCTAACAGAATGAAATGATGTAATAAAATGTTTTAATGTATGTCATATTATGCAATGTGCGTGGATAGCAATGAATATATCAAAAAGTAGAAAAAAGAGGAATTATATGTGCGCTTATAGCAAGAATTTTAGTGATAATGTGAAATTGTTAAAAGGGGGGAAAGTTTTTTATTCCACAATATATGTGGTGTAAATTAATTTTATATTTTTACATTTACATTGATGAATTCTCCACAGAGTTATTGATACGAAATTTTTCACAATTCAAAAGATATGAATAAATTACGCTAAGGCTGTTGATATCAGTTTTTTTATTAATACAGTTGTCACATTGAAAAATATGTGCCATTTCAAGGAAACGTCTTTTCTTTAAATTTGACTCACTTGCCAAAACTTTAACAGAATTGTAGTCAATGGTATGATTGGGAAGATTAGCATGTGATGCCAAAGTACACCTGTTAGGGTAAAGTCTGGCATCACTTTTATGAGAGGTAAGCCTCCCTTTTAGGGACCTGGAAGTTTGACCAATGTATACTGAGTTGCAAGTACTGCAAGGAATACTATAAACCACATTGGTTAAGCTAAGCAATGGTACTTTGTCCTTTAATTTGGAAAAAAGATTATTAATTGTTAGAACTGGTTTTGAGGCAATTTTACAGTTTACACTTCTGAAAATCCTGACCAATCCAGGAGTTAATTCTTTGATAAAAGGCAATTTTGCATATATAGTGATAGGTTGAGTGGTAAGTTGAGAATTTTCACCTTGTAAATTATTTGTATTAGCAGTGTTGTGGTTAATATTGGCAATTTGTGGTAAATTACTATTTTCTGAATTGAAAAGGATACTGTTAACCAAGTGTTTAGGGTAACCATTATTAATAAACAATTTAGACAAAGTATGAAGATTTGGATTGTGGAAGGAGTTATCAGCTATTTTTATGACCCTGTTTTTCATCTGTTTTATAAGGTTAATCTTGATTTGCATTCTATGGTAAGACATATAATTAAGGAATCTGCCAGAACTGCTGGGCTTCCTATACCAGTCAACCAAAAGAATGTTATTTTCAGATCTTATAAACCTTGTGTCAAGGAAAGGGACTGACTGTTTGGAGTCCTCATTCTCAATCGTAAATTGGATGTGAGGGTCATAGCTATTAAAGATATCCACTATTACATCCAAGCCTTCAGACGGCAAGCAGACGATAATGTCGTCTACATATTTTTTTATGAAAACAAGATTGAAAGGTAACACTTGGATCACTGAATCCAATACGTCATCCATTACATATTCTGCTAAGATTGGAGAAATTTTGGCTCCCATAGGAGTGCCAAAAGTTTGTTGAAAAATTTTGTTATTAAAAGAGAAATGGTTATTATTAAAAAGAAATTTGATAATATTAAGGAAAGATTCAAGAGTTAAATTGCAAAATTGACTGATATCTGACCAATGTTTACTTACAGACCTTAAACAGGCATCCAAATAAACATTGCTAAAGAGAGAGACAACATCCAAGCTTGCAATAACATGATTTTCAGGGAGTTGTAACCTATTAAACTGCTCTGAGGCATCAAAAGAATCTTTGATATAACAATCACTTTTTTTATGTGCTCGAGTGAGAATATCTGTAACAAAAGATGACAGGGATTGGGTAGCTGAACCAATTGAAGCAACAATAGGTCTCACAGAAAGAGTAGGCTTATGTATTTTAGGAAGTGCATAAAATTTTGGCAATATAGAGTTATAACTCATTAATTTTTTTCGTTGAATATCATCAATTTGATTAGAATTAAATAATTGAGAAACAATTTTATTACTTTGTCTTTCCACAGATGTAGTGGGATCTGAGTGGATCTCAGTATATGAGGAATCATTGCTGATCAGATTAGTTGATAAGTCAATGTAATCTTGTTTAAACATAATGACAGTGACGTTACCTTTGTCTGAGCGTGTTACTACCAACTCAGGGTGATCTTTAAGAAATTTTTTTTGTTTTATAGAAAAGTTTTCGATAAAAAGAATTGTTTTTATTTTGTGAAAGATGGAAATAATTGGTAACAGCATTGGTGGAACGGGTGATGTAAATGTTCCTTTCTTTGTCATCAGGAACAAGAGAACAAATGTTATCAACATCAGCCAGCAATGATTTTATAGAAAAATCATCATTGAGGGATGGTTCAACACTAAATTTAGGTCCTAGGGAAAGAAATTTTGAAATATCATCTGGAATAGAAACATTAGTGAGATTTTTCAACCAGTTTGATTGAGTATTAAGATAAATCTGATTATTATATTCAACAAGCGTGTTGAGTTTACGTAAGTTACTTAACTTAGTTCTGTGAAAATTACGATTAAAGTGTCTTCTTTGACGAGATTCAAAAGAAGAAAAGGTATATTCATTAGTTGAAGAGATAATAAGTTGTTTTAAAGTTTTAAGTATGGAATGTAACTTAGCAAGTTGCTTATGGACCGACCCAATTTCAAAAGCTAATATTTTGTCCCCTAACCTTTCTAGTGGAGTTTTCCAGCTTTCAACACGGTGCCTGTCCGCCATACGGTCTAAAGGTGTGATTTTCGACATGATGTGCTTAGGTAGGACCCCCTTAGATCTGCACTGCAACAGGAAAATTCTCCTGTTCGTGAGTCTTGATAACCTCTTCTTGTGTTTCATCCAAGATTTCATGTAATTAACTGCATTGGCTCCATAGGTGTCGTGGATGATGTTGAAAAAACCCAGATCTGTGGACATTATTTTAGGAAGCGGGTAATCGTTGCCGATTTGTTAGGAAACAAAACTCAAGCTAGATGGCTGGGTAGCGGCAAATAAACAGCGAAGTGTACTCTTAAAACTCTATTACCAAGCTTTCGGGATCATTTGATCCCTTCTTCAGGGCTACAAAGACAATTTAGCAATCAGCAACATTAGAAAAAATTGAGAATGAAAAGTTTTTACTTACAAAAGTTTGTGAGGATGTTGCTGGAATGTGTTATAAAACAAGCCAAAAGAGCAAGTAACAACACATATCTTGCATGAAGCACGTTATACAGACACAGAAATTTACGAAAAACATTACACAATTTCCTGTTAAAAGTTAAAATCTTAATAAAATCGTAAAATGGCCGTTCAATGAATATTTTTCGTGCCGGCAATTACGTCTATCGAAACGGTCAAGCACAACGTGTCTGAGCGGAAATAGGTTAGTGGAGGGAAATTCAAATTTTGTTCATTTGTCAATTGTCATTTGTCTAAATTATGGCGCATGCGCGCACAATCTATGTTGAAATTATTTTTGTGGAGGGGATTTATGTATAGGGTGATTCAAATTATCACTATACAGTGTCTAACAGAATGAACTGATGTAATAAAATGTTTTAATGTATGTCATATTATGCAATGTGCATGGATAGCAATGAATATATCAAAAAGTAGAAAAAAGAGGAATCATATGTGCGTTTATAGCAAGAATTTTAGTGATAATGTGAAATTGTTAAAAGGGGGGAAAGTTTTTTATTCCACAATATATGTGGTGTAAATTAATTTTATATGTTTACATTTACATTGATGAATTCTCCACAGAGTTATTAATACGAAATTTTTCACAATTCAAAAGATATGAATAAATTATGCTAAGGCTGTTGATATCAGTTTTTTTATTAATACAGTTGTCACATTGAAAAATATGTGCCATTTCAAGGAAACATCTTTTCTTTAAATTTGACTCACTTGCCAAAACTTTGTTTTTTGTTACAGATATTCTCACTCGAGCACATAAAAAAAGTGATTATTATACCAAAGATTCTTTTGATGCCTCAGAGCAGTTTAATAGGTTACAACTCCCTGAAAATCATGTTATTGCAAGCTTGGATGTTGTCTCTCTCTTTAGCAATGTTTATTTGGATGCCTGTTTAAGGTCTGTAAGTAAACATTGGTCAGATATCAGTCAATTTTGCAATTTAACTCTTGAATCTTTCCTTAATATTATCAAATTTCTTTTTAATAATAACCATTTCTCTTTTAATAACAAAATTTTTCAACAAACTTTTGGCACTCCTATGGGAGCCAAAATTTCTCCAATCTTAGCAGAATATGTAATGGATGACGTATTGGATTCAGTGATCCAAGTGTTACCTTTCAATCTTGTTTTCATAAAAAAATATGTAGACGACATTATCGTCTGCTTGCCGTCTGAAGGCTTGGATGTAATAGTGGATATCTTTAATAGCTATGACCCTCACATCCAATTTACGATTGAGAATGAGGACTCCAAACAGTCAGTCCCTTTCCTTGACACAAGGTTTATAAGATCTGAAAATAACATTCTTTTGGTTGACTGGTATAGGAAGCCCAGCAGTTCTGGCAGATTCCTTAATTATATGTCTTACCATAGAATGCAAATCAAGATTAACCTTATAAAACAGATGAAAAACAGGGTCATAAAAATAGCTGATAACTCCTTCCACAATCCAAATCTTCATACTTTGTCTAAATTGTTTATTAATAATGGTTACCCTAAACACTTGGTTAACAGTATCCTTTTCAATTCAGAAAATAGTAATTTACCACAAATTGCCAATATTAACCACAACACTGCTAATACAAATAATTTACAAGGTGAAAATTCTCAACTTACCACTCAACCTATCACTATATATGCAAAATTGCCTTTTATCAAAGAATTAACTCCTGGATTGGTCAGGATTTTCAGAAGTGTAAACTGTAAAATTGCCTCAAAACCAGTTCTAACAATTAATAATCTTTTTTCCAAATTAAAGGACAAAGTACCATTGCTTAGCTTAACCAATGTGGTTTATAGTATTCCTTGCAGTACTTGCAACTCAGTATACATTGGTCAAACTTCCAGGTCCCTAAAAGGGAGGCTTACCTCTCATAAAAGTGATGCCAGACTTTACCCTAACAGGTGTACTTTGGCATCACATGCTAATCTTCCCAATCATACCATTGACTACAATTCTGTTAAAGTTTTGGCAAGTGAGTCAAATTTAAAGAAAAGATGTTTCCTTGAAATGGCACATATTTTTCAATGTGACAACTGTATTAATAAAAAAACTGATATCAACAGCCTTAGCATAATTTATTCATATCTTTTGAATTGTGAAAAATTTCGTATTAATAACTCTGTGGAGAATTCATCAATGTAAATGTAAACATATAAAATTAATTTACACCACATATATTGTGGAATAAAAAACTTTCCCCCCTTTTAACAATTTCACATTATCACTAAAATTCTTGCTATAAACGCACATATAATTCCTCTTTTTTCTGCTTTTTGATATATTCATTGCTATCCACGCACATTGCATAATATGACATACATTAAAACATTTTATTGCATCAGTTCATTCTGTTAGACACTGTATAGTGATAATTTGAATCACCCTATACATAAATCCCCTCCACAAAAATAATTTCAACATAGATTGTGCGCACATGCGCCATAATTTAGACAAATGACAATTGACAAATGAACAAAATTTTAATTTCCCTCCACTAACCTATTTCCGCTCAGACACGTTGTGCTTGACCGTTTCGATAGACGTAATTGCCGGCACGAAAAATATTCATTGAACGGCCATTTTACGATTTTATTAAGATTTTAACTTTTAACAGTAAATTGTGTAATGTTTTTCGTAAATTTCTGTGTCTGTATAACGTACTTCATGCAAGATATGTGTTGTTACTTGCTCTTTTGGCTTGTTTTATAACATCTTCCAGCAACATCCTCACAAACTTTTGTAAGTAAAAACTTTTCATTCTCAATTTTTTCTAATGTTGCTGATTGCTAAATTGTCTTTGTAGCCCTGAAGAAGGGATCAAATGATCCCGAAAGCTTGGAAATAGAGTTTTAAGAGTACACTTCGCTGTTTATTTGCCGCTACCCAGCCATCTAGCTTGAGTTTTGTTATATACAAATATATACAGAGTTCACAAATACAGACAGAAAATATAGGTAAAAAAATTATATGTATATGGAAGTGTGGACAAGATAGAACAACAGGTTTCATTGGCATAGCAAATGTTTTTTTAACTCAAATTTTAGTGTGTTTATTGATGTGCCGAAGAAGTCTACGTATTCAATAAAATAATTAGCGTTTCTTAACATACGACAAAAAGGTGAATTTTGAGAATAACTTATCGACGAAATGGCACATGAGCTCCTTAAATTTCGCTGAAGAACATTCAGGGCTATACTTGTAACAACAGATTTGGACTTTGAATGGTTCCAATAATAATCTTGTGTAGAATCGACAAATAATTCATTATGCGCCTGTTTTTTAACGCAATAAGTTTCAACTCATCGCCAGAGGTATTTCTGCGATTTAAATACCTGAGATATTTTTTCTGAATATTTTCGATTCTATTGCTATACGTGTCGTATATAGGTGACCAAATTACACTACCAAAATTTAATGTACTCAAAACAAAGGCATTATACGCACTAAGGATTGCCTGAGGTGATTGGAAGTGGAAGTATTTTAATGAACAACTCCTTTCGAATTTGCTTCATTTTAGACGAGAATCATTAGTTTTGAATTTGATCCCTAGAACTATAATTTGCACAAGATTTTTACTTCGGTGAATAACAAACACATGTTAGTGTGTTAGTGTCCAAATGGAGTACCTAGACAACTTCTCTGTAGATTAGCACAGCTATCAAGGAATCGGATTGAAGGGAAATGAATTATTTAAATAATGTTTTGCAGTATACATTGTGAATATTGAAGCAAAACAAACACAGTGGCAATCGTCATACAAGCACCGATCTGAAGCAGCATACGAGGTTTAGAAATGTAGAACGAAAGGGTTCTAATCCTATTTTATTGAGCCCAGTGACAGCTTATGAGAGCTTATAAAAGCAACACGACGCACGTCCCTTTGAGAGGACTCCATCTGAAAGAGAGGAGTATTTAATATCCGCTCCTAAATGACGAATAAATATTGATTTGATTTTTCTCCCCTTGAGGGTAGCAGATGGCGGTAGCATGCCATCGTATACAAATTACTGCGAGTCATGCTCTCCAAACGACGCACTTATACTATTCTGTGTATATATTATGAAAAAGATTTTATCTACTCCCATTAAATTATGTTTCATAACTCCGCTCTAGCCGTGGATTATGAAAAACACCTACTAGATACCAGTACTGACCTCTCGGAAGTACATATAAGATTAAATAAAAGCTATAGTAACTGCAAAGGTGGCTATTAGACGTCAAACGCTAATTCGAACTGTGTACAGTATTTATTTCAGTGACAGAAGTGAGGTTAAGTTGTCAACAGTTCCTAATCATTATGTATTCAAATCGTACTATTAATTGCTTCGGTCATAGGTAAAGTATAGTATACAACATAATATATGATGAGGCAAGCTGACAGCAGCGCTTAAAATTACAACATAAAACTATAAAAAGCATAAAAGTACATAGTGATGCGATCAAGAAAGGAACAATTATTAAATATTAAATTGATACAATAATGTAACATGGAATATCGTAGGGATAATTAATAAAATTGTCTGTCATAAATTCCTTAACAATATAATAAGCCTTCATCATTGAAATATCTATATCTATCTGATACGTTTTTTCAAGGTTGTGAGATTAGAGAGTCTTAAGAGTAGGGGTAGCTTATTGTACAAGCTAATGCCAATGAAAAAATTATTCTCAGATACTGAGAAATTATGATGCGGAATACTGAGACTCCAACTATGCCTAGCATCATAGCTATGAAAGTGGTTGTTTGAGATGAAACGATCTGGGTTAGACTTAAAAAATAGCACCACATTCATAATGTAAATCGAATGTAATGTTAGAATACGCATATACTGAAATACTTCCTTGCACAGGATAGCCCCACACATGCCAGCTATGCTCTTCACACATCGTTTTTGTAGATGGAAAACCCTAATAGCGTCTACAGAATATCCCAGAACAGAATTCCATAACCAGCTCTGGAGTAGAAATGAGAAAAATAGTAAGATAGTGCAACTTCTCTGTTTGTCTTCTGAGATAATCTATACAGAGAATAGCCAACTGAAGATAACTGTTTACGTAGCACGTCAAGATGGGCCTTCTATTCCAAATTGTTCTCTATTACTCCACCAAATAATTTAACCTCAGATACATGGAAAATGTGTTTACCGCTAACTTTGATTCTGAAGATTCTGATACCGTTTTACATCTCGGAGTGAAATTCATCTATAATATTTTGAGCAGGCTTTATTAGTGCTAACTCAGTTTGTTTACTACATATTGCGCGTCCTTCCTTTTCCTTTCCTCCACCCTCACCACTATCTGTAACCTTAATTATGTCATCGACCTGCACCGTCTGTACCAAAACCATATCTACTCAGCAGACCTCTGTTTCTTGCTCATCCTGCCATAAAGTTTCTCACGGGTCCTGCGTTAATCTCTCGCCTAGCGATGTTAACACTTTATCAGAGAAAGCTCAAAAGTGATTGTGTCCAGTCTGCAATAAGCATGGACGTATTACTCGTAGTAACTCCGTATCCAGTGCACGTTCTGAGCCAGCACGCTCTGTTCCTATCGATTCCTCGTCATCCACATCAAACCTAGCTATAATTATGGCACAGCTCTCCAACATTGCTAAAGACATAAAAGATATCAAGGAGTCTCAAACTCGCCTCTCGAGTGATGTCACGCAGTGCAAGTCACTTCTGCAGCAACATTCCACTATCATTAGTCAACATGAGACTTCTATCCGCTTATGTGAAAATAATTTAGCTGAGATCCAGAATTGCCAAACGTCTGTTTCTAGAAATTTAGAAGTTATAGAAAATAGGATCTCTGCCTTGGAACTTAATTCTAGCTCCAGTAGAAACGCCACCGCTTTGGATAACCTTCCCAGTGACACAAATAATTTGGCAGCTACCTCTGTCAGAAACGATGAATTCCTGAAGAGATTCAGGCGATCTCATAATATTGTTATTACCGGCATACCCGAGTCAAGCAACATCGATGAATCTGTCACAGATATTTTGAATCATGTGGATCCCATTGCTAATAGCCATCGCCTGAGCGTTTCTAGACTGGGGCGAATCTCTGCAACAAACCGATCTCGTCCTGTCAAGGTTTGTTTTGCTACACCTGCTGTAGCAAGATCAATTTTGCGAAAAAAAAACCAGCTGCGTTGTCACCCGAATTACGACTCTACGAAAATTACGGACGACAAAACTCCTGCTCAACTTAATGAGCTAGCAAATCTTCGTCTTGAGCTACGTCGTAGGCAAGATAGCGGCGAGCAAAGCTTGACAATCAAGTATGTAAGGGGCTCTCCTATGATAGTGTCAACAACAGAAGGTCAACACTCTTCCTCAAAAAACTAAGCGACGTTTCCATCGAGTGGTCTGTATGCTATACAAATATTCAGTCTATTTACCCTAAACCGCCTGAGCTCCTTGCCTTTGTCCAGATAAATTCGCCCACTTTCATATGCATTACCGAAACATGGCTCCACTCTAACATACCAGATTCCTTTGTTGACATACCAGGATACCAGATATATAGAATGGATTCAACTCTCACTCCTGGTCATTGTGGGGTTTGTGTCTTCGTACATGAATCCATATGTTACAAATTTTCTATATCCCAGTTCTCTGGTACCTTCCATGGCATCGACAACATCTTCCTGGAGATACAAAGACCCGGTTTCAACCTTATTCTAGGATGCATCTACAGGCCACGTCCTTCTGTTTCCGACGTAGATCTTTGTAATTTCATTGAGTCACTCTCTATCAAGGGAAAAAATCTATACGTTACTGGCGACTTCAATCTCCGAGATATTAACTGGCCTCTGTCAAGCACACCTGAGGGTAATTCTCCCTCATCACTTTATTTAAACTTGCTCCGTGATACAAGCATTGTTTCTACTATTGAAGATCTGCCGCTGTTTGGAAAATCAGATCACATCACCCTTCTCTCCAAACTTCAACTTGTCTCGGTTGAACAGTCGCCCAGGTGCATAAAAACTATCAAAACAATAAACTTTCATAGGGCTAATATTCTGCTTCGTCGAACGAATTGGCATACACTACTCTTACATCTGGATACTCAGGCAATGTGGAATAATTTTTATGACCGGTTCCAGTCTATTATTGCTTCTAATACATCATACAAGTCTGTACCCTTTAACCCCACCAAACCATGGATTACTTCCAACATCATGCGGAAAATTCGACACAAAAAGGCACTGTGGCAGAAGTTCAGCAGAAGCAAACGACAAATCGATTACGATGCACACCGCACCTTTTCCAATCACTTATCGCTGACTCTAACTGAAGCAAAACAAAATTTCGAAAAGAAACTTGTGTCGTCTCCTAATAAGAAGAAGTTGTACCGGTACATCCGCTCGACACTAAACTCCAAGGTATCTACGCCCCGTGTCTGTGATACTAGTGGCCGCAGGAGCAACACAGATGCTGAAGCAGCGGCAATATTTGCCCAGTGCTTTTTCCCCTCCAACCATCCATATGCTGCCAATACTCGATAATCGCCCCTCTCAGACTATGTTATGTGACATTGTATTTACACCACAAGAAGTGGAGAAACATCTCTCCTGTCTGAATCCATCTTCTGCTCGTGGAATTGACGGTATAACAGCAATTTCTCTCAAGATATGCGCAAAAGAATTGGCATTACCTTTGAGCATGATCTTTAATTCTTGTTTTGAATCTCACACTCTCCCTGACTGCTGGTTAAAGTCTCTCATCACTCCCATCTTCAAAAAGGGAGACAAATTTAATGCTTCTAACTACCGACCTATAAGTCTCACTCCGATCATCGTTAAAGTTGCTGAAAGAGTCATTTTGGATAAACTTCTGAATTATGTTATTGATAATAACATAGTTCCTGCTAGCCAACATGGATTCCTGCCTGCCCGTTCCATCATCACTAACCTCCTAAGATGTATGAATGACTGGAGTCAACTGACCGATAGCAACGTTCCAGTGGACATTATTTACCTCGACTTTTCCCGAGCATTTGACAAAGTACCTCACAACCTACTGCTATGGAAACTGAAACAGTTGGGCATTTCAGGTAATTTACTCAAGTGGATTGAATGTTTTCTCACAAACAGATACTTTGCAGTCAGAGTGGGCAATTCTTTCTCTCCTATGGCGGCTGTATCTAGTGGTGTCCCCCAGGGGTCAGTGTTGGGTCCCATCCTCTTTCTCATGTACTCCTACGATCTTCCTCTTTTCTGTAATTCTAACTGTTCCCTGTACGCTGACGACACTAAAATCTATAACATCCCAGACTGCACCAACCGACTACAGCAAGACCTCGATCGCGTCATTGCATGGTCGGAAGAGTGGGGTCTGCCTTTAAACCTTCTAAAATGTTGTGTACTTCACATGGGAAAGAACAACCCCAAAGTCGATTACGTAATGGCGGATACAACTATTCCAACCGTTAACACTCACTGTGACCTGGGTGTCATCATTAGCAGTAATCTATCCTGGTCCGATCACATTCAAAATATCTCTTCCAAGGCGAAAAAAATTCTCTACCTGATTGAAAAGTCTTTCAATGGATGTGACCCCTCCACCGCCAGTCTCCTATACAGAACCTAAGTCCGGCCAATAATGGAGTTCGCAGGCCCAGTCTGGCATCCTACACTTGTACGTGATCGTGACCAGCTAGAACGTATTCAGAGACGTGCCACTAGACTTCCGTATAATCGCCTACGACCAGACTACGAGGACAGAAGACGCATTTTTGGCATCTCAACGTTCCATGCCAGACGCCTACGTGGTGATCTCATCACTACCTACCGTGCGCTGCACCAGCTTTTTGGGGTTGATCTTTCTGATCTCTTCCCCCTCAAAAGGAATCATCTAAGAGGTCATAACTTCAAGCTTCTGAAGCAGCAGTTTAATTCATCACCGCGACAATTCTTCCTACCAAACCGGATCTTCGATACCTGGAACAGCCTACCCGAAGACGTAGTGAACTCGCCTTCAGTGAATGTCTTCAAGAACAAATATGACAACTGGATGCTATCGAACTCTTGAACTCTTTTGTTTATCTTTGTAGTAGCAGTTTTTTTTCTCATACTTGCCACACACACATTATGATTATGTTTATGTTTTTTTCCTTGATTATAATAAGAGTTTATAGCTTGTGCTAAACTCTTATCAAGTATAATAATAATAATAATAATATATAGCTATTGTCATCAGCGATAATTGAACTATTATTTACCACTATATCAAGTAAATCATTCACGAGTAATAGAAAAATCAGAGGTCCCAGAACAGAGCCTTGGGGTACCCCACAGGTTATTAGCAAAGTTTCCGGTTTAACTTCATTCATTCAGTGTTTTCGTGTTTCTGGTTAGATTTTCATATATTACATCTATGAAGTTATATATCTCAGTCGCCATTGACCTACCTTTGAGAAATCCATGTTTAGCGCTATGTAAAAGCACTCTCGCACCCAAAGGTGCAAGAGAGAGTGTGTCCGCCCGACGTCGAACCAGCTTGAGTTCTCTGATTACATGTCCCACAGACGCAAACGCGTCCATTTGACATGCCAACACGGCCTGACCGGCTAAAACCCGTTCCCTCTTCCTTACCTCTGCCTATCTCCATCTGCACCGGGCACCATCGTGAACGATATTCTTCGCAGTGCGAGATGAGGAAATGATTATACCACTCTTGAACAGATGTTCTCAGAGTTAACACTAGTTATAGTATGACCGATAGCAATCCTGGCTGCACAAAACTGATCATCATAAATGGACAAATATCTATTCAAATAATAGATAGATTCATACAGTATGTTGAAACGACGTATTCGAGGTTTGTGGTGGTAGGTATAGCAGATTTAAAAACGTTATCATATGCGGATTGGGCACCGCTTTGTTAGGCATAATGGACTTTACATTTCGTCATTGTAAAAAACACAAAGCACAGACCGCAGCATAAAGAATGGCGGTTGTAATCTCGACAAAAGCACAAATAAAAATCCGGCACAGTGTATCATTAAAGTAAATAAAATATACCACTGCGACTTTCACAAAAAACCTATAGTCCAGTCATAACGGGTAAGGTACTCTTTATGTGAGACAACTAAATTCGAAGTTTTGTAATTATCAATTTCAAACTTTGACACTATATTCGAATTACAATTTTCTGCTATTCAGTGTTATAGAATGAGAAAAAAATTATTTGATTCTGTTCAGATTTTCATCACTAGGCGTTTATCACTAGGTCCATAGTGGATTAACATTTTGCCCTTTAACACCTTATTACTGAAGAAAACTATATTTTATAACTGGTATTCAGATTTTTGCAACTGACACTGTACTTAACCCCCAGTAAGTTATTTTCCTTTCTGAAGCTACTGAAACAAAAATGATTAAACATCATGGTCATTGCAATAATATATTCATTCTCATATATGTGTAAATAATGTTCTTTCTTCAACTACAGTCAATTGTTTTATAAAACTATAATTCTAGATTATTTTGTCCATTTTATCCTTTTTTATTTATTTTGAAAATGACTACAGCGGCTTTTACATTGCAAAAATATTCCATAAGGTTGATTGTGAAGTAAGTCTTACACGGATTGTAGATGATGCTACGCTCTGTCAAGAGATTGTTCATTTACTTGTATTGAATTGATACAAATAGTGCCACCTCGAAGGTAACCCTTTTATGGGGTATTTGCATCAAATAGAAAATTCCACATTAAAATTTATCTAACCTATCGTGCTGCTTCAAAAGATCCGCTTGTACGGTCTCTAGCTTCCTTCCTTTTTTTGGCAACAACAACCATCGTATGACAGTTCTACTGCAGTTATTTCTTCTAATATTCTTACATTATTTAATAAAATTTATACTCGAAATTTTGACGCATGGTTCAAAAGTTGTCATGTATTGTTATGCTGTCATGCCATCAAATGACTCATGTCAGAAAGTACAGATACTATACGTATACCAGGGTTTCGGAATAAATAGAGTTTATCATCATCAATCTTCATTAAAAAAATATATGTAAGACGTATACCTATATTCCTATAACAAGTTGATATAAAATTATTTAGCTCTTATAAACTGAACATAGAATAGAAAAGATACCTAATAATGTTGACAAAAAATACATCAAATCAATGAAACATCAGTATCAATTTTGCGCCGATGACGTAAGTAGTTGATAAAATCAAAGACGGTAAATCAATTTACATGGATTCACGCAAAAGTTTGTAATCCTCAAGACCTGTAGCATTGTACGGTCCTTCCTGAATTCCGAATAAAAATAGGTCAGGTATTGACTTGGCACAGCCCGCCAATACTTGTTACCACTGCAATTATGCGAGAAAGAATAGGAAAATAGGAAATCATAATAGTTTTAATAATATTTATCCACTTTCAAGGTCCATTAAAACAAATCGCTGTAAAACATGAGTAAATAAATATGTTAACATCCATAGAAGGACTAGGCCTGTACATGGACGAATTAGTGCTGTAGAATATATAAATATTACATATCCTTACACAGATGTACAAGATAGATATGGTTATGAATAAAATTTAAATGAAATTTTTTTACAAAATCGTTAGATTACTTAGGAATTCAGTTATAATATGATTTGAAGACATTTTCTGACGTGTTTTTTGGAATGTAATTCCTTTATATCACTAGGTATTTTTTGATATAGTTTTGGCGCCAAATAAGTATATGATATCTGCTAATCGATTGTCTCATTTTAGATATTTATTTTGCGTGTAATTTATATCTTGTACTTGTACTTATCGTTGTCGAGTCATGCTGGCGTTTGTGGTAGTGAAACGGCGGACGCGCTCGCAAGGCGAGAGTCTATGAATTAGCTCCTGAGTCCTGAACTGGCTGTGGGGCTGGCAGCTGATGCCATTAGAAGGAAAACGGAAGTATGGTTGCAAAATCAACATCTTATGAGCTGGAGAGGAATCTGTAGACATCTCTGTCAAGCTAGATGACTTATTTTGGGACCTCTGGCCAAGGAAGGGCGTTCTGTCTCTCACTGGACAGAAGATGGTTATTGTTATTTGTGGGCCTGCTATCTATCCATAACATCTTTAGACGTCACTTGTTGGATAGCAAGCGACCCGACGTGAGCACTTTGCGGTGAAGAGGAAGAGTCCTAGATACTCATTCTATGTCGCTATGGAGCCCTTGGATGTCGCAGGCAGGCTATACTAGATTCAAGCGTCCTTTAACCTGAAGGCAGGTTTACCTTCACCTTTGCGATAAGGGCTGAACTTTGGAACTAGGGTAAGGATAGGTGCATAAGCGCCCGCTTGTAAGCCTATGCACAGGTGGCTTTTGTCACAAGAAAGCCTCTCTGCATCTTTCATTTATGTTCACACCTCAACCTGAGGCTTCATGCTCCATATTTTATAGATGATACCACTACACTGCTCATAGGATATTTCTTTGAATTATCTTGAAAACGTGTCACATTTTTTTAAAACATCTATCATCTAAAACAACGTTACTATGCTAAAAGTCGCGTATGTATGCATATGTGCTTGCACACAGATCTGCCATGAACGTGAATATTTAAAATATACACACGGAGACTGCTTGACGTGTCTGCATGCAGATATATATGCATAACACCGCTGGAAAAATGCAAAACGCATTAGCTGGAGAGGAGAGACGGCACATAATGCCTGTTTGAAGGCCTTTGTGCCCACCTGGGGCCGCGAATAGGGGAAGCCAAATCGATATGCTTGCTGATTTAACGAATATAGATGCGTTGCCACTCGCAGACGTCTATGTCATCTGTACACATTTCAGCGCAGTCGACATTGGTGCTTCATAAAGGATGTGGTATTTAGTTTTGTATTTTCTTTTCGCTTCGTCTGCGTGGTATGTTAGCATCCGGTTGTCTTCCGTCAGCAGAGGTGATGATGCATTGAAAGAAAAGCCGGTCTGAGGGTGGATTTAGATCAGGATTGTCGAACTATTTGAAACGTATCCAACACTTCGATAATAATTGTTTAGGAATCATAATAATCGACAACTGTTTAAAGTGGCAGTGCCATTTTCTGCGGAAAATTGCATATGCCTAAGTTCTTTATGTATAGGAATATTATGAACAAAAGAAGATTCCTTTCGGTATAGCATGCGTTAGCGGTACTCACATACAGAATTGATGCCTAGAGCGTACTATATTTTAATAACTACATATATTTAAAGTATGTTTTGGGACAAGCTGTACGTTCATATATACAGAATATAAGTTATTAGATATAAATTACTTTTTACATTCGAAGCCTTAGGCCCAGTTTCAAGTACATTGGTAACCTCTTGTGGCCACTTAACCGACAAATGGAAGTTAGCCAGTAGTTATCTTGGAGCTCTGTTCTACAAAGATAACCAATGGTTAAGCCTATTAACAAGGTGATTATCTAAGAAACATTCATTGAGTGACTGTAAACTTGAACCCATCAGAAGGTAGGTATTATTACTTGAACAAAAACTACTTGTTGAAGTCTCCTATATTTTTATTCAGTATATCGGATAGGGTGATTAGTGGAAGACTATTCAGTGGTGTGGTGCCGCAGTCCTCAATTTTGCCTCGATAATACAGTATGGGTCAATATTATTTACGTTACTGAGTTTCTGTTTAAAACGAGGCTTCAGGTTTTCACTCAGTCACTTAAACTGTTCACCACACCGACTATTAATTAAGCCCGACTAACAGGCGATAGTGAATCACCGACTATTAATTAATTAATAGTCGGTGATTCACTATCATCTGTCATCCTGAAATAAACCATATTTTTATTAAAAACAGAAGAAGGTTAACTAATGGGTGATAAAAAAGCATAAAACAAAGTTCAAGTAAGAAGGGGCGGACACTTGCATTCTAATTTTTACAGTAATAATAACTACTACTGTGACAGCTATTCACATATAAATACTGTATCTTGTTCCGTACAAACTAATTCAACCAGATAACTTTATTTTCTTATATACGATAAAGACTGGATGACTTGAGATGCAGTATCAAACCTGTCGCCCTGGTGAATATGACATGTAAGTGTAATCTGCGAATAAACGTTTTTTCTTTGTTGTTTTCAAAATACATTCAAATCTTCATACATTATCTCATAAATTACAGCATTATGATTAACTGATCTACTTACCAGCTAAATAAGGCTCATTGAACAACATACCGTTAACTCATTAACAACAATGTTCAAAAAACTGCCAAAAATACAAGAAATTCTCATAAATCATAACACGGTAACTTACAACAGTGATATTTGTCCAGTAATCCTCACGACCTGATATCGAATTCTGGTAATCTATTTTGATTGAAAATTACTTATAGAATACAGAAATCATTTTATAAAAACTATTTCACAAACTAACCAAACTTTTTTTGATAGTGATCTGTCAGGATATATGTTAAACCCACAAATGTCAAGAGTTAAACCCACAAACGTTAAAGTTAAACCCTACTTTGTCTTTGGCTTAAAGTCAACTACGAGTTGGCGTTAATAACAAGCGGTGCAAAGCAATTTGTTTTTTAACTCAGGTTTAACTTAACTACAAGTGTAACTATGACAGGTGCAAACCACTTGAATAAGGACCGGTTTCTCAATGTCCAGTTAAATATTTATCTGCAAGATAACAGCAACTGTTAGATAAATTGTTTAAACAATTGAAGACTAAACTTACGAAGTCACGTAAATCTCATCTGATAGTTGTATCCACAGCAACGCTATCTGGCAGATGCCTATCTGACACTTTAACTAGACATTGTCTAAGGCACGTAATTCATTATGGGCCATGCAGAAGCGTTGTATGAGCGAATTGGGGTTTGACTCCCAAGGTGATGTTCTAGTTCTATCCTACAATCGTAAGGCCGTCCTTAATATATGGATCACTGGTATGCGGCCATGTGTAAGGACGGAAACAATCAAAGCAAAGCTAAATAAAGTTCAACACTTGGCGTATGTTAGTATAGCAAGTGCAGTACGCACGACTCCGTTGATCGCGCTAGAAGCACTGCTCAATCTCCCTCCACTCGACTCGATAGCTCAAGGGAAGGCAAGGGTGTCTACGTTTCAAAGAAGTTGGTCCTTTGTGAATCCTGGTAGGGGACACTCTGCCATCCTCTCGGAACTGCAAAGGGATGACCCAATCCTAAATTTTTTTGATGGTCGGCCTCTCGGAAGGGCTGAAAGCCTATGACGCTGTAGAAGCGCTGCTAGAGGCAAGGCGTCTTCACGTTAGATTTGAAACGCTGCAGGTTGTAGCCATCGGGAAACAAACTCCCCGGGAGCTGATTCCACAGCGTCGAAGCTCTCCAAAATAAGTAATGCTGGAGCAGACTGGTTCGGGGAGTAAGGACCTCGACCTAGGGATGAGCTCGCAGAGCTCCTCTAGTGTTCCTATTTCGGACGGATTGTGGTGTTATTATCTGGGAGAGCTCACTGGAACATTTTCCGTGATCTGTAAAACAGGGATAGGTCAGCCACCCTCCTTCCAGGCTGTGGAAGTTCTTTGTGAGGTTAGGCGTATCGATTAATCTAATTGCTCTTTTCTGGATAGTGACCAGAAGCTTTAGAGAGCGTTTGGGAGCGCATCCTCACACATGGGAGCAGTACTGCAGCGATGGTCGGATCTGTGGCTTGTAGAGCAGCAGCAGTTGCTCTGGTGTATACAACACTTACAATGTAAGTGTTCTTGCCTGAGTTTTTTTTACGTTAAACTGTACTTTATGTGCTAATCCCCACTCGACAATTGTTTTGATATCTGCTTTGGTCTGTGAGACATGCTGCTGTCGCCGACGTACCGTCTCCTGGGATGATAGTGGCTTGTCTGGTTCCATGCACGACACTAATATACTGTCATCTGCGAAGCTGTAGATTGGATTGGATGTTATTTCTAGCAGCTCGTTGATGTACAGCAGGAACAGTGTAGGGGATATGACAGATCCCTGAGGAACACCGGCGTTTTTTCAAAATACATCTGATTAACAGCCCTCGACTACAACAAACAGAGATCGGTTGTTCAAAAAGCTATTCAGCCACTGGCGCAGGCCAGGTGGTAGTCCATAAGCAGCAAGCTTGACCAGAAATCCGTCATGCCACATTCTGTCGAAAGCTTTCGATATGTCAAGTGCAACAACACGGGATTCGCCATGATTGTCTATTGCTCTGTTCCACAAGTGACGGACGTAGACAAGGAGGTCGCCTGTAGATCTGTGCTTACGGAAGCCATACTGGCGATCATTTATGATGTTATTGTTGTCCACGTATTTTCTGTCAAGCTAGATAACTTATTTAGGATCTCTGGACAAGGTGGGGCAGTTCTGTCTCTCACTGGACAGAAGCCCGCTAAGGTTACTTGTCGGCCTGCTATCCGGCCATAAGACCTTCACTTGTATGTGATGGGGGTGGAATGTGATGTGATATGTACACGTTGTGGCGAGGACGAAGAATCCCCGGCACACATTATATGTCACTGTGAAGCCCTTGGGTAGCACAGGTAGTCCATACTAGCTTCAAGGGTCCTTGAACCTGAGGATATAAGATCGGCAGGACCCAAGGCCATCCTTACCTTTGCGATGAGGGCCGAACTTGGGAACTAGGTAAGAAGAGGTGTATAAGGGCCCGTTTGTAGGCCTACGCACTGGTGGTTCTAGTCGCCAGAAAGCCTCCCTCCCTCTTTCATTCATGTCATCATCTATTTAGTCGTAGCCTTATCATTATTTAGATGCATCAGTGGCATCAATTTAACTACCTTCTTATACTTGCTATGAGATTCGGTAGTATCATCTTGATAGCCGCTTAACTCATAATGATGATTTTATACATAATAGAAATATACAGGGTGTCCAACGGTGATTAAGCCAAGCAATATATCGGAACTGGGCAGTTGTAGGGAATTATAATGTTGGGGCTGTAAATAAGAGTAGGTAAATATAGTATCTTTTCTTGTTATTGTGTCACCCAATGAGGTATTTGTTTTTGGACACGTCCGACATAAAATTTTTAATGGGACACCCTTTATATTTGTAACTTTTTGTGTACCTCCCGATGAAACGATTCCAACAAACTAGCACACTTGGGGTCTGAAGTAATTCATTTAAGAGCTACAAGTACTTAAAGGACTGTATCACTACCATTATGAAACACAACCAAAGTAATTTAACTGTAGGGGTACATGTTATAATCAATGGTAGTGGTACCATCCTTTAAGTACCTGTAGCTCTTGAATTAATAACTTTAGACCCCAAGTGTGCAGTTTGTTGGAATTGTTTTATCGGGAGGAACACAAAAAGTCACAAATATATAGGGTGTCCCATTAAAAATTTTGAATCGGACGTCACGTGATCAAAAACAAATACCTCATTGGGCGACACAGTAATTAGAAAAGATACTATATTTGTTTTAATTTAAACCCCCAAAATTATAATTCGCTACCACTGCCCAGTTCCGATATATTGCTTGTCTTAATCGTCGTGGGACACCCTGTATGTATGTATTTAAACTAGAGATACTACTCAGAAAGAAACTCGGTAGTTTCACCTTGTGATAACCGCTTAGAGCAGAAGTATGCTAAGTCACAAAATTAAATTAAATTAGAATTAAATTTTACAGGAGAAGCTTTTTTTTTTGTTTTTGAGATATTGTAAACTGCAAAACTGCTTGATTCAGTTGATATAGCCATATAATATAACTGGTTATATGGTGCACTACTTGGAATTGGGATAATCTTTATGTTATAGAAAATGGTGGACTTAGCATATAGCATCGCCACTGGTAGTGTACTAACTCACATACTACATATCCGAATATACCTATGTCCTCCGATAAATGTTATTACCTCCAAACATGAGAAAGCAGAACTAGTGCAAGTCCATTATCAATGTATATGTATCTCCAAAACGGCACTTCAGTACTAGTCTCTCTCCAATCCAGAAAAGAGTAGTTTGAATTTTACGAATTTATTATCCCCCGTTCAGTGTGGACTTGGAGTACTTTTGCAGTACATTCGGTGATTTTAATGTATACATAGACGTTTAAATCGCAAAATACGACCATTTGGACATAGAATAGTTCTGCCCTCAAGGGACGACACCGTTAAACTAGAGTATACTCATCGCGACTCTACCGCATCGTATAATACAACGCTACCATAGTGTTAACATAGTTCCAAACTGACAATATATTCCTTTATGGGTAACAACGTGATGGTATCCTGCGCTACTCTACAAGTCTACGTTGATTCGTTTCCTTAAATTTATTATAATCAAAATAAAAAGCAAGCATCCCCTATTCCCTACTATAAGGAGGATATGAGGCGTTATCTTTCATAATCCAGACAGCGAGGAGCGAGCGTTTGACGGACGTCACATACATACAAAACAGCCCCGATCATGGTCAGTCGCACACATCCTCCGCCGAAAAACTTTCCCACCCTTCTTTATCGTGAGGCTTTTCGGAACGCATGGCTGGTCAATCTGACAGTTCGAAACAGATCGGATTGATTGAATTGATTCAATTACTGGACGAGAGGGCAGCTACAGAGATATCCGGATTTTTCCAGATGACGAACAAAGCCGCCACCGAGAGCTATCATAATTGATATCTCAGTGGGCCTTGGATTAGTAGGAGAGGGGCATCGATAGTCACCTGTTTGCGAAAAAAAGAACGGAAGACAAGGAAAAAGTAAGATGGCGTAAGGATACCCGTTTTGTTAGATTGGCAGTTTGAGCAGCTTTCAAACAAAATGCTACTTTGTCGGATAATGCCTGAGACACTTCGATGCTTTTTTGTGAAAATCATCTCCATATGTCCTAATAGAGAGTTATAGTTCAAGTCCTTATTTATCCTTGGAGCAGGCGTGTCCATTCCCTTCTCGCGTTCGGTCGCGTGGACTACGATCGTAGTCCAAACAGTTTTGTTCTTTACTAAACTTTGTTATAATATTTTAGTTCGAAAACTAAATAAGAGCTAATAACATCAAAATAATTAACAAAAAAGGAATTTACGTAGTTCAAACAATTATCTCTTATCAGATCTTTGAATGCACGGTCTCTTCTTCTGGTAAATTTGTTACAATTCGCACAAGAAAAAACAAATCCTTGCAGAAATTACGATATTGTACGCATGTTTGGACTACAATTTGTTTTATTGTCTGCCTCACGCAGAGGCCGAAAGCGTATGGCGCTGTAGAAGCACTGCGAGAGGATAAGTGTTGGTGTACGTTAGATTCGAAACGCTGCAGGTTGTAGCCGTCGTCGAGAAACAAATTCCCCGGCAGCCCATTCCATAGCGTCGAAGTTCTCCAAAAGAAGGAATGCTGGAGGAGACTACTTTGGGGAATAGAAAAGAAGCCTCAACCTGTTAAGGATGCGCTCGCAGTCGCAGAGCCTCTCTAGTGGTCGGACGGCTTTTGTTAACATTATCTGGGAGCGCTCACTCGAACATCTTCAGTGATAGAATCCGTACAACAAGGGCACTTGACAATTGTTTTGATATCTACGTTGATCTGTGAGACCTGTTGCTGTCGCCGTCCTCTGGGATGATAGTGGCTTGCCTGGTTCCATGCACGATATAAATGTACTGCCGTCTGCGAAGCTGTAGATTGGATTGGATGTTATTTCCAGCAGCGTTGATGTACAGCAGAAACAGTTTAGGGGATAGGACAGATCCCTGTACAATGGTACTCCACGACGGTTATAATAAGTTTGTAAGGGTCTCATAATGCATTTTATAGGTGAAGGAACACCACGTTATTCAAGAAGCTTGCTTGCTCGCTAATGTTTTACTTGACTCGGCTTTAACGCGCCACCTCAATCCGCTTTCTTACAAACGTGCGACTAGTGACCTCTTACTTTTCTATCGGTATTTCTTTTGAGATAATTCCGCCACTCTTCTGTTAGATGCACTCAAGGAGTCGTTCTTCGTACAAGAGGTACGACCGCAAATTGTTTGCAGGATGTCCAGAGTTTGAAACGGATTGCTAGCCTGCGAGTACTGATTTATTGAAAACTCGCATCAAAAAACTTCCCCTAATCTAACTTATTTTGAAACCTGAGAAGCACAATTTTGCCGGACTGGTCGCGTAACAGTAACTTACACGTAATATTCTAACTCGAAGATGAAGATGTAAAGCGTATTTCATTTCATGGTTCATGCTGTGACTAACAGACCTTTTTTCAAAATTGAGAAAAATGGTTTTATTTGTTGATCAGTAAACCGCGATGAATTAGATAAGCAGTCACTGAAGGGGTTTAACCCTTCGACCCTGTGGTGCAAAACAATACCAAGAACTGTGGTAAGGTATGGTATACCCAATAATTGAAAAACTTTATAGAATCTAATTACTATGTTTTGCTTATATCCTTTCAACACCTACATTATGTCTAAGGTATATAGACTGTGTAAAACATCACAAATCTATTGTGCCTCAGTACAAACGAATTTAGGGGAAAATCTGTAAATATCAGAATTTTACATCTTCACAGAAGAATTCTACTCCGTTCATTGAACTGTAAGATACAAAAACTGAGCAGATTTGACATTAAACCTAACAGCACAGGTTATAAAATTGTAGTAATAATAGTGGAAAATGAAATACAAAACTACTGTACAACAAAAAAGTTATGAAGTTTCAACTCACAACAATTTTCATAGGAAACACTGAGTCTCCAAGCAAAAAGCTGCACATGCTACAGATGTAAAAGGTCTTTCGAACCATTGTTCTGGGACAAAAGATCTTGCCTTCATGCAAAACAATTTTGAAGATATTTCCGGAGGTTTTTCTTTTTAAGTACACGAGGAATTCGAGGGTTTTGGAATCTTCTATTCTTTGTTACAGATAAAAGTTGTATGCCCAACTCTCTTAGATATTAACGGCGCATCATTTTTACAGGTTGATTGTTTTCTTAAAAAATCACTTGTGAATTAGTACCTGCAGCATTTGACATAGAACAAAAAATTATCAGAGGCCACCTTCCGTTGTTCCGTGAATTATTGTAATTAGTTGAATGTTCATCTTAGATGGTCTTGTCTTGGAATGCAAATAACGACAACTTTTCGATTTTTCGATTGCATACCTTCAGTAAAAGTATCGGAATGTCTCTCTTACTTTTGCGAATTGTTACTACTAATGGTATGACATCTGATAAAAATAGAAATATTTCAGATGTACTCTTTATATTGCTCATATGAGAATATTTACTCTAAACTTAATGATTCGGAAGTGTATAAAAAATTTACAGCTATATAACTTGTCAACGGTTCATGGCACAATGAAATATCTCTCACTATATTATTCTAAAATACAAAATGTGCAGCTACTACCCTCTATAGTGCATTAGAAAAGCATTTGCGAAAACGAGAGCTGCAATCAACATCACTAGGGTATGTTATATCGCACTACAAGGTTGAAGGGTTAAGAAGCTATTTGCACACATTTCTACTTAGATTACAGTTACAGTTTCCCAGAGTGTTCCAGTAATATAAAATTATTTTTTAAGTAACTAGAGAGATCAAGACAGTTGTTATTCAACTATCTTGAATAAAACAGTGTTCTATTAATGAAGGTGAAATTTCGTTGTGCAAGAATTCTTGATCGATAAGTTACTTACAGGGTATTCCATTCATTTAGTGAATGTGAGACTATTAACTATAACTCGGCATACAATTTCGATACCTCAACGATAGCTTACTTAAATAAATAAATAAATAAATAAATAAATAAATAAATAAATAACTAAATAAATAAATAAATGAATGAATGAATGAATGAATAAATAAATAAATAAATAAATAAATAAATAAATAAATAAATAAATAAATAAATAAATAAATAAATAAATAAATAAATAAATAAATAAATAAATAAATAAATAAATAAATAAATAAATAAATAAATAAATAAATAAATAAATAAATAAATAAATAAATAAATAAATAAATAAATAAATAAATAAATAAATAAATAAATAAATAAATAAATAAATAAATAAATAAATAAATAAATAAATAAATAAATAAATAAATAAATAAATAAATAAATAAATAAATAAATAAATAAATAAATAAATAAATAAATAAATAAATAAATAAATAAATAAATAAATAAATAAATAAATAAATAAATAAATAAATAAATAAATAAATAAATAAATAAATAAATAAATAAATAAATAAATAAATAAATAAATAAATAAATAAATAAATAAATAAATAAATAAATAAATAAATAAATAAATAAATAAATAAATAAATAAATAAATAAATAAATAAATAAATAAATAAATAAATAAATAAATAAATAAATAAATAAATAAATAAATAAATAAATAAACAAAACTTTATTTTACCTGGCGGGCAGCAGAAGTTGATATCGATACTAACTAGGACAATCAAAAAAATATGGTGCTAAGAAGAATGTGAATACATATTATGCAATTAACTAAATTATCTAAATCACATCAATTCAAAATTAAAAAAAAAACAATCAAACAAAAGTGAGTAAATATAATTATAAATGACCAGAGCTATAAAGAAAGAAACTAGTACAGAAACTTGTGCTGCCTAATACATTTTTATCGGTTTTCCTTTTCTAGTACCACAAAAATTAGTTTAGATTAAGTGATATTAAATATTATCTATTGTTACAGATTGACCAAGAAGTACTGGTGCCGCTCACATTGGGTAAGTACTAGGATTATACATTTTCATGACTAATCAATTTTAGTGTAGAAAAATATTCCGCCAAAGTATAAGATGATGAATCAAAAAGCTATATAGGGTTTATTGTCCATATGCACCCCAAGTTCACGGATTAGTTACGCAAACCAAGTTGAATTACCCGATATTTAAAAACATCTCTACGAACTTTTCTGTTATAATGGTGGCTATGCCCTGTATTTTGCGCCGGGCGACTAGCCCACCTTTGGCCCTTTTTCTGCCTCCACAGAAACAATACTAAAAAACCGTCATGGGCTCCTCGAACCCACCAGACCTCTTGGCGAAGCGTAGCATATCCTATACTGAGTATAAACACTCCTCTCCAAATTCTGAACCCTCAGATTGTGATACCCAGCACACTTGACCAGAAAGTGAAACGATATTTCATCTACTTCCTCATAAGTAAGAAATAGTTAACCGGCAATGGTTTGTGAGAACCTCCACCAAAAGGGTGGCTTTGTTCAAAAGCGATTCCGGCCAGGGCCTGCTAGGAACCTTTTGGATTGCCTACCCTATACATAATTATGCCAGCAGCAGTACTTAACACCAAGGATAAAATTCTTTAATTTTTATTTCAAGTGTATTGTCAATCTATTTTAACTAAATCATATTGACTTGCTACAATGTGTTGCTGATTCAGTTCTTCTTGTTTTCTACAATGATAAAATAATGACGCTCGCAAATAATAACTCATTACCTTCTAAAAATCTCAACACAGTTTGCATCCCTCGTCTAGACAACCAAGATGATTATATTTAGAGAACAGAATAAAAGTTAATATAAAAATTTGTAAAGAAGGGAGGCTGATCAGCAAGATGTTTAGGATTTTTCATGTAAATGAGAATTCTCGCGATGCTTACGAACTGAGCGGTTTTTCTTTCGATTTTATTTTATGTACAGAATATACTCCAATTTATTGGTACATGTGTAGCTAAAAAATAATAAACCAAATTCAGTCCTCGAGGCTAACGAGAAATTTATTAAAAAATACATCCCGACCCTCTCAATATGAGTTCTTCGGAATTTCTCTTGTAATTTAAGGAAACGGGCGGTATTCGCCTCAAAAAATACTACCAAATTATCTTTGAGCGATACAGTCGCTAAAATGAGAGGCAGATGAAACATAATTATGTATCACAAGTGGAAAGACGAAGATGCTCAAATCGATGAGCATATAAATTTTTCTATGAATGTCCGCTAACAAGCATAACGTAACCCAACTTTGATAGTTCTTTCTACATTATGCCATACTTAAAGATATGGTGTAAAATAAATCGAAAGCCAATACTGTATTTGAATCTGATGGTTTTTTATCGAAGGATGCCTTAAAGTTTATCCTTATCAAATTTGCGCAATATCCATCCTTTTGTTCACTATTTATGATACCAAAGTTACGTTACGAAAGTATTTTAAGGAAGTTTTTCGATTTTGAGTTACGTTTTCGGAAAACTTCCACAAAAATCTATATCACTCATTTTTCTCGGCCGTATGTCTTTCGTTAATCTTCATAGGCGCGTAATCTCAGTGAACACTTTGCTGATTTTGAGCAATTCGGGGTGCAGTATACTCTCAGAACCGCCCTATACTTCTGAAGCATTGTAGGGGTTTCTGGCTGTTCTCCATTTTTTCCAGGAGGAGCCGAAATTTGGGAAGTGAAGAGAATGTAAGTGGGGGGTTTGATAAGGGACTTTCTTTTTCCGAAAAAAAAAAATAATTTGCCACTAATATATACTTCACAGACGCACCCTTTGAAGGTATATCTGTGCCCGCAAATTTTTTCTTTTCACACCGTAGGCTGTTGAGGATGTTGTGGCGTTAGGCGTTTAGTGACAGACATAACGATCTGTCTACATCTCTGTATTTGTTGACGGCTATGTGTCAAAATATAGTCTTAACATCACATCCTCACTTTAAATTCAAAACGATGATATCGCCAATCACATTAAAGAAGAATGTATGCTGCAAGCCGAGATAGGTCCAATGAAGGTCATGAGGAGGATTAGCAAGAGCTGGATAGGCATAGCAGTTTAAAGAGTGGCAGCAGTGGAGATAGGTTAGCCAAATTTCAATGTATATCATAGATAAACCACTCTTATGTATATTTTCAAAATGTCAATGCTTATGCCTCATACAAGACGAATCCTTCAAGGTAGCAGCATTTGCACACGATACCAAACAATCAGCAGAATATCTCAGGTTGGCGGCAATCATACCTGCATCCCGCCATCTTGGGTGAGTATCTGTCAAAAGAGGCATATTCGTCGGTGGACACCATTGACGCAAAGTCGAGGCTCGTATTTCTGTATCGGCATCGACTGCTCTGGTCGTTAGCCTCATTTTCCGTGTAGGCTTTGTTACTGTTTCCTGGCGCCACTATAGGAACAGCAGCTCACTGCTGAGATAAAATGCATAGGCGTACGCTGTGAGATTTACACCCGTATGCACCGTTTGGCGATTCTAATCCTAGTTCCCTAATCGCGTTTTGCTAATCTTTGGCATCTAGCCATGCACCGTCAAGACAATGGTAGTGTTCAACGGAACTTAGCGGACCTAAGCGCTTGAAAGCGTTTTGCGCTAACTAACCGATGAACGACAAGCTGTCAAAAAGCGCGAGTCAGCTTGGTTAGCGCTTTTAAAAAGCGCTGTTTGGTTAGCGAAGTGGCAAAAAACTGGAAAAAAATTATTTGTAGTTCTGAAAGAAGCATTTACCTTTGTATAGTGCCAATTTAATATCAGGTTTTGTGATTATATAACCTAGATTTTTGACAATACAAATGATAAATATTAAAATATGGAGATGGATATGACAGTTTTATCACGCCAAAGAGAAGGTCGTTCAACGGTCACACTTAGCGCCTGCAGGCGCTTCCACTCTAGCGCTTTTGCGCTAGGTCCCGTTGAACACACCCATTGACTAATCCAGATTGGAGATACGGCAAGGATGTGCGCAGGTTTGTTTTGACAGTGACAGTGTCAAAATTGCCAGTTTTCGGTGCATAGTAAACAAGTAATCTAATCCAGGTTGACGTAACTAATCGCGCAATTGGCTTACGGTGCATACGGGTGTTATATTATACACGGTGTTGATAGTGCATGATATTTAAAATGGATAAATAATGTGCTGGAAATATGTGTGCTGTAAAGATTAATACTATAATTCTAGGAAAAGTTTTTTTAGTTTTCGAATGATTTCGTAAGGTAAGTACATATAACCTATAAATAAAGTATATACCTACTCATAAATGTACTGACACTATTAAGCGGATCGGTGGAGACGACTGAACTGATTTGATAGATAAAAACTGATCAGCCAGAACGCCTTTGAGCTAAATTTTATACAAGCCTATTGATGATATTTCATGCCATCTTAAACTGCTTTTTAAAACGTTTTTCTGGAATTCAGTAAATCTTTTGTATCAGCTTCAGTACATTTCAAAACACGATAGCGCTGTGCACGTACCTACTGATACTCTTCCCTATATTTTTATGAATAAAGTATCTTAATTGTGATTAGAAGAGGTTCTCATTTTTTGCATAATATCAAGTATAATTATACAAGATGTCCCACGATGATTAAGACAAGTGATACGTCGGAAGTGGGCAGTAGTAGAGAATTATAATTTTGGGTATGTAAATTAGAGCAAATGTTGTGTCTTTTCTTGTTATTATGTCATCCAATGAGTTATTTGTTTTTTGTCACGTGACGTCCAATTCAAACTTATAAACGGAACACCCTGTATATTTGTGGCTTTCTATGATCCTCTCGATAAAACAGTTTCGACAAACTGCACGTTTGGGGTCTAAAGTGATTAATTCAAGAGCTAGATACTTAAAGGATTGTACCACTATGATTGATTATAACATGTACCCCTACAGTTAAATTATTTTGCTACTGTTCGTTTCCTTTTTTGTCTTAATGGTAGTGGTACAATGCTTTAAGTACCTGCCAGAATTGAATAATCTAAGGGTAAGCTTAACTTGAAGAGTCGATGTAATGGAGAAGGTGCCAGTTAAATAATACACTACTTTTTTAGAAGTAGAGAATGAGATACATCGTCTCGCCAATATCAATGATTGTCGTCAGGGCAGGGTAATGATGTAAACAAACGGATTTAGTTTAAGTTTTGTGTGCTTATCATGAACCGACAATACAGTAACTGCATAAGTAAAAGTGAAAAAGAAATATGGTTCTAAAAAACTAAAAAACACGCTTTCAACTATACCTTTTTAGAGCGTATTCCGGCAAAGAGATAGATCTTTGTAATAAGGATTGTTGTTGTTTATACGTTTATTTAGT
Source organism: Callosobruchus maculatus (assembly GCA_951848785.1). Taxonomy (NCBI): domain Eukaryota; kingdom Metazoa; phylum Arthropoda; class Insecta; order Coleoptera; family Chrysomelidae; genus Callosobruchus; species Callosobruchus maculatus. The sequence continues at coordinate 466,875 of CATOUR010000207.1, read as the reverse complement.
ATACAGAAATGAATTGTTTTTAGAAACTGGTTTGCTTGACATAAAGCAATTATACACCCATCAGGTGATTTTATTCATATATAAAAACAAACATAATTTTGATAAGGTTGGCCATGCATACAGTACGAGACAAAAGGAAAATCAAGACCTGCAGATACAGACTTTGCAAAAAAGTGTAAGCTTACGATGCCATACCCACTTGTCACGAAGATTTACAATCGACTGCCTCACATGTATCGTGTTTATTTAAATCAAATAAATTCGCTAAGTATGATAAAAGCTATTTTCAAAAGATATATTTTCTGAATTAATAGAGAAGGGTCGCGTAGGCTCATAGAAGTAAGTAACTAATTGTTGAATCACAAAAATGTGTATCCTCTTCGCCCTCCATACTAATGTTCTATGTTCATTTTTAATACATCTTCGAGAATTTCAGTACGTTCTACTAGAAGCAAACCTTATTCATCTTTTTTTGTAATATATAAGTAGTTGCCCGTGCACAACCTTGTATGGTTTTAGCGGGCTGAAATTAATATTTTGTAAGTGATTAGAATTTTGTCATATTATTCATAGTTTGTTTGCATTTATACGGTATCAAACTGACTGTATTAATTTTGTATTGGGTAAAAGCGAATAAACTTGTTATTGATTTTATTGATATTGAGAAGAAAAGTGTGAGGGAGCTTTATCTTAAATAGCTTCATCTTACGGGAGAACGAGAAGCGAAAAAGGTATCGCGGTACACTGTGTGGTGAAAATCTATATCTAACGAATAAAGTTTAATCAATTTGCTCACATTACCGATTTATACGTCCAATGGAAATTATACCCAACACTTTTTCTTGTTTCATGAAGTCTCTATTGTTTCCCCATCAATGCTTTTTAATCATCGTGTCGGTTATTCGATGTGAGTGGCAGCCCTTCAGGGTATTTTTCCAACTTTTGCGCTTGTTGTCAAAAAGTACTGTTGCCCTTTGCACAACGTAATGTCAGAGTTATGTAAAAACCAGCTTGAGTCGTGTTGCTGACATTCCTCTCCTCGCTGGGAGATGAACCGTTAAACAAGTATTGCCTGAATTGCCTCCCTTCACAAAATGTATCTGAGGTGTTTTAGTAGGATTAATTCTGAGCCGTAATGCACATTTCTATACAATGGATATTCCAAAAATTGAGAGCGGGTACTTAGACTCAAAATAATTGAATACGACATACTTATACAGAGTGGGCCAACAGTGAGTGGACGGAGGATTGTGGGCTTACTAAAACATATTGCCTCTATGATGGTATGGACACTTGAGGGCTATAATGTTAAAATATTTCGAATTAAATTTTGACGCTTATACAGTGTGATTCATATTAAACTTACCTTTTTTAATAGGACTTTCTAGTGTGACTTTATGTATCATATATCGGGCTTTAAGCAAACCGTTTAGGCGCAAATCACCATTTTTGTTATAAGTAGATATCGGAAAAAAGTTGAATATCGCAGTAATTATTATAAGACTTAGAGGGTTGTGACTTTGCGGTGCGACTAAGCATAAAATGCGTCACCTTAGGTCAGACGGTCAAATTTGAATAGTTTTTGTAATTGGATAAATCAGTAGATTAATTAAGGAAACTTCAGTTACAGGTAGCTTGAGTTTTTGAAATTATAATGCCTATGTTTCTATTGAATCAAAATGAAAAATCCGATAACTTTCCTAACAAAATAGGATTCTCAATAACAATCCTTTTTAGTTTTCACTTTATTTCAAATTTTCAGACAAATCGGTGTTTTTCAATTTTCCTACGTATAAGCAGCATAGCAGACCATGAAAAATAAATAAAAATCTGTTCAGATTGAAGGAACCAACATACTTAGCAGAAAGATGCAAAAGAACTAGAGTAATGAGACATGAGACTAGATTATAGAAATATCACACATCAGCTCTAACCGGAGACAATAGCGGTAGATGTCTTATGTCAAGGAGAAGATGCAGTGGAACAGAAGCCTACTAGCTACTGAAATCTACTAGAGCTTGACAGCTTTCCAAACCAATTAAAATTTTTGAAGTGAACAAAAACTAGCAGCGATTGTGGCTGACAGTCTAATATCTTCAGAACGAAATTTCACATTTAATCGTATAAGAAAAGAGCCATTCCCGATGAATCAAAAGTAACGATACCTCGAACTGGAGCATTCTAAGATTATATTAAAATAGTTATTAGAATTTTTTACTATTCCATGTTGTAGTTGTGTTTATTTCATGTATTTTTCTGTCAAGACTGCGATTGAGTTTTCGTTTCCTGCGATTTTGTCAGTAAGTACTGGAGAATTTGAAATGCTCCAGTCAGCACCGTTACTTTTGACTAGTTTTTTGTAACATTAAATGTAAAAAATGTATTCGACATTCTACTGTCAGCAACAATCGCTGCTAGTTCTGCTTTCAAATAAAAGTTTTTTTCTGATTTGGGAAATTTGCCAGTATCTAGTAGGCTGTGAAAAATAAGCATTCTTTTTACCGCTGTTGTTTCTGGTTAGAGCTGATATGCTATAAAGATTTTTTATGATCTTGCCTCATTACTCTGGTTCGTTTGCTTCTGCCTGCTAAGTTAGTTGGTTTCTTCCATGCGAAGAGGTTTTTGTTTATTTTTCATGGCATGCTAGGTTGCTTATAGGTTGGAAAAAACACTGGCAGTCCTATATTATTGGAAAGGCTATCAAAACTTATATTTGATCGTTTAAAAAAATTGGGCATTCCCGTTTGACAAAATCAAGTTACCTGTGATTTAAATTCCCTTAATTAATCTTCTAAGTACAAAAAGAATTCATACTTGATCGTCTAACCTGAGCTGACACATTTCATGCTTAGTCACGATGCATAGTCACAGGCCTTTGAGTTCTATACTCGCTGCGATATTCATTTTTTTCTGATATCTACTTATACCAAGAAAGGCAATTTAAACCTAAACGATTCATTTAAAGTTTTATGTATGGTACATAAAGATACACTAAAATTCACCAAGGAATCTAAATATGCTATAATATATAGGTTGTTCTATTTTAAAAACTGTAAGTATGCTATGAGTCACCTTGTAAAAACGTCAAAATTTGAGTGGAAATATTTTAACGTTACAGCCCTCAAGGCCTCCTATCATAATCACATGACAAATTTTTGAAATATGTGTTAGTAAGCCCACAACCATCTGTCCACTCACTGTTGACTGACCCTGTATATTTAGCTGTGAGACACCTTAAGGTTGAAAAATCATAATTTTTAGTTTTCTGTAATAACTCCAAATCGGCTTGGGATGGATGCATTCATTGAAATTTGATGATCATTAGATATTCAGACATCAGGCTCAGGTTAACCTTTCAGCCTATATAATTTAGCGCTTGAAAGAGGTTATCAAAAACAACCTACGCTATCACAGACGAATTGTAGTATTTCAGCATAACCATCGAAGGTGATATGTAGCTATTAGTTTAGCTACATATTATCATGTCTTTTCAGTACTATAGGTTTATTTGTGCATGCAAGAGTGCACCAGAAAGTATTCATGAACTATCTCCTACATATATCTAGTAATGCTGTGTGAGCGTTTTTGCAATTCCTATAAACCCACAAAAACACCAGTTAATCAATGTTAGAAAATCAAAAATCAGCTCGCTTTATTACCATTATAGATTGTTTCTTAGTTCGAACATTTTTGTTTCGGAACACATATGCCGCGATAGTTTCTGAGATAACCTGTTATACAGTAACATTTGTCTACATTAATTTTACATATCTTAGAACAAGGTTTATTTTGTGGCTCATCACAGCTCACCGTGCATGGAACACACGCAGCTATGTGCTCGTTGGGAGGGCATCTGTTTGATTGGTCTGGAAATAATAAAACGATATCAGATATGTACTTCACTATTATCTGGTCAACGGTTCTGAAGCTATGGGGTATCGGTAACAGGGGTATAGTTGTGAAAAAACATGGCCGATTTCATTCATAAAATAGCCATGAGCGTGCGGATTTTACGTGAATACTTCAGGGCTATGAAGCGTCTTTCCTTTTGTATGAATGTTCATTTTTTAATAAGACAATAACAATAATAACTACGAAAAACAGTGTACCTAACAAGCTGACAAGACAATAAACTCGACAAAACAAATATTCAAATGGTTTGGGACAATCTGTAGAAAGATTATAAACACTACATACAAAACGCCAATGGTATTTCGATATTTCCAGACAGAGAGAGAGAGAGAGATATCTTCAGAAAATACATACATTTTATAACTGGCAGATTAAGAAATATCGCTTATTAAATAAAAATATATTAACAACTATATTAAAGTAGCTACAAAAATATCTCAAATTGCTGTTACCCTTAATTTTGCTTTTTTTTATAAATAAACTTGGCAGCATCGAACATTTTTGTCCGCATTACCTTTATAGCTTCAGATCCGCTGGTCAGATAATAATTATGTTAAAAAATATAAATAAGTATGGGAAATATCGCGGAGGGTTTTTACTAAACTAACTAAACTAAAACTAAGATATACGTATAGCTCGTCAGAGTTGATTAAACAAACTTACTGTTATCAGATGCTGCTGCCTCTTCAAACATGACAAAAGAAGCCACAAAAAGCAAGATGGTTAAACACTTCATGTTTCGTAAACGACAATTTACTGATTTGTATTTATGTGTCTGAAGTTAATATTTATACATGTATGCAAGCAGATATATACCAAAACGTAAATTACCGTGAGCAATATTCATTAGTCAACGATTGTCCTTGGAAGATATCCAGACGTATATACAAGGTGTTTCAAATTCAATTCTCACCGTAGCAATCCCAGATACCCTAAGGTCCTTAAAATATATTCACCATCGGTCTATCGACCATCAAGATGACGTTGTCCATTACAAAACTGAAACAAACTTAAAGTGAGGTTAAATCTCTAGACACTTTCACATCTAGACCTTGGATACCAGAACTACTGTATTTTAGTGTGTAAATTCATGAGTTTTATACCTAGAAGAATAATGTGTATACATATGTAAGTGTAGTTGTAAGAACTATAAAATAAGCGAACATTCCAAAAGTATAGCCACCGATATCGCCCAAAAAATGCGGGTTTCTCATAACTGGGAGGAGGGAGGGGTATTCTTCCATCACCATGTTATTCACATAATACACCGGAATTGTGGAGATTCAGCGTGGAGTGCGACAGGGCTGCGTGTTGTCTCCTCTTTTGTTCAACCTTTACTCCTAGAACATTTTCAGAAAAGCATTAGAGTGAAATCCGGATGGAATAAGAGCAAACGGAGAGAATGTGAGCAACATTCGATACGCTGACGATACAGTCCTGATGGCTGATAGTATGGCTGGTTTGCAAGCGCTAGTAGACTCTGTGAATGCAACTAGTACGGAGTATGGTCTAAACCTGAATCTCGAAAAAACCAGTATATGATGATAACCAAAACCCCCGTACCCCGGGAAGATCTGCGAGTCAATAGAGAGATTATCGAAAGAGTGGAGAAGTTTACCTATCTGGGAATCACATTGGCAGTAACTTGGGACCACTCTGTTGAAATCAAATGCCGCATAGAAGAAGCCCGTAGCGCATTTATTAACATGAAAACGCTTCTAACAAGCAAAGACCTCAGTTTGTCTCAAAAAACGAATAACTAACAGCTATGTGTATTCGGTGCTTTTGTACGGGGTGGAGAGTTGGACAATTTCAGAGGCCATGGAAAGACGAACTCAAGCGTTCGAAATGTGGATTTATAGAAGAATCCTCAAAATACCTTGGACCGAGCATATTACAAATAACAAATTGCTTATCAGAATGAACTGCCAACCACAACTTATGCTTGAGAACGAAAACTGGAGTACCTTGAACGTCGTCCAGGGTAAAGTGGAAGGTAGGAGAGGCCCAGGTAGAAAAAGAATTTCCAGGCTGGCGAATCTTCGTAGATGGTATGGTGTCATGTCTGCCGAGCTGTTTAGATGTGCTGCCAACAAGATCAGAATCGCCATGATGATCGCTAACGTCCGGAACGGATAAAGCAAAAGAAGAAGAAGAAGATGCATAGATACTAGATCATGGTATAGTATCCCGCCTTTAAAATACACAGGAATAACAAATGGGTATTTTGTCCTTATACCTGATGTTCTGTACATCACGTGTAGGTACTTCTACTCAAAATTAGATAGGCTAAATAGTCGGGATGCTTTAGACATTGTGTATAAACTAATAATTAATATGATAGATTGTCAGTCATTATTATCATTATTTTTTTTACTTCTGTCTCATCGGCATCGACTGCTCTAGTCATTAGCCTCGTGTTCTGTGTAGGTTTTGTTGCTGTCTCCCGGCGCCACTCTAGGAACAGCACTGTCAATTAGAAGCAAACAGTGAAGACTCAAGTGGAGTTGGGATTTCTTGCTGAGCTTTTTTTATGGATATTTATTTTTGGTTGAAAAAACCAGAAATAAATTTCCACCTGGACTCTAACCGCTGAGCCCACCCCATTATCCTTATTATATATATTTTTTTATAACTGAGCAGACCGCGTAGGCAGAGCCTAAATACCAGAGTACCGCGGCTGCTGTTAAAGGATTATGTTAAGAGAAGTTTGTTAACGCGGTATTTGAATGGGCCAATACCCTCAGGCCCAATAAATACATATCCTGGTAGTCCATTCGAAGCCTTGGACATCCTGGGAATAAATGTGCGGTTGTACCACACGGTTCTAGAGGATTCCGTTTAAATATCAGTGGAAGAGTGAGAAGTCACCAACAACACGCCGGTAAGAAAGTGACTGGTGGTGGCGTGTTAAGGCCGGGTCGCCAATTAGTCGAATTGCCCTTCTCTGGACGGCATCTGGTATAGACAGGGTAGTAGAGGCAGCAGCTCCTCAGACATGAGAGCAATACTCCAGGCCAGGTTTTATCTGGGATTTATATAGAGTGAATAGGTTACATGGCGGGAAGTACTTTCTGACTCTAAATAGGTACCCATGCTTTTTACCAGCAGCTGTTCCAATTGACGCAACGTGTTCGTGCCAGATCAGACTTTCTGTAATGTTGACTCCAAACAGCTTGAATGAACGACTCCTTGGCAAAGCGCGGTTGTTCATTAGAACTAGTGCGGTGGCCATGTGTAAGGACGGAAACAACCAAATGATTTTATGTCTCTGTGATGCTTTTGGGAATCACAGATAGACTATACTAGGTTCAAGGGCTCTTGAACTTGAAGATATAAGATGGGCGGGACCCAAGGCCATCCTTACCTTTGCGGTGAGGGCTGAACTTAGGAGGTAGGGTAGGGAGAGGTGCAGAAGGGCCGCTTGTAGGTTTATGCACTGATAGCTATTATCTCTAGAAAGCGCCATGCTATGCAGAATATTATTACTTAACTACTACTGTGTGGCCATCGTAAATTGACCAGCGCAAAGAATTCGGTGAAAGAAGTAAGGACGTTGCCATAACTCTCAATTTATTTTATGTATCAAAAATTAACAGTTGTTTGTAGTCTGGGATTATAATGTTTCAATGATATACTAAATTTTACTACCAGTAGGTAAATCCTATTTCCTGCTTTTACGTCTTGTCATATTTTATTGATAAAGGAAATGATAAATCACCTAGGCCCGATTTTATCAACATGCATATTTAACAAGAACTTTGACAAAGCTTTTCTATTGGATGTTGTTTAGAAAAAGCTTTTCATTGGATATTGAGAGCTATGTTAATAAGTATCATCCAATCGTATTTTATCAGTATTGGAAACAAAACGTCAAACCTGGATGACATCTTTGTCAAAAATGTTTTAGAATCCATTGATCAAAATCATAGCAGAAAATCAGAACAAAGCAAATTATTATCGATTGTATATTATTGTTTTATCAAGATGATGCGGTACGAATTGAACTGAATTTCTTGTCGTCATTATCATTACATTAACAGTACATTTGATCCAGTGATCAAATGTATCGATTTTGTGGAATCTGATTGGTTTAGATTAGCAATTGCTAAACTCGTTGTTAAACAGGAAAACGCAAGTTTTCGCCCATTTAGGATGGAAAATCAGAATTGAAAAGATACTAGAGGGTTTATAATGGTCGACTGTATATAAAGCATGTCTTTTTTCACCTTTTTGGAGTAAATTTCAAGAGAAATCAATAATTTTCAGAGAACTTTGACAGATGCATGTTCTTGAATGGGCAGCTCTGATTAGTCAAAGCCTTTGTTAAAATGCCTGTGTTGGTAAAATCGGGCCATAATCTCCTATTTATCTAGTTCACGAAACATAACTACAACCGGTAACAGCAGATTTCTATCCCCACCTTAAAGGCGGTGCAGCTTCATGATTGGATAATCGCTGCAGACAATATTTAATGTCCTTGTTTTGCATGTCTTCTTTCTCCCTCTTTAGGCATGATAATGACTAAGAGAACCTCCCCTCTCCCTTACTTCACGCCGCGCTGGTACACACAGCAAATACTTTTAACTTCAATTATATGACATGTTTAACAGCAAATATTACAATATGACCTACCGGGGAATTTGTTTTCCGACGGCTACAACCTGCAGAGTTTTAAATCTAACGTGCACAGACACTTATCCTCTCGCAGCGCTTCCACAGCGCCATAGGCTTTCAGCCTTTGCGGGAGGCTGACCATCAAAAAATATATGAAGATATTTCAGGCAGCGTAATTGTATGATTGAAAAAAGTATTCAAACCTATTTTGTCTATGGGTTGGTTAACAATAATTATGTTAGCAGAAAGGGACACCATGTATAGTATAGATAGTACACGCATGAATTAAATGCTTTGTTAAAAGGACGTCACTATTGTAATGAATAAGGAATGGTACATGATTTGCAACCTAATCGCCAATATATCAGTTTTTATATGGGGCCGTAAAATTCGCACAATCTTCTGAATTTGTAAAAAATTTAAATTCACGTGCTACTAATGAGTTGTTGCCCGACTAAAGCGGTACTCCCCAATTTTTACGCAAAGCGCAATATCCAGTGTGGTCGCCACTGCGTTAAAAAGAAGATGCAGATATAAATACTATTGAATATAAACACACTCACGGACTGACCTTATCAAAGCAAAATCCTTCTTATATGTATATTGTGGTTTTCAGTCATTATCATAGTCACAATGTCTTAGCAGACATGTTGTGAACTCGTAAAATGCATTTACACATTTTACGAGTTTCTCCTGGGATCTTTAAGATCTTTAATGCAGTAGTTTCCCATTTGCTTTCTGCATTCTCATGCCGTTGACCAGATGGTATCTACTGGTTCATCCGCCTTTAGGGGCAATTTCTCACCCCAAGGACAAGAAGGTGTCCTGACCCTTCTCAACTCGTCCACCCAAAGCTGTTGGTTGAGAAGAGGTTACTGCTTATACCGACAGTAGTTCGGTACCTTTTAGTCGCCTTTTACGACACGCAGGATATACGATGGGAGATATTCTAATCCGCCCCCACACGGTACGTGGTTTTCAGTAGAGTTCCCAATATATTAAAAATACAGAACAATTTCAAAAAATTTAAGGCTGAGAAGACAAATAATATATCCTCATTTTTCTAATAAAAGAATACAAAAAAAGTAGTAGTAATATATCAAGAGAGCGAAATTCGGGATACGGTGCCAAATCACTGCCTCTGCTCTTCTATTCAACTCCCAAATATTGACTTCTAGCATGAAAAAATATATCAAAATCGACAAATTATGAATAGGTACGCATACAGGGTGAGTTTTTAGTACCGGCTCGGTCGATAACTCCACTACTGTAGAAGTTAGAGAAAAAAGTTGTATATAAATGTTGTAGCAACAGATGTGCTCCTTGCTCAGAAAATATTCTGATTTATACAGGGTCATCCATAACTATGTGGTAATGCAAACATGCATTTTTTTAAATGAGACACCCTATATATTACTCCATATCCAAATTCCACTAATGGTTTCCGTTCCTTCAATATGGGTATCGTTACATTATACATGGTATTTCAAAAGTTATGGCCATTTCTTTCTCCAAATCGCTGTCAAATGGACGTACCTATTATAGTATATCAAAAAGTGATGAATCAAAAATTATTTTTTTTACACGGATGGATAAAAAATGTTATCTAGTTCTAAAATGGGCTATAAAAACAGCCCATGACGCATATATGTATACAGGGAGATGTAGAATGCAAAATCCAGACTTTCTCTTTTTCTTCAAATATAACCCCCAATATTTTGTTATATCAAAGAATTGCTTTTGATATGCTCTTTCATCTTTGTACAGCACTTGTTGTACCTACGTCCATCATTTTCCGAGATATTTCGATGTTTCGGTAAATTCAAAGTATAACTTTTATTTGTGTACTGAAATTTATGTATTTTGAGAAATCACTATCGAATCTGTTTTTTCTTTAACGAACAACTAAATTTTAAGATCATGATAGTATTTGATTGAGTCAAAACCCGGAATCATCGAGATAATAAAGTCAAGTATGCAGAGGAAACAATTTTGTAGGCGTGATGTATAACTATCACGCAGATTGGTCAGGTATGCTTTTAAAAATTGACGGTTTTCATAACCTGCTCAATAATTCCGTACTGTGTGAAAAACGAGCTTTAAAAATTAATTTTTTCATTGAGGGTATTTGGAAGAAAATTGCCTACTTGTCTCTATAATATATCAACTATGAACAGCAATATTCAGAACAGAGGCACTCTAAAACTAACGCGTTTGAAAGATTGAAGAATCGTTTTATTTGGACCGTGTCGTTTAATATTTCATAGCCTACCTGATAGATCTGCTAGATAATTATGCATGACGTCTGTAAAATTGTTTCCTCAGCACACTTGACCTATATTATCTCGTTAATCCAGTGTTTTTACTTGATCGAGTAATATTATGGCCTTATGTTTTAGTTGTTTGTTAAGGAAAAATAAAATTTCGTAGTATTTTCTCAAAATAAATAAATTTTAGTAAACAAATAGAAGCTATATTTAAAATTTGTAGCAAAATCGAAATATCTCAGAAACTAATGAACGCTGCCACAACAAGTGCTATACAAAGATGAAAGAGCATATTAAAGGCAATTTTTTGGTATTAGTAAAATATTGGGGGTTACATTTAAAAAAAGAGAGAAAATCTAGACTTTGCATTCTACATCACCCTGTATAGGCATATGCGTCGCGGGTTTTTTTATAGCCGATTTTAAAACTACATGATATTTTTTGTCCATCTGTATAAAAAAAATGATTTTTGATTCATCAATTTTTGATATACAGTACGTTCATTTGACAGCGATTTGGATATAAAACTGGCCATATCTTTTGAAATACCCTGTATAATATAACGACGCCCATATTGGAGGAACAGAAATCATTAGTAGAATTTGAATATGGAATAATATATAGGGTGTCTTGTTTAAAAAATGCATGTTTGCATCACCACGTAGTTATGATTCACCCTGTATCGATCAAAATATTTTCTGAGCAAGGAGCATATCCGTGGCTACAACTTTTATATACAACTTTTTTCGCTATCTTCTATAGTAGCGGTGTTATCGACCGAGCCGCTACTAAAAACTCACCCTACTGTATATAAGAAAATTTAGAAAGTTCGCTACATAAAAGATTATACACTGGTTAAGAATATTAAACAGGAGTAAATTATTTATGAGGGAAAGCATAAATATTAACAAATAAATGGATTAGGTACATTGCTTGTTATACAACCATAGACTGTATATGTTTTGAAATCACGAGCTTTGAGTGCTTGAAGCTTAATAGGTGGTTTATTGTATAGACATACCCCAGAATAACTGAAAGACCTTTCATATAACACAGTTTTATCTTATGTAAACAGTATGAGCATATGAGATAAGAAAACCATATTCGTCAGTCATCTTACTCTGATTTCTATTGAATTGATCAATGTTGTTCAAACCAAAGGTAAACCATCTATCATCCCACCGAATTTCATTTTTGCACCTTTTGCTGCCAAAAGCTTTTTTTGACGACGTACGATTGGACTAATACCGTATAGTGTCACCTTTGGGTTGTAGTTACATGTGTCGCATTATTCACTCATATCACAAACTGTATCGTGATTCTAAGATGCTGATGTATTACTAGATTTTATTTTGGATATATCAAAAACATGCACTTTGTGTGCTTCAAGATTTTAAGATCACCATTAGTTTGGAAGTTAACTACCAAAAAATAAAAGCCGTTTTTTGGCACAGCTGTCAAATAATGCCACTCATTCAAAATTCGTTTTTTTTTTTTCAAATTTTGTACTCTGACGAATAACAATAACAATAATAATAACAATACAGCTTTATTGCCCAACAGAATATCTTCCATTTACAGGACAATATACATATATAACCCAAACAAAACAGCATATTAAAAAAAGAATTGTACGAAAAAAACATAAAAAAACCATATTATGGAAATAAGAAGCATAAAAAAATCATATTATGAAAATAAGAAATAGAAAAAAAGAAATAGAGAAAAAACATCGTTTATGAAGCATATACCTAGCTGAGCAGTGCAATTTAATTATAGTTGATGTACCAGGTTATAGCGTTCTGATGATTTTGCTAGTATGAAAGACAAACAGTCGGCATTAATGTCACACAAATCACATATGTTATTGAAATTGATCTCCATGTACGATATCGGCGAGTTCAGTCCTAAATTCGTGTTATAACGATCTAACTTAAAACAAGAATGTGACCTTAATCTGACAGACGGCGTGTTAAAACTCACTCTCGATAACAAATGCATACTATCAATCATATTATGCAATAACTTATATAAAAATATTAAAGAGGACTGAATACGCCTTAGGTCAAGAGAGGACAAGTTGAAACGTTCACACAGCGCCATTTCACTAATACCTCTTATAGGATACGCACCATCACATTTCAAACATAAATATTTAAAAAAACGGCGTTGCACTCGTTCTAACGAGTCTAACGAATGCCACAGGGGTGACCAAACCGTCAGTAAACTTCAATAGTTAATAATAATAATCTATTTTTATTTGTAGTTACAAAAAAATATTACAGTAGTTATATGTGTTATACTCAGCTTAACCAGCAGAGCGGAATAAGCCATACAGAAAAATGGCATTGCGATTTAACACTGTATAGGTAAACAGTAAAGAGGCAGTCATCAAAGGCAGACTACCAAATGGGTAATGAGGTAGATTTATCAATTAGCACATGCATAATCGGGTATCTACTGTAGATCAAGAAGGTTTTTTTTTCAATTTATATTTGAACTTGTTAACGTTCCATAACTTGAGCAAGTAAGAAGCCTATGTATAAAGAATTTAAGAGAGAGAAGATTGCCCTGCTTGTATTTTCTAGAGTATTTGGTGTTTATTAATCGTCAAATGAAGCACGATGCAACTCACAAAGCTTCTTACATCAACTGAACTGAATTCTTATTTGCTATAGCATTGACCCCTGCAGGCCAAGGGCGACAAACAAAAAATTCTATTCCCATCTTGTATGATCCAAATCGGAGGCCCAGCAGCGTGCTGTGCTGTATCGGACAATTTAATTTAAAAGCCATTTGAGTGATTGCCCTTTATTAGACTCAGGCATAGCAGTCTGCTCCTTGCGAGTCTGAATTCAGCCCCTTCTGGCAGGGCGCACACATTGTCCCCGTCAATATTTACGAGTGGCTGAAGCCCAAAAGGTTCGACCACCCTTCGGAATGTCTGTAGCTGGAATAAACTATTAGATTAGGTGTGCGTTCGACATAAATATATGTACGTAAGTATTTTATCAACATGCATATTTAACAAAGAATTTAACAAAGCTCTTCTATTGGATGTTATTTAGCAAAAGCTTTCTATTGGGTATTGCGGGCTAGGTTAATAAATATCGTCCAATAGTATTTTATCAATATTGAAAACAAAACGTCAAAGCTGGATGGCACTTTTCATCATATCGTATATAAGCTTTATAACAAAACTATTGTTGTAACAAACGTATATTTGTTGCAACATAGGCGATGAATGAAGTTTGCAGCTCGAAACGAAGTCTACGATCGACATAAATATCTTTTTGAATGTTTGAAATTAGATCACAAATCCCAGTAATAAAGTACCTAAACAAATATGTTCTGAGGCGACTTTTTCTGTAGTATACTGGGTGACCGAGTGGCATAGTGGTCGACATCGTAACGCTTGATATCGCTGTATTCGTGGGTGGTGTTGGTTCGAGACCCAGCCCGTGCAACTATTTTTTTTTATTTTTTTATCCAAAATATTCATCGATGTGCTTTTTACTCATGTTACACACATTTTTTGTATCATCGACATAAAAATGTTTTTGAATCAAATTTTATTAGACATTTTACTTGACATATTGCAAAAGCTAAGTACCGGAGGCGGTGGAGAATTCAGTCAGTGGAAGTGAAGTTTATCCGTCAATATCAATCGCCAATTGCTCTGATAGCGGTATCAAAATGAAATTATTCCAAAAAAATAAAATTATTCGTAATTTTTGTTGTACTAGTAAAACATCTAATAACATTTGATTCAAAAACACATTTATGTCGATGGTACAAAAAAATGGTATAACATGAGTAAAAAGCATTCCAATGAATATTTTGGATAAAAAAAAATAAAAAAAAAGTGGTTGCACGGGCTGAGTCTCGAACCAACACCACCAGCGATACCAAGTCATACGATGTCGACCACTATGCCACTTGGCCACCCAGCATGCTAGAGAAAAAATCGCCTCAGAACATATTTGTTTAGGTACTTTATTACTGGGATCTGTGATCTAATTTCAAACATTCAAGAAGATATTTATTTCGATCGTTGACTTCGTCTCGAGCTGCAAACTTCATTCATCGCCTATGTTGCAACAAATATACATTTTAGTTACAACTGTTACAAGCATTTTCACGAAGTACGTCACACGGGTTTGGGAGCCGTCGGTGTGTTTTCGGTTCTGGATTCAAAAACCCATTTTTTTATAACTTTTGAACTATTGCGAAAAAAAAAAGAAAACAAAAACAGTTTTGTTGTAAAAGTTATATTTGATCTCTCCATTTATCACAAAAAAAAATTATTCAAAACCCTAATTTTTTGTCATCATCATTTAGTAGAAGAAAAAACCAGCGATCAAATCTACAGTTTTTGCGGATTCTGATTGGTTGAAATTAACAATTGTTAAACTTTTTGTTAAAAAAGAAAATGCAATTTTTCACCCATTTAGGATGGAAGATCAGACTGGAAAAGATACTAGATGGTTCATAATGGTCGAATGTATATAAAGCATGTCATTTTTAACCTTTTTGAGGTAAACTTCAACAGAAATCAATAGTTTTCAGAGTACTTTGACAGATGCATGTACTTGAACAGGCTGCTCTGGTTGGTCAAAGCCTTTGTTAAAATGCGCCTGTTGATAAAATCGGCCCTAAATCTATCAAATCAGATTCAACACATTGTCTAAAGACTGCTTCAGACTATTTTGTTGAACAAAATTGGGTTTAGTTGCTTGAAGTAGATTCGTCGTGTCCATTGAGTATTGACCAGGCCAAAAGACATAACACATTGGATATACATGGGTGCTCAGAGATTGATTCACCGTTGAGCATTCTTGTGCTGCAAACTATGTTATTGAAATCGGAATAATTTTCCAAATCCAGGCAATAGGTACTTCATTTGCAGACCACTTGAAATGTGCAACTCCTTTTAATTTTACTGCCTATTCTAATCACTATCTGATAGGCAACAAACATCAGACAGTAAACACCGTGAGGTGAGCAATCACTGGGTCCGCGAATCGTGCGTCCTAAGTAGATGAACCCTTCTGCATTCTGGCGGCAATATCACGGCAGCCTGTCGGTGATGCGTTGACGAAGGTCACTCATACATTCAGATAGGGGACTAATCACGATATCTTTCAAATGGCCCCTTTAACAAAAGTCTAATGGCGTCGAATCAGTAGATCTAGCAGGCCACTTTATAGGCCCTCGTCGCCCTGTTTATTTATCTCGAAACGCATTCTCTGTCTATTGCCGAACCAGGAGGATATAGTGAGGAGGAGCGCCGTCTTGCTGGAAATAGCCTTATCGAGTATAAGGTTTTCATCCTCTTAGATTTGGTCGGTATTTTTCAACCTACACAAATATACTACTCGCAAGCGAAATCCAAACACAGAAAAAAAGGATTGCTGTTGATCAAATGCGGTAGGACTATAAATACAATCATAAACAAACTCATTTGCCATAATTAGTTTATTAAAAAAATATAACAGACCAATAACGGGTGGGTCCTGCATGTTGACGAATGCACTCCTCTAGCCTACGCAGCAGGCTCGTAATCTGGTTGTTGATAAGCTCTAGAGGTACAACCTCCCAAGCTGCCCTTACAACATGTTCCAGCGTGGTTGGAGGATTGGGTAAAGCGCCTAGGTATGAATCCATCCAATTCCATACTTTTTCAATTGGCAATAAATAGGGTGATCGTGGAGGCCAGGGGAGTACCCTCACCTCAGCTTCCTGTAGGAACGTCATCGACACCTTTGCAATATGCATTATCTTGCTGGAAGAAACCCTCTTCGAGACCTCGGACATATGGAACGCCAATTGGTTTTAACACCTCATTCTCATAACGTTGCGCAGTCATTGTGCTACGAACCACAAGTAAAGGTGACTTGCTGTTCTAGCAATGGCACCCCAAACCATCAAACCAATAGAACGGTATACATGGCGCTGAACAGCAAACTGGAGATCACGTCGTTCACCTTGTCGTCGTCTTACGCATTGGCGTCCGTCATGTAGTATAGCGTTTATTGTAAATATAAAATAAATAAAATACAATAAACAACAAGTGACCCAAAAAAAAGTTAAAAACTTGTGGTTGGGTATAAGTAATTATTATAAAATGGAAACAACAAATAAGGGCTAATTCAGTGCCCCCAGACAAAACCTGGACTCATCGTAGAAGGCCGTCTGATGCCATTCAGCATGCCATTTCGGTATTTTTGGCAACCAATCTAACCATAGGCGGCGATGATTTACAGTGAGTGGAAGCACTAGATGCGGACGATATAAGCCCTCTTCACTCAGTCTGTGGTACACGGTGCTGATTCGAATAGGTTTCCCTATAACTCGAGTGGATCACATTCTGTCTCGAAGCGCCAGTAGTCGTAGATGACGATCTTGCTGGTCTCCATTTCTTCTACGTGCTCCATAACCTCCAGCTAGTTGCATTTGCCCCTCTGCGATCCATGTGCACCATACTGCTAAAACTGTAGCCACGCTACGCCGCATGGTTATAGCAATTGCTCTGAAAGAAGCACCACGTTCTCGTTGGTCTATAATCCGACCCCGTTCAAAGGGGCTTAACTGCGTAAACTGGTACTGTCGTCTTCTAGATAGGCACGTATCTAGTATTTGGTTTTTGGGGGGGGGGGGTCCAGATTATGGGTGTCACTTGGGGGGTCCAGATTTCGCCACATGAGTAAACCTAGGTAACAAGGTCCAAAACATACCTATCCGTCTGTTAGGAATTTGAACATCGCCTATAATAGAAGCGGTATTTTCATGTATTTTTTCCTATCTGAACAAACTAAGATACTTAAATCTTTTTGTATTGCTCTCGAAAACGAATCGACTGACTTCAAAAAATCAAGTTTCAAAATTAAGGACTTCGACATACCTTTGAAATAAGGTATTACTCGGTACCACTTGTCATTTAAAATTTTTAAGGGGATGATTCTGGGGGCCAAATGGTACAAGGAGGAGGAGTAGTTTTTGGTTGAAAATTGTCCCCCTTGACAAATCTTTTGACGTGTTTTGGCATTTTTTTAAATCGTTGGTTTTCGATGAATCCGTGGTGACAAGCTTTCAAATGTTTATATTACAGAATACCTTTACAAGGCGCACGTGTAATGTTTCTTATAATTTATTTGCTTTTGTACCAAACGCACAATTTTCAGATTTTGCAATCTATTGTGAAATACTACATAGGTTTGCTTGCAAAACAAAAAGATATTTTTACTGATTAGAACCTATAAGAATACTGTATTGTTAGGTGAAACAAAAACAACTGATTTGTCTTGTCAAAATCGAGTACATAATGTCCAATTAATTTGATAAAATTAGTATAAAAAGAGGAAGGTTGATGGTTTAGTGGAACTCATTCGAGAAACCGACAAGATGTCCGTTAACCGTTTGGTACTTGTCACTCTTTTAACGCTAGTTGTGTTGCAGTTTGCTCATGCAAACCCAATAGGTAAGACGTTTATTTAGTTACTTTATTGCCCTGCATAATATAAGTATACTAAAAAAATGGTACCAAGCTCATGATGAATTTGGAGACTCAAGAAGTAAGCGGTCAATATAGTAATGTTACTCAAATTATACAGGGTGGCCAATCGGGTGACGATAATAATTTTTTTTTAGATAGCCCGTACCGAGACCTATCCAAATCACCCCCATATATATGTACCGATTATTGATAGTTTTCGAGTTATGATTTTTTTTTTTGAAAACTTAGAGATTTTCCAGTTTTTCCAAGAAATCGTCAAAAACAAAAACAGGAATGCTTTTTGGCTTATATTTTTTCTGCAATTATACTCAGTATTAAGTCTATTTTAATAACCAATAAGGAGAACCTGTACATCCGAACAATAATTAAGTACGTTTTGGGCCCAAAGTTTGAAATCTCTGTTCTTAGTCACGAGACCAAAACCTTCAAAATAAAATTAAAAATACTTATGTCTGGTTCTGGAGCTCCAATCTAATCTTAAAAACTCTGCAAGATATTGCACTTTCGAAATAATAATGAAAAAATAGCACTTATGGGGGCATTTTGCGCCGTACGTGACTGTTAAAGGTAAAAAGGTGATAATTCACGAATTTCCAAAATGATTTAAAACACTATTATTTTACTTTGTTATGACAAATTAAAGAAAAAAAACCCATAACAACTAACAAACACGATAACTATTGATGTTTTATTCACTTTTAATAAAAAAAATTAATACCTGTGCTTTTGCTGTGTATACTATTGAACTTCTGCTAAATTCAGTTGTATGGAAAGTTAACAAAGGAAAGGAATAATAAAACAACAATCTGACTTTTAGTTCCATGGCGGAATTACCTGGGAAGCGTTATCCTAGCATACGCCATCCCTTTTACTTCCCACACTGATAAGGTGAGGGGAGGATTGTGATCGTGAAAATTTTCGATTTTTTGAGATAATAGGTTGTTTGGGCGTTTTATAATGTCTACATAACCAAAATCCGCGTCACTCATTTCCGTCGTTCTGTCTGCCTGTCGGTCTATCTGTCTGTACGCGTTCTTCTAGCCTCCTAATCTCAGTAACCGCTGCATGGGCTGTGATGAAATTTGGGCAGCAATATGCTGTGTTTAGTAGGTAATGCTGCTATAATTTTGGAAATCGGTACATGGGCGGCGGAGTAATTAAATCAAAAATTTCAAATCGTTTCGTTTCGCTTTTAGGCGTTTTAGAGGTTCTTGATCATTTTCTGCGTTTTTTTGGGTGGGGGTAGAATTTGGGTGTTTGGGGGGTGGGGGGTTGAAGAACTGAAAAACTTGTTGTATTCATGATAGGCTGTCTACTGACCTGTCAAGGAAGACCTGGCGATATAAATCACCTTTTTAGGTCCATCCGAACATTGCCTTGCCTATTACAGAAAATTAGTTAACATAACTGAGCTTCGCCGACATGAGCTCGCAAAAAGCTACTCTGAAAGAAAGGGATGGCGTATGCTACGGCATCGCTTCCCAGGTAATTCTGCCATGAAATTGGAAGTCAGATTATTGTTTTATTATTCCTTACCTTTGTTAACTTTCCATACAATTTAATTTAGCAGAAGTTAAATAATATATAGCAAAAACACTTTAAAAATCACAATTTGGGTATTAGTTTTTTTATTAAAAGTCATCAAAACATCAATGATTATCTGGTTTATTAGTTGTTACGAGTTTTTGTTTCTTTTATGTATCTTTAATGTATCATAATAAAGCAAAGTAATAGTTTTTTAAATCATTTTGTAAATTCGTGAATTATCACCTTTTCACATTTAACACTCACGTACGGCGCAAAATGTCCTCATAGGTGCTACTTTTTCATTATTATTTCGAAAGTGCAATGTCTTGCACAGTTTTTAAGACTAGTTTGAAGCTCCAAAACTAGGTATTAGTATTTTTAATTTTGTTTTGAAGGTTTTGGTCTCCTAACTAAAAACAGAGATTTCAAACTTTGGGCCCAAAATGTACTTAATTATTGTTCGGATGTACAGGTTCTCTTTATTGGATATTAAAATAGGCTTAATACTGAGTATAATTGCAGAAAAGAATAAAAGCTAAAAAGCATTCTTGTTTTTTGTTTTTGACGATTTCTTGGAAAAACTGGAAAATCTCTAAGTTTTCAAAAAAAAAATCATAACTCGAAAACTATCAATGATCGGTACACATACATGGGGGTGTTTTGGATAGGTCTCGGTACGGGCTATCGAAAAAAAAATTATTATCGTCACCCGATTGGCCACCCTGTATATCTTCTCACTTAGTCTGCTGCAGCAGACTGGTTCTCACATTCCCAAAGGAGATACCTCCGCATAGCGACTTTCGGTCAAGACAGGCAACTATTTTTTATATGTAGGTATGTTAAATTGAAAAACTAGCTGTATAGTTTTCAGTTGCAAAGTAGAAAATGCAATAATAAGAAATTATATCCATATTCTTGATTCAGGAATCCACACAATTTCCAGCAGTACTTTCTAAAGGATCAAGGTACATCTAAAGCGTCAATTGTAAATTCAAATAGTCAGGTGAATTTTCTAAAGCATCAAATTTAGTTTCAAACAATCAATTGAAAATTCCAACGCGTCGACCGCAGTTTAGAATAATCAATTGAATTTTCAAAAGCATAAAATTATTCGGATTTATATGGGGCGCTCGGGGAAGTATTGATAGATTGATAGATAGCATACTGTCGCCATATGTCAGTAGTTGGTAGTATAGGCTTAGTTTCTAAGGTCGTTCTGTCGCAGGTATTTATCCCTACTTTGTTTACTTATTTCAATGTTGTTTTCATTCCATCAAGTACGTTAACTGGTGCATTTTATAGCGAAGTTAGGTAAGTTTTATGGTTTTCTCTACTACAGATGATATTTCATACTATGTCAGTAATGGGGCCTTGTGCGATAGTTACTAGTTTAGGCTTATCAAATGCATAAAACTAGCAACCGGCCAGTGCAATATATTTTTGTGCTTTACTTGTTTCACTGAGAGACATTGACATAAGTTAAATACTTCTGTAATATATAAATGTATTTCATTTGCTTTGAACATTAAATAAAAAGCTATAAGTGGTGAGACCACTGGTGCTGCTCACAGCATCAGGGATATCTAATCATTATTGAGGTGCCATGAGCATCACCGGGGGTCTCAATTTTTTTTGAAAAAATTGCATTGAGCACCATTTATCGTGTAATATATCCCAAAAACAAGCTTAAGTGGTTTAAACTATGAATTTTCCACTATGGCCTCTGAGGAATAACTTTAAGGTCCTTATGGCGGCAGTCAACGTGTTAAGATTCTAAAAGCATACAATGACTACGCGTTTCACTTTATTTCACTTTATTCGTACGTTTAATCAAAAGAGTAAAATCAGGACGCTCTATTGTAAAAAATGAAGTCAAGTTGATTGACTCAGTACTTCCCACACATTACGCTCATACCAGTTTATAATTTTCCCATAGCATGAAGCTATAGTCTGAGATCCCTTGTAACCAAATAATCGCCAGCCCCCCCCCCCCCCCCAAATTGTCTTATGGCGCTAGGTCTTTCCTTCACAGGTCAATGGACAGCCTATTATCGATACTACAAACTTCTCAGTTTTACAACCCCCCACCCCCCAACCACCTCACTCTTACCCCCATCCAAAAAACTGGTAGGAAATGACCAGGGACTCCTAAAACATCTAAAAACCGAATTTGAGTTGTTTTCATGCTTTTCGTTCTTTGATTATTGCTACGCTGCCACTGACACGATTTTTTACAAACATACGCGTTTTCCATTCTCACCACGGTAACAATATACTGTGTCAAAATTTCATTAGAATCAATTTAATAATGTCGACGTTACAAAATACAAAACGATTTAAACCAATAAATTCTCGTATGTATACAGGAAATTCTAAGTCCCTTAGTTTCCGTAATAAGCTATGCAATGTTCGGGTGGACTTAAAAAGATGATTTGTGTCGCTAGATCTTCCTTCACAGGTTAGTGGACAGCCTATTAGTAGTAGTACAAGAAATTTTTTAATTTTTCAACCCCCAATCCCCCAACCACCCCAATTTCACCCCCACCCAAAAAAACGCACAAAATGATCAGGCACCTCTAGAACGCTTAAAAACGAAGTTTGAGCTGTTTTTAAATTTTTGGTTTTTTTATCATTTCTGCGCCGCCACTGGCACGATTTATAAAAACCATACGCGCTTTCCATCTTCACCACGGTAGTAATACTGTGTCAAAATTTCATTAAAATCCATTCAACAGTTTCCTCGTTAGACAATATAGAACGATCTAAAGCAATACTCCCGTATGTTTACATCAGAAAAAATTCTAAGTCCTTTGCTTTCTGTAATAGGCAAGGCAATGTTCGGATGGACCTAAAAAAGTTATTTATGTCGCCAGTTCTTTCTTCACAGGTCAGTGGACAGTCTATTATGGAAGCAATACATTTTTCAACTTTACAACCCCCCACCCCCCAACCACCCCAATTTCACCCCCAACCAAAAAAAAGTAGAAAATGATCAGGGACCCCTAAAACGCCTAAAAACGAAGTTTCAGCAATTTTTAATTTTTTTGTTTTTTGCTAATTACTCCGCCGCCTATGCACCGATTTTCAAAATTTTAGGAACATTACCTACTACGACCCCACAGCATACCGCTGCCCAAATTTCATCACGATCCATGCAGCAGTTGCTGAGATTACGAGGGTAGAAAAACGCGACAGACAGACAGACAGACAGACAGACAGACAGACAGACAGACAGACAGACAGACAGACAGACAGACAGACAGACAGACAGACAGACAGACAGACAGACAGACAGACAGACCGACAGACCGACAGACAGACCGACAGACAGACCGACGGAAATGAGTGACGTGGATTTTCGTTTTGTACACATCATAAAACGCCCAAAAAGTGTATTATCTCAAAATCGAAAATTTTCGCGATCACAATACTCCCCTCACCTATCGGTGTGGGAAGTAAAATCAAGTTGATCTCTATCCTACTTTCCCGCAACACCCTGTATATTTCAAAATATTTTTAGGATATGCATCTCAAGTAACCAAATAACTTTTGTATTTGAGATTGTCTTCTATCAGCTATACCTTGCGAGATATCGAAGAATTACGCACTAAATAGACAGCCTGTATACATCAGAAAAAATTCTAAGTCCTTTAGTTTCTGTAATAGGCATAAGGCAATGTTCCGATAGACCTAAAAAAGTTATTTATGCCGCTAGGTCTTCCTTCATAGGTCAGTGGGTAGTCTATTATGAATACAACAAATTTTTCAATTTTACAACCCCCCAACCCCCAACCACCCCAATTTCCACCCCCACCCAAAAAAAAGTAGAAAATGATCAGGAACACCTAAAACGTCTAAAAACGAAGTTTGGGGAATATTTGAAATTTTTGGTTTTTTGCTAATTACTCCGCCGCCAATGCACCGATTTTCAAAATTATAGCAGCATTACCTACTACGACCCCACAGCATATCGCTGCCCAAATTTCATCACGATCCATGCAGCGGTTGCTGAGATTACGAGGGTAGAAAAACGCGACGGACAGACAGACCGACAGACCGACAGACCGACAGACCGACAGACCGACAGACCGACAGACCGACAGACCGACAGACCGACAGACCGACAGACCGACAGACCGACAGACCGACAGACCGACAGACCGACAGACCGACAGACCGACAGACCGACAGACCGACAGACCGACAGACCGACAGACCGACAGACCGACAGACCGACAGACCGACAGACCGACAGACCGACAGACCGACAGACCGACAGACCGACAGACCGACAGACCGACAGACCGACAGACCGACAGACCGACAGACCGACAGACCGACAGACCGACAGACCGACAGACCGACAGACCGACAGACCGACAGACCGACAGACCGACAGACCGACAGACCGACAGACCGACAGACCGACAGACCGACAGACCGACAGACCGACAGACCGACAGACCGACAGACCGACAGACCGACAGACCGACAGACCGACAGACCGACAGACCGACAGACCGACAGACCGACAGACAGACAGACAGACAGACAGACAGACAGACAGACAGACCGACAGACAGACAGACAGACCGACAGACAGACCGACAGACAGACCGACAGACAGACCGACAGACAGACCGACAGACAGACCGACAGACAGACCGACAGACAGACCGACAAAAATGAGTGACGTGGATTTTCGTTATGTACACATCATAAAACGCCCAAAAAGTGTATTATCTCAAAATCGAAAATTTTCGCGATCACAATACTCCCCACACCTATCGGTGTGGGAAGTAAAAAGCAAGGTCCATTATTTCTGCAGCTCCTTTTGAGACGAACATAGCTCTATCAAATTACAACCAACATCATCAAGCATGTAAACAGTTATTTTACTTATTTTACTTATTTAGTAAGTATGTATCTGTGTTATTCAGTTATCATGCTGCGTGAAACTTTTCTTGAAATTAAAGTGCAAATTGCACTCGCTTTAAACCTTTTCTAACACACGTTGGAGAATCTTCTGCTCATTTGATCATGCTTATTTTTTCAGCAAGTCCGAAGCCTGACGATGGCGAACGTAAAGAGAGAAATATCGGGAAAGTGGACAAGCCAAACTGTGAGGTAGTAGACAGAAACGGCAATTGCCTTACAGATTACAGCGATGAATAAACTACAAGTATATTGGGTTACAAATATATCTTTGACTGTGCTACTCTAATTTGTCTATATTATTTTCGTTCCTACACTGCAATACACTAGTAATAAGGACTAATTAGAATGAAACACCAATTAACTGATAGGCTTGTAGACGGCTAGCCCGACGAACTGGCAAACCGACAGACCTGCGGCAATTCTGAAGTCTTCCTATATGCTGACGACACCACAATAGTGCCCCAGTCATGATCTAGCAATCATGGTCTAGCAGTCTTGTCCATGACAGGAGTCAGACTGCGCTGATCGGGGTTAGTCGAATTGGTGGCTAATCAATTTTGATCACTCTAAGATGCCACAAAAATACGTCACAAAATATTAAATCTAAACAAATATGTACAAAAAAACTTATTTAAACAATGAAGCAAGTTAGATAAAATTCGATAAATTTATCTTTAGAAAGTTATTCTGGCACCCTGTTGGAGGTCTCTATAGACAGGTCTTTATTACAGTGAAGCAGTCCTGTACCTTGCTGTTCTAAAGAAAACAAATAAGAAAAAGGTGCAACACGGGCTCCAACACACCGACCTGCTGTTCTCAGTGACTACTCCCCACACGGTCATGTGAGCAATGGCATTAAAGCCAAATACGTCATTGCGTTTAGAATCTTTCAACTTACTTATTGCTGCTCTGAGATCATTATATGAAACTTCTTTGAAATCAAATTCACCTTCACCTCTATAATAAGATTATCAAAATAACTGTATTGGAAGGAAGAATATTGTTTACTAACTTCGAAGCAATGCTTATGAAATAACCATTAAATTCAGGCGCTTATTGATGCTGGTTCATCTCTATTTTTTCTAATTTGTGGATTGAGACTTTTTGTGACGTCCCAAGATGCTAGTTGCTTATTACTAGCCTCGTTTATATAGCGATCATTCGCATCTTGTTTAGCCTTAATAACCTCCCGTCTATAAGTGTATCAAATTTTGTTTACGTATTGTCTACTAACTATACTTCAGGTGATCATTGAACCAATTTACCACATTTTTGATATTGTCATTGTTAAAAACGCGAGATTTAATGGGCAGGCTTGTATCGACAGCATTACTCATAGCTACAATAAATCTTTCAACTTCAGAATCAATGCTGGGTTCAGGGTCACTAACGAACTCCCACGATACTGATTCAATGCTGTTGTATAACATGTTGAGACCATTTTGCTTGTAATTAGCCCTCAAGGAACCTGTTTTACTGAATTTAAAATTGAGTCTATAATCTATAGCTAAGTGGTCAGAAAGATGAGTGTCAAAAACACAAAGACTATTTTTTAAAGCAGGATAGTTATACATTATCAAGACAGTTTGATGTCACATTTTGTTGAAAAGGCTCAAAGCCATAGCAGCAGAACAAATCAACAAGCTTCTGTGCATGAACATCGGATGTGTTGAATCTGACGTTGAAGTCACCAATAATAATAACCTTTTTAGAATGGTTCAGTTCATCAATTAATATGTAGATTTTGTATATAAGATGCTTGAAATATAACAACCCTCGTACCCTCGAATGGATTTTTGTTGATTTATGCTTCACGTGGATACCGAAGATGAAACTTTTTTAAGCAGGAATCAGTAGAGCGATGAGTCCATAGATAACTGAAGGTTAGCAACTTTATAAGACGAACTCCATTTTTATTTAAAACTTGAAGTTTTCTTCTAAAGTTATACAAAGTTTTGAGACCCTATACCGAAGTTTTGGTTAACCGATCACTTTTTATGACAGTCAAGCACACCAGTGCATGGTACAGTGAAAGCAGATAAGAAAAAGAGTACAAAGATTGGCTAGTCGCATCTAGGCACGGTATAGGAAGCATACAATAAGGGTTCAAAATGTTGCGCATTATTGACAAAACAATGAGGAACAGTTGCAAGAACACGGGAAATGATTCCACTGAGGGGCTAGAGGGTACAATAGGGGGTGAAATAGTTTTTGGTTAAAAAATTGTCTCTCTGGACAAATGTTTTGATGTGTCTTGGCCTTTTTTCGTTTAGTCAGCCGTTTGTGATAAATCCATGGTGGGAAGTTGTCAAATGAACTATTAGTACATACACATGTAGATTCACATCATATACATTAGAACCATTTAGTTGAAATTTGTCAATCAGATGAATATGTGGCTGTTACTGTACATGTTAAACGAATTCTTGTGCGCGTCTTATTAAGGAAGTTATAAGGAGCATGATATAAGAATTAGACATAAGCCTGCACCAGTTGTTGCATTATTACCTGAAATATAACTGTCTGACTAATCTAAATACCTACATTCATTGTGGGTGTTAGCTCTTCTGTCCCAATTTCTCAGTAGGCCCTCCCTTTAATATATAACTGGACACAGTTAAACCGCACAATTGCTGATGCAATACGCAAAACCACGAGATGGCAGAACACGACTAACACCGAAACAACACAACGGAACAACATCGTCCATGTTCAAGGGTTCGCGGCGGTAGTAACACTGAGCTCATCCCCCTGTTCTTTATTCTTACCTTCATTGAATCGGGACATCAGTCCCGCCGAATACTGATTATAGTTCAGCGAACGACAAGGGCCATTGAAACAAAATTAATTTTTATCAGATGAATTATCACGAAATGCTGTTGCAGTAATAACTTTTGTACATTGAATAGATTGTATGCTTTGCCTAAATGAAACATAGGGTAAATTTCGAAAACAAAAGGATGTTTTGATTGCATTGTATGTCAATACTGGTATCAGAAGGATTATACATATCGTCAGAACGAATATAAAATTATTTTGAAATTATTGGCGTACCTGTGATTACTTCGAATATAAGGATTGAATTCTTTCAATGACATGGATTTGAAACAACTGTAAATATATTTAAAGTGATGGAAAAACATCCAAATACTAACAATTAATTGGAAACGCAACAGTGTTTTTTTCTGTGCACGTCACTCATTTTCGTTGGTCTGTCTGTCGGTCTGTGTTTTTTCCTTTTTTTAGCCTCTTAATCTCAGTAACCGCTGCATGTATTGTGATGAAATTTGGGTGGCGATATTCTGTGGGGTCGTAGTAGGTAATGCTGCTATAGTTTTGAAACTCGGTGCATGGGCGGCGGAGCAATTAACAAAAAACAAAAAAAATCAAATATCCCCCAAACTTCGTTTTTAGGCGTTTTAACTAAACACGCTGAACGGGTGACATCAGCTTCTGAGTATATCGACCACTCGTGTTGGCGGAATGTCAAGCAACGAAGCGCGTCGACGCCAAGGCGGCGGAGCGTGTCGACTCCGACCGAACAGCCCAATAACCAATAGCTCATTTTCTACTTTTTTTTAGTGATGATGAAATTGAAGTAGTTGGGGGGGTGGGAGGTCATACAGCTCAAAGGTTTTTTGTATTCTTAGTAGGCTATCCACATACGGTGGAAGAAAGACCTTTTTTATAACCCCCATAGCCGTCAGCACTGCAGCTCTTATGGCTTATTGTACAGGGTGACCTAATAAGAATGGACGCCGACAATACCTCAGTAAGCGTTAATCGTATAACTTTGAGCAAAAAATATTATTAGTTAAATCGGCTAAGAGAAATCGCTAGAAATTATTTTCAAGTTCCGCAAGTAGCCGCTAGGGGGCGTAACTTTTACGGTCAATCAGAGAAACGGCTTTTTGTCAAAAAATATGCAAATAAAGTTATATTATAAATTCTACCGTCATGTAGACTGAACAATTTTCAATTTTTTTTCTTAATCGTTTTTTGCTCTATCTTGTAAGATGTAGTGGTGGGGGAATGTCATAAAGCTTTTTATTTAAATGCCCATAACTTTGGTATAGGTTAACGGAATTAAACAAGCTAGATCTCGTTTGAAAGAGCTCTTCTTGCTTAGTAACCTGTTGTATAAAAATTGTCCAAGTTTATCTTGACTTAGTAGCTACAGGGCGGTATTTGACATAATAACAATTATTACGCATTATTACGAAAATTTCAAATGGTATGCTATATCTCTTTTAACATAAGTATATAGAGGACAACATTCTTAAAAAGTCAGCGAAAGATTCAACTTCCTAGCTATTCAAACCGGAGATGTCGGTAAAACAAGTATCCTGACAAGTATGCTGTGAGTTTCAGAAACAATTGCCGCCCGATAGGGATATAGCCTCCGTCTAATCGTTTTAGGAATCATTTGATAGATAATACTCAAGTAAAAATACTAGAAATCGTACCTTGACTTTCTGAAACAACCACCAGGTGGCGTAGTAGGCGCCAATGGCTGCTATATTCAATTTTCATGATAATTGAACTTTTGAAAGAAGAAAACAAAAACAAATTACAGTATAAAATTGATTATCATGTTTATCATTATTAAGCGTCAATTTGAACTGATCACAAAGTATTATATGAATTCGATAGCAGAGATATAAGAAAAAATCAATGTAAATAGATCTTAAAAATTAAAGCCAATTAACAGCAAAATAAAGCAAAGTAAGGTAGTATAATAACAATTTTAATAGATAAAATGCATAAACATAAATCGCATGCGTATACCATACCTATTTTCATTGTTGCTCTAGATGTTCAAACTGGCAGGTTTATCAACGCTAGAATGGATGAGTAAGTGCATCTAAAACGATAGACGTCATCGAACACTGGCAACACTGATAATAGGTATGGTATGCGCATGTGAGTTACGTTTGTGTATCATTTGTTTGTTATCCTTGTTATTATGGCACCTTATTTTGCTGTTAATTGGTCTTAATTTTCAAGATCTATTCACATTGATTTTTTCTTAGTATCTGTGCTTGTTGAGTTCATATAACACATTGTGATCAGCTCAAATTGACTTTTAATAGTGATTAAAATAATAATCAATTTTATACTGTAATTTATTTTTGTTTGTCTCTTTTAGAAGTTCCATTATCATAAAAATTGAATACGCACTTATTGGCGCCTACTACGCCACCTGGTGGTTGTTTCAGAAAGTCAAAATATGATTTGTGATGTTTTTACTTGAGCATTATCTATAAAATGATTACTAAAACCATTAGACGGAGGCTATAACCCTATAGGGCGGCAATTGTTTCTGAAACTCATAGCACACTTGTCAGAATACTTGTTTTATTGATATCTCCAGTTTGAAAATCACTAGGAAGTTGATTCTTTTGCTGACTTTTTAGGATTTTTCTCCTCTATATATGTATGTTAAAAGAGATATAGCATACCATTTAAAATTTTCGTAATAATGCGTAATAATTGTTATTATGTCAAATACCGCCCTGTAGCTACTAAGTCAAGATAAACTTGGACAATTTTTATACAACGGATTACTAGGCCAGAAAAGCTCTTTCCAACGAGACCTAGCTTGTTTAATTCCGTTAACGTATACCAAAGTTATGGTCATTTGAATGAAAAGCTCTATGACATTCCCCCACCACTACATCTTATAAGATAGAGCAAAAAACGATTAACAAAAAAAATCGAGAATTGTTCAGTCTATATGAGTGTGGAATTTATAATATACCTTTATTTGCATATTTTTTGAAAAAAAAGCCGTTTTTCTGATTGACCGTAACAGTTACGCCTCCTATCGGCTACTTGCGGAACTTGAAAAGAATTTCCGGTCATTTCTCTCAGCCGATTTACCTATATATATTTTTTGCTTTATATATAGTTATACGATTAACGGTTATCGAGATACTGCCGGCGTCCATTCTAATTAGGTCACCCTGTACTATAACTATCTCAGGGAGAGGGGACGATGATGCATGGTCAGCATCGCCGGCGTGTCGTTTCGTCGGTTCCACCGCCCATCCACGCTGCTGTGAACAATGTCAAGTCCAAACTGAGACTATTGTTGACAACCGAGTCCGAGGAAAATTCCCATTTCTAATGTGGAACATTCCCTAGAATTCCCTTGGTACAATTGCCTCAAATATTTACATTTAGATTACATACCTAAATACGTCAAAATAAGAATACAGTATGTTGTCATCAAAAAGAAAAACAATATATAGTAATCATATAAACTGATAAAAAAAATACGTATCGAATCAAATAAGATTTTGTGCCAAAAAGACGGTTGATAAAAATAAAAGTTTCTGAGCCGCTGAGGCAATACATTTTTGGGTTAAACTTTTTTATAAACATTTTCCTTTTTGGTTAGACATTTAATTAAAAATTTGTGCAGTAGGTTTCATTAGGAAGACGAATTGAGAATCTTAGATCCAGGTTACGTCAACGTGCTAAGAGGCATTATACTTTAACCCAAGGTAAAAGTTTTATTTTTTGTCAATTGGGGCCATTTGATATTAAAATTTGGTAAACATAGGTTAACTGAACTTAACAACTCGAGGAAGTTGAAAATTCCCTAGATATTCCCCTTTTCAATATTGCACCAAAACTCCTTAGAACTAGGGAAAAAAAAGTTGGCATCACTGACAGAGAGCAAGGGCGACCGAACGCGGCCGGTGTGACAGGCAAGCGTGAGGGGGGGTTCTGAGCGTTTCATCTCTCCCCACTCTCAGACGTCAGCCGTCCATGCACTAACCGCGCCCGACGCTGCTTAGTCTCCGACACGACAGCGGGCCGCACAGTTAGCCGGGTTCCCAAGAAAGACATAGCGGCATAACACACTTTTTCTCATCAATCGGGCCATGATTTGGTTGCAAGAGGATCTCAGACTTTAGCTTCATGCTATAGGAAAATAGCAAACTAGTATCACCGTAATGTGTGGGAAGTAGTGACACCCGTATGCACCGTTTGGCGATTCTAATCCTAGTTCCATGATCACGTTTTGACAAGGTTGTTTTGACAATGGCAGTATCAAAATGATCAGTTTGAATTTGAATCTTAAATTTCTGTGAGGCGTTTGTCTCAATTGGTCGTCTAATTCCTTAGACAAGGAAATAGAGAGGACGGAACGCGCGACTGACATTTCTGTTACCAAATGGCACCAAAAAACTACCAACATTTACCTCTGAGAAGTGATTCCTGGCTCCTTTCTGCTGCTGTGGCTTTTACAGCCGTAAGCTGCACACCCTACCATTATGCACACCACAATATTTTACAATTATTGGTCTTAAAGACGCTAAATATTATAAAAAAAATATCGCCACGGACTCTCTGAGCTCGTGGAGATTTCAGTGCATTTTTGACGTCTATAAAATATTAATTATAACCTATTTTATTTGTCAGAGAAAATAATTTTTTGAACTAAGAGCTCTATAGTGGGGTAGTATACATAGTAGCTTGGATGCTACGATAGGTTACGAAAGGTGCGGAAAGTGTAGTTGGAAGAACTGCGAATATCGTCATCTTCGGATGATGAGGAAATTGAAGCATATCTAGTTAAATTATTGCAAACAACGACTGCGGGTGTCCCAAAGATACGAATATTTGCTGAAGATATTGTCACGACGGCCTCTTTTTCTTCACCCAGGGAATCAAACTCGACGTAACTTTCACCGTTTTACTTCAGAACTT
This sequence comes from Callosobruchus maculatus, assembly GCA_951848785.1. Lineage (NCBI taxonomy): Eukaryota > Metazoa > Arthropoda > Insecta > Coleoptera > Chrysomelidae > Callosobruchus > Callosobruchus maculatus. The sequence continues at coordinate 434,376 of CATOUR010000207.1, read as the reverse complement.
AATACAATATCTCTTAACCTTATCTCAACTAGATCTCAACTCAACTGACTCCTGCCACGCTACTCGTGGTGCCTTATATACTTCATCGAACCATCTAGAAGATTCCAGACACCCAGATGACATTCGAGAATGCCGATCTGTCAGTCTAGAAAATTCCAGATGATTCGATGACGTTTACACATCAAAAAAATCTAACCTAATCATTGTGAAAGAAACATTAGCAAATCCAAATAAGCAATGTAATATACAGGATGTTACACTCTTCCCCCCTTAGCGTTCGGCGTCCTCGACGAACAGTTCGCTTCGATCCTTGTATGGCCACAGGCGATCGCTATGGACGACCTTCGGTTTTCCACTACCCATACGTATCCTGTAGACTACGTCGTTGAGGCGCTTCATCATCACGTAGGGTCCCTCCCAATGGCGTTGTAGCTTCGGACATCTACCCCTTCTCCGTCGTGGATTGTAGAACCATACCAGATCACCTTCGACGAACTTTGGGCTATTTGCTTTCAGATCGTATCTGGCTTTCATTCTGTCGCTGGCAGACTGGATGTTCCCTCTAGCAGACTCATGGATATTCCAGAGCGTTTCCTGAAGCTCGCTCACCCATTCGCATGGAAGACGGCGTTCCGTTTCTGGGGGTGGACCAAGAGCTAAGTCCAGAGGCAGCCGCAGTTCTCGACCAAAAATTATCTTCGCTGGGCTCAACCGAGTTGACTCGTTCACCGCTGATCTGTAGGCCAACATTCCCAGAGGAATCTTCGTATCCCAATCAGACTGATGTTCGTTAACGAATTTTGATAGGTAATCCAGGATTGTCTTGTTGAAGCGTTCCACCATACCGTCGGACTGCGGATGAAGAGCAATTGTTCTAGTCTTCCGAATTCCGAGTTTTCTCATCAGCTGTATGAAGACTTCCGATTCAAAGCTTCGTCCCTGGTCTGAATGTAGTTCATTAGGAACTCCGAATCTGGACACCACGTGTTCTAAAAGAGCCTGTGCCACTGTGCCTGCTTCTTGATTGGGCACAGGAATTGTTTCTGGCCATTTAGAGAAATAATCCATTACAACAAGCAGATACTTGTTCCCAAGGCTGGTTTCCGGCAAAGGACCCAAAATGTCTATGGCAATTCTCTCAAACGGCGATCCAACGTTGTACTGCTGCATGTGTGATCGTTGACGAATACTTGGACCTTTTCTTGAGTTGCAGACATCGCACGTGGAACAGTAATTTTCAACATCTTCGCGACAGCCAACCCAGTAAAATCTCTCCTTGATTCTTTCCAGGGTCTTCCTGATGCCAAAGTGACCCCCACTGCTACTATCATGTAGTTGTTCCATAATTGCTTTCCGTAATTTCCTTGGTACTACAAGTTTTTCTGTAGCATGTCTGCCACCAGTATCCTCCCAGATTCGATACAGGAGGTTACCCCTTACCTTTAGTGAGTCCCATTGTGCTAGGTAGGCTTTAGTGACGGGACTCATAGCACTTATTTCCTGTTGATTAGGCTTGTTTCCATTTAATAGCGAATGAATAACTAACCCTAGCTCAGCGTCTTGTGACTGAGCTTGCTTGAAGGTTTCTAGTGAAATCTTGGTTCCTTCCAATTCAAATTCTTCTATTCTTAATGTGTTTATGTCGAATTCTCGTTGTTTCTCTTCTTTCGAGCAGTGCTTACAGTCTTCATCACAGGGCCTGCGTGACATAGAATCGGCATTTCCGTGTTGCTTTCCTGGACGATGACGAATTTCAAAGTCATAGCTTTGGAGGTATTCAATCCATCGAGCAAGCTGGCCTTCTGGATTCTTGAACTTCATTAACCACTGCAAAGCTGAATGATCGGTTCTCACGACAAATCTTCTTCCGTACAATAAGTGGTGGAAATTTCCGATACCTTTCGCCACACTGTACAACTCTTTTCGTGTCACACACCGGTTTTTCTGCGCTTTGTGCAAAGTTTTACTGTAGTATCCAATTACCTTTTCGATGCCATCTTGTTCTTGAGATAAGACAGCTCCAACAGCATATTGGCTAGCATCTGTGTCCAAGTAGAAAGTTCCTTCCCTTGTAGGATGAGCTAGTATCGGTGAGGAGGTCAAAGCTGTTTTCAATGCGTCGAAGGCTTCTTGGCAGATGGAGTCCCAATACTTATTACCATTTTCAGTTAAGGCAAATAATGGTTTGGCGATGGTAGAGAAATCTTTCACAAATCTGCGATAATAACTGCACAGTCCCAAAAAGCTTCGCACCTCATGAGTGTTGGACGGTACTTTCCATTCCTTCACAGCCTGCACCTTCTCTGGATCTGTCCGGATTCCGTCTTTGGTTAACAGATGTCCGAGGTATTTTACTTCCTTTTTGAAAAGATGGCATTTCTTAGGGTTTAGCTTCAAGTTCGCTTCCTTAAGCCGCTGGAAAACTTGTCTTAGTCGGAGTAGCTCTTCTTCAAAATCCTTTCCAAACCCAATGACGTCATCGAGATATATCAGTGCTGTTTTCCAAGATAAACCTTGTAGTACAACATCCATTAGTCTTTCGAAGGTACTGGGTGCATTGCATAGACCGAAAGGCATTACTGTAAACTGCCATAGCCCAGCACACGATGTAAATGCCGTTTTCTCTTTATCTTTTTCATCCATTTCAACCTGCCAGTACCCACTTTGCAGGTCCAAGGTGGAGAACCATGAAGAATTTCCAACTGCATCCAAAGTGTCGTCAATTCTTGGTAAAGGGTATGAATCCTTTTTGGTCAAATTGTTGAGCCGCCTGTAATCCACACAGAACCTCGTTGATCCGTCCTTCTTCCTAACAAGGACTATCGGGGAGGCCCAAGGGCTAGATGATGGCTCGATCACTCCTCGTTTCTGCATATCGTTTACCATATTCTGTACTTCATCAATCCTAGATAATGGAGTTCTTCTTGGGGGCTGCTTGACTGGCTGGGCATCTCCTACATTAATTTTATGACGCACCAAATGGGTTCGCCCTAGGTCATCATTATTTTTAGCGAAAATCGAATTAAATTCTCTTAGTAGCTTCAGGACCTTCCGCCGCTGCTCGGGTCGCAAATTCTCACAGCTTCTATCATACAAATCTCGAAGACTATCTGAGATCTCAGTGATGTCATCGTCATCCTCTTCTTCCATGCCATCCAACCTTCGGATCCATGCTACTGGTTCTAGCCTACCCAGTGGCGTACCTGTCTTGATTTGCATTGAATTCCTGGATACATTTACGGCCCTTATTAACAAATTTGAAGAATCCGTTATTGTTCTGGCTAATAAAATAGGTTTATTCCAACCTAGCGTCGGCTCTGGTTCAAAAATGCATGGGGTAAGGTTGTGTTCAAGTGCCTTATGTGCATATATAGGTATAACAATCTCTTTTTGTGGAGGTATTGTAAAATTACTTGGTGACACAACGTTCATTTTCTCTAGCTGAACAGTTCGGCAGAAAAATGAAATCTCTTCTGAATCCCCAATGCTTAAGGTATTACCAGTGAAGTTTATTACGCAGCCAGAACTCTGCAGAAACTCAGCACCAAGGATGCAATCATTTGTGACTGAAGCTACTAAAATGGGATGCTTCTTACCAAAACTGCCAATGCGAATCTCTAATTCTTCAACACCCAGTACTGGAATACGGTCTCCATTAGCGGTCCTCAACAACATTCTATCCGTTTGCGTGGTTCTGCTTGGCGACTTCCTTTGAATTACTTGGTATATGTTAGGACTTATTATAGTCACATTTGCTCCGGTATCAACTAACATCTTGCATGGTATATTTTCTATGTAACCTTCAACTACTGGACTCTTCTCAATTTTATTAACCTCAATTTCGATGACCACGGGGCTTTCGTCATGATGGCCAGCCAGTTTTTGCCCCCTAAAACTGGCCGGCTTTAGTTTTCCGACTCATTCTCCGTATTAGTACTAGCCTCTCTTGACTTTTCTGACACCTGCATGCGACAGCCCACTCTATGGTACCCCTTCTGCCCACATCTCCAGCACGTAAACTTCTCAGGTCCTTCTAAATTTGTGCGAGCTGGGTTTCGTTGGAAGGTACCACCTCTTCTTCTTGGAACGAACGCTGTCGCCCTGACCTCTGCTTCATCATCTTGTTCTACAGATCGCACCCTCCGCGTCATTCGCGTGGCTTTCGTGGCAGCTTCAATTTCTAGAGCCTTGACCAAAGCGTCTTGTAAAGTTCTGGGACTGGATAGTCTTACGATTCGCTGAACGTCTAGGTCCGCAATGCCTTCGACAAACTGACGAGCAGCAACGTATTCCTGTGTTTCGACGGGGCTGTTGACGAATGCCCGTTTCGCTAAGCTTTGGACTTCATATGCAAACGTGGTCAGATCCTCCTTGGCTTGCTGTGTCCGGTTGTGCAGTTGACCATGTAGCAGCTCTGTTAAGTGCGCATCTCCAAAGCGTAACCTTAGTGCAGATGTTATCTTATCATAGTCACGTAGATCTGATGAGCAGAGATTTTCCAAAATAGCTGCGGCAGAGTCTCTTAGCATGGATGTAAGCACACAAGCTTTTTCTTCATTTGACCAGTTATTCATACGAGCGATATTTTCAAATTGCATATAATAAATATCCCAGGACGTTTTGCCGTTGTACGGATAGGGCTTTGCTACTACGCCACTGTGTCTATCAGGAAAAGCGGGTGCTGCAGCTGTTAAACTACGCTCACCTGCACTAAGTTCTCGCAGCTCCTCTCTGATCATTTCCTTGACCTGATCTTTCACCTGCTGTAGTTGTTCACGCTCACTTCCACTAAGCTCTCGCACTTCGTCTGTCACGATTTCCTTCACTTGATCCTTCACTTGCTGCAGCTGTTCCTCAGCGATCTTTTGCGATGTCTCTATAGCACTAATACGCTGATCTTGATTTTCTAACGCCTGACTTACGGCTTGCCTCTGCTCCTCCAATCTGGTCATTACCAGCTCCTGTCCACTTTTCAAGTCACTCTTTAAACCTGCGACTACCTCGTCTTGGTGGTACTTTAGCTTCTCTTCTAGGTTCACGACTGCCTCGTACTGGTGTTGCTTTAGCTTCTCCTCTAGGTTCACGACTGCCTCGTCCTGGTGTTGCTTTAGCTTCTCCTCTAGGTTCACAACGGTTTCTTGCATATCTGTTCTCGTTTCGGCCGCTCTTCTCTCTAAGCTAGCTCTCGTTTCCGCTGCACTCTGTTCTAATCTGTTTCCCATTTCTTGTAGCATAGTCATCAATGCATTCATTTCGGATGCCATAGCTCTGGTTACTGGCATTAATGGACACTGTACTCACTTCTTCTTTCCTTTTCCTGGCTTGATTCGATGGATAATCCCACACTTCTGGCACCAGTTGTCACGACGGCCTATTTTTCTTCACCCGGGGAATCAAACTCGACGTAACTTTCACCGTTTTACTTCACAACTGGATACAATATCTCTTAACCTTATCTCAACTAGATCTCAACTCAACTGACTGACTCCACGCTACTCGTAGCACCTTATATATACTTCATCGAACCATCTAGAGCATTCGATGACATTTCTAGAATCCATCCGCCATTCTCGAAAACTCTAGACGATTCGATGACGTTTACACTTCAAAAAGATCTAACCTAATCATTGTGAAAGAAACATTAACAAATCCAAATAAGCAATGTAATATACAGGATGTTACATTATCTTTGACATTTTGCTTTTCACTGTAATTCCAATTGCTACTGTAGAAACTAGATTGTTAAAGTGATCAATAAAAATATTTTCGAGTTCTAAAATGTAATTTACAATGTCCCTGGGTGGTGTGGTAAGACCACCGAATGAATATTTTGTCTTACTATACGCTCTTAGCGTGATACAATACTTTTAGTACCTGTAGCTCTTGAACTTGAGACCCCAAGTGTTCTAGTTTGTTGGAATTGTTTTATCGGGAGGAACTAGTCGGTGGGAGGAACACAGGCACAAATATACAGGGTGTCCCATTGACAATTTTGAATCGAATGTCACGTGACCAAAAACAAATACCTCATTGGGTAGTACAATTACAAAAAAATACACAACATCTGCTCTAATTTACATGCCCAAAATTATATTTCTCTACTACTGCCAAGTTCCGACATATTTCTTGTCTTAATCGTCGTGGGATACCCTGTATTTATATCCCTTACATTTCAAGGTTTACCACAAAATAAGAATGGATCTGATTGTCATTCTCCATCCATTAATAAATTTAAATTGATTGGTGGTAATATCTTTTCCCGCGAAATTGATTACTCTCAAACTTATAAAAATATTATCCATTTCCTGCAAACAGATTCGAGATAACAAAATCCGATATTTTTGAGACACTGTATACACTTCGCGATACACACGTTCAACCACTACTTTGCGCCGCCCCGTATCTCCCGGCTGACGTCGGTACACCGCTACCGGTGGACCGGGGTTGACGGGGCAAGGGGCAGGCCGTTTTGATATTTTTGCGGAGTGATCCAACTTATATGTGTTCCGTAAACTTTGACGAAGGTCATCCATATATTCAGATTTTAAATGGCCCTATAGAAAAAAGTCTAATGGCGTCAAATCAGGAGATTTAGCAGGCCATTCTATAGGACCTCTTCGACCTATTTATTTATCTGGAAACGCATCGTCTATCCATTGCCGAACTGGGAGAATATAGTGAGGAGGGACGCCGTCTTGCAGGAAATAGCCTTAGCAAGTATAGTCCTCTTCGATTTGGTTGGTATTTTTCAACATACCCAAATATACTACTCGCAAGCGAAACCCGAACACATAAAAAAAAGGATTGCGGTTGACGAAATGCGGTAGGACTAAATACAATAATAAACAAACCCATTTGCCATAATTAGTTTATAAAAAATATAACAGATCAAGAATGGGTGGTCCCTCAATGTTGACGAATGCACTCCTCTAGCCTACGCAGCAGGCTCGTAATCTGGTTGTTGATAAACTCTAGAGGTACAGCCTCCCAAGCTGCACTGACAACATGTTCCAGTTTGTCCGGCGTGGTTGCAGGATTGGATAAATCGCCTAGGTATGAATCCATCCAATTCCATACTTTTTCAATTGGCAATAAATAAGGTTATTGTGGAGGCCAGGAGAGTACCCTGACCTCAGCTTCCTCTAGGACCCTCATCGATACCTTTGCAATGTGCATTATCTTGCTGGAAGAAACCCTCTTCGAGACCTCGGACATATGGAACGACAATTGGTTTTAACGCCTCATTCTCATAACGTTGCGCAGTCATTGTGCCACGAATCACAAGTAAAGGTGACTTGCTGTGGCAATGCAATGGCACCCCAAACCATCAAACCAATAGGACGGTATACAGGACGCTCAACAGCAAACTGGAGATCACGTCGTTCACGCAGTCGTTGTTTTATGCATTGGCGTCTGTCATGTGCCCCCAGACAAAACCTGGACTCATCGTAGAAGGCCGTCTGATGCCGTTCAGCATGGCATTTCGGTATTTTTGACCAATCTAACCATAGGCGACGATGATTTGCAGTGAGTGGAAGCACTAGATGCGGACGATATAAGCCCTTTTCACTCAGTCTGTGGTACACGGTGCTGATTCGAATAGGTTTCCCTATAACTCGAGTGGATCGCATTCTGTCTCGAAGCGCCAGTAGTCGTAGATGACGATCTTGCTGGTCTCCATTTCTTCTACGTGCTCCATAACCTCTAGCTAGTTGCATTCGCCCCTCTGCGATCCATGCGCACCATACTGCTAAAACTGTAGCCACGCTACGCCGCATGGTTATAGCAATTGCTCTGAAAGAAGCACCACGTTCTCGTTGGTCTACAATCCGACCCCGTTCAAAGGGGCTTAACTGCGTAAACTGGTACTGTCGTCTTCTAGACAGGCACGTATCCAGGATTTGGTTTTTGGGGGGGTCCAGATTATGAGTGTCACTTGGTTGACCTTTCGGGGGGTCCAGATTATAGTTGCCGCCAATTTGCGGGGGCGGGGTGCAAATTTGTGGATTCCATTTTTTAGACGGCATTTTATAACATTTCGGGGGTTGATCCGGACCCCTGGACCCCCCCTCTAAATACGTGACTGCTTCCAGGGGGCATCTTTACATAACCAATTAGTCTTTCGCCACATTTGTAACAGATATCATCGCTTTTGGATCGGCAAAAAGCCATGCTTTGTTTTTGCACGTCTAGAGCTTTTTAGAGGTGCCGTGTAGATAAATAGCATCCGAATGAACAAAAAGTGTGTACTAGAGATGGCACTGTTAAGCGGTGTACAAATTTTCAATTCAAATATCAATTTTTTCCTAGGTGTTCGGATGTCACTTGCGAGTAGTATACATAAATCAAGTAAAAAATAAGCATGTCTTCGTTCAAATTTCCATTAATAAACAATGGCCCAATCAATTACTGGGCTTGCCCTTCTACAAAAGTATGAGAATGTTGATTGATCCTATACCTGCAGTTATGCTTATTAAAATCCAAGATAAAATGTGCATTAATCGGTGAGCCAGATATTCTTTACATGAATGGTATTACCATCAGTCGCTGTAAGCATTTCTTCATAAAACTCAACTCGCCGATCGAAATCATCTTCGGTTAATTGTTGCACTATTTTCATTTGAAATGGACACAACTGGGGATAAATTTTATGGAGTTTAGTAACTGTTATGTATAGAGCCAAATGAAGTATCAGTTGCATCCACAATTTTGCGTAACGAAGTACTAGGATTTATGCCAAAATGACCTAAAACTTGTGTGATCCGCTTCATCCAAAACTCCTTATTTTTCATTTGCAACAGATCCCTTTTGAGTAAACCTAGGTAACAAGGTCCAAAACATACCTATCCGTCTGTTAGGAATTTGAACATCGCCTATAATAGAAGCGGTATTTTCATGTATTTTTTCCTATCTGAACAAACTAAGATACTTAAAGATTTTTGTATTGCTCTCGAAAACGAATCGACTGACTTGAAAAAACCAAATTTCAAAATTAAGGACTTCGACAAACCTTTGAAATAAGGTATTACTCGATACCACTTGTCATTTAAAACTTTTAAAGGGATGATTCTGGGGGCCAAATGGTACAAGGGGGAAAGTAGTTTTTGGTTGAAAATTGTCCCCCTTGACAAATCTTTTGACGTGTTTTGGCATTTTTTTAAATCGTTGGTTTTCGATGAATCCGTGGTGACAAGTTTTCAAATGTTTATATTACAGAATACCTTTACAAGGCGCACGTGTAACGTTTCTTATAATTTATTTGTTTTTGTAACAAACGCACAATTTTCAGATTTTGCAATCTATTGTGAAATACTACATAGGTTTGCTTGCAGAACAAAAAGATATTTTTACTGATTAGAACTTATAAGAATACTGTATTGTTAGTTGAAACAAAAACAACTGATTTGTCTTGTCAAAATCGAGTACATAATGTCCAATTAATTTGATAAAATTAGTATAAAAAGAGGAAGGTTGATGGTTTAGTGGAACTCATTCGAGAAACCGACAAAATGTCCGCTAACCGTTTGGTACTTGTCACTCTTTTAACGCTAGTTGTGTTGCAGTTTGCTCATGCAAACCCAATAGGTAAGACGTTTATTTAGTTACTTTATTGCCCTGCATAATATAAGTATACTAAAAAAATGGTACCAGGCTCATGATGAACTTGGAGACTCAAGAAGTAAGCGGTCAATATAGTAATGTTACTCGAATTATATACCTTCTCACTTAGTCTGCTGCAGCAGACTGGTTCTCACATTCCCAAAGAAGATACCTCCGCATAGCGACTTTCGGTCAAGACAGGCAACTATTTTTTATATGTAGGTACGTTAAATTGAAAAACTAGCTGTATAGTTTTCAGTTGCAAAGTAGAAAATGCAAGAACAAGAAACTAATATCCATATTCTTGATTCAGGAATCTACACAATTTCCAGCAGTACTTTCTAAAGGATCAAGGTACATCTAAAGCGTCAATTGTAAATTCAAATAGTCAGGTGAATTTTCTAGAGCATCAGATTTAGTTTCAAACAATCAATTGAAAATTCCAACGCGTCGACCGCAGTTTAGAATAATCAATTGAATTTTCAAAAGCATAAAATTATTCAGATTTATATGAGGCGCTCGGGGAAGTATTGATAGATAGCATACTGTCGCCATATGTCAGTAGTTGGTAGTATAGGCTTAGTTTCTAAGGTCGGTCTGTCGCAGGTATTTATCCCTACTTTGTTTACTTATTTCAATGTTGTTTTCATTCCATCAAGTACGTTAACTGGTGCATTTTATAGCGAAGTTAGGTAAGTTTTATGGTTTTCTCTACTACAGATGATATTTCATACTATGTCAGTAATGGGGCCTTGTGCGATAGTTACTAGTTTAGGCTTATCAAATGCATAAAACTAGCAACCGGCCAGTGCAATATATTTTTGTGCTTTACTTGTTTCACTGAGAGACATTGACATAAGTTAAATACTTCTGTAATATATAAATGTATTTCATTTGCTTTGAACATTAAATAAAAAGCTATAAGTGGTGAGACCACTGGTGCTGCTCACGGCATCAGGGATATCTAATCATTATTGAGGTGCCATGAGCATCACCGGGGGTCTCAATTTTTTTTGAAAAAATTGCATTGAGCACCATTTATCGTTTAATATATCCCAAAAACAAGCTTAAGTGGTTTAAACTATGAATGTTCCACTATGGCCTCTGAGGAATAACTTTAAGGTCCTTATGGCGGCAGTCAACGTGTTAAGATTCTAAAAGCATACAATGACTACGCGTTTCACTTTATTTCACTTTATTCGTACGTTTAATCAAAAGAGTAAAATCAGGACGCTCTATTGTAAAAAATGAAGTCAAGTTGATTGACTCAGTACTTCCCACACATTACGCTCATACCAGTTTATAATTTTCCCATAGCATGAAGCTATAGTCTGAGATCCCTTGTAACCAAATAATCGCCAGCCCCCCCCCCAAATTGTCTTATGGCGCTAGGTCTTTCCTTCACAGATCAATGGACAACCTATTATCGATACTACAAACTTCTCAGTTTTACAACCCCCCACCCCCCAACCACCTCACTTTTACCCCCACCCAAAAAACTGGTAGGAAATGACCAGGGACTCCTAAAACATCTAAAAACCGAATTTGAGTTGTTTTCATGCTTTTCGTTCTTTGATTATTGCTACGCTGCCACTGACACGATTTTTTACAAACATACGCGTTTTCCATTCTCACCACGGTAACAATATACTGTGTCAAAATTTCATTAGAATCAATTTAATAATGTCGACGTTACAAAATACAAAACGATTTAAACCAATAAATTCTCGTATGTATACAGGAAATTCTAAGTCCCTTAGTTTCCGTAATAAGCTATGCAATGTTCGGGTGGACCTAAAAAGATGATTTGTGTCGCTAGATCTTCCTTCACAGGTTAGTGGACAGCCTATTAGTAGTAGTACAAGAAATTTTTTAATTTTTCAACCCCCAATCCCCCAACCACCCCAATTTCACCCCCACCCAAAAAAACGCACAAAATGATCAGGCACCTCTAGAACGCTTAAAAACGAAGTTTGAGCTGTTTTTAAATTTTTGGTTTTTTTATCATTTCTGCGCCGCCACTGGCACGATTTATAAAAACCATACGCGCTTTCCATCTTCACCACGGTAGTAATACTGTGTCGAAATTTCATTAAAATCCATTCAACAGTTTCCTCGTTAGACAATATAGAACGATCTAAAGCAATACTCCCGTATGTTTACATCAGAAAAAATTCTAAGTCCTTTGCTTTCTGTAATAGGCAAGGCAATGTTCGGATGGACCTAAAAAAGTTATTTATGTCGCCAGTTCTTTCTTCACAGGTCAGTGGACAGTCTATTATGGAAGCAATACATTTTTCAACTTTACAACCCCCCCACCCCCCAACCACCCCAATTTCACCCCCAACCAAAAAAAAGTAGAAAATGATCAGGGACCCCTAAAACGCCTAAAAACGAAGTTTCAGCAATTTTTAATTTTTTTTGTTTTTTGCTAATTACTCCGCCGCCTATGCACCGATTTTCAAAATTTTAGGAACATTACCTACTACGACCCCACAGCATACCGCTGCCCAAATTTCATCACGATCCATGCAGCAGTTGCTGAGATTACGAGGGTAGAAAAACGCGACAGACAGGCAGACAGACAGACAGACAGACAGACAGACAGACCGACAGACCGACAGACCGACAGACCGACAGACCGACAGACCGACAGACAGACCGACAGACAGACCGACAGACAGACCGACGGAAATGAGTGACGTGGATTTTCGTTTTGTACACATCATAAAACGCCCAAAAAGTGTATTATCTCAAAATCGAAAATTTTCGCGATCACAATACTCCCCTCACCTATCGGTGTGGGAAGTAAAATCAAGTTGATCTCTATCCTACTTTCCCGCAACACCCTGTATATTTCAAAATATTTTTAGGATATGCATCTCAAGTAACCAAATAACTTTTGTATTTGAGATTGTCTTCTATCAGCTATACCTTGCGAGATATCGAAGAATTACGCACTAAATAGACAGCCTGTATACATCAGAAAAAATTCTAAGTCCTTTAGTTTCTGTAATAGGCATAAGGCAATGTTCGGATAGACCTAAAAAAGTTATTTATGTCGCTAGGTCTTCCTTCATAGGTCAGTGAGTAGTCTATTATGAATACAACAAATTTTTCAATTTTACAACCCCCCAACCCCCAACCACCCCAATTTCCACCCCCACCCAAAAAAAAGTAGAAAATGATCAGGAACACCTAAAACGTCTAAAAACGAAGTTTGGGGAATATTTGAAATTTTTGGTTTTTTGCTAATTACTCCGCCGCCAATGCACCGATTTTCAAAATTATAGCAGCATTACCTACTACGACCCCACAGCATATCGCTGCCCAAATTTCATCACGATCCATGCAGCGGTTGCTGAGATTACGAGGGTAGAAAAACGCGACGGACAGACAGACCGACAGACCGACAGACCGACAGACCGACAGACCGACAGACCGACAGACCGACAGACCGACAGACCGACAGACCGACAGACCGACAGACCGACAGACTGACAGACCGACAGACCGACAGACCGACAGACCGACAGACCGACAGACCGACAGACCGACAGACCGACAGACCGACAGACCGACAGACCGACAGACCGACAGACCGACAGACCGACAGACCGACAGACCGACAGACCGACAGACCGACAGACCGACAGACCGACAGACCGACAGACCGACAGACCGACAGACCGACAGACCGACAGACCGACAGACCGACAGACCGACAGACCGACAGACCGACACACCGACAGACCGGCAGACCGACAGACCGACAGACCGACAGACCGACAGACCGACAGACCGACAGACCGACAGACCGACAGACCGACAGACCGACAGACCGACAGACCGACAGACCGACAGACCGACAGACCGACAGACCGACAGACCGACAGACCGACAGACCGACAGACCGACAGACCGACAGACCGACAGACCGACAGACCGACAGACCGACAGACCGACAGACCGACAGACCGACAGACCGACAGACCGACAGACCGACAGACCGACAGACCGACAGACCGACAGACCGACAGACCGACAGACCGACAGACCGACAGACAGACCGACAGACAGACCGACAGACCGACAGACCGACAGACAGACCGACAGACAGACCGACAGACAGACCGACAGACAGACCGACAGACAGACCGACAGACAGACCGACAGACAGACCGACAGACAGACCGACAGACAGACCGACAGACAGACCGACAGACAGACCGACAGACAGACCGACAGACAGACCGACAGACAGACCGACAGACAGACCGACAGACAGACCGACAGACAGACCGACAGACAGACCGACAGACAGACCGACAGACAGACCGACAGACAGACCGACAGACAGACCGACAGACAGACCGACAGACAGACCGACAGACAGACCGACAGACAGACCGACAGACAGACCGACAGACAGACCGACAGACAGACCGACAGACAGACCGACAGACAGACCGACAGACAGACCGACAGACAGACCGACAGACAGACCGACAGACAGACCGACAGACAGACCGACAGACAGACCGACAGACAGACCGACAGACAGACCGACAGACAGACCGACAGACAGACCGACAGACAGACCGACAGACAGACCGACAGACAGACCGACAGACAGACCGACAGACAGACCGACAGACAGACCGACAGACAGACCGACAGACAGACCGACAGACAGACCGACAGACAGACCGACAGACAGACCGACAGACAGACCGACAGACAGACCGACAGACAGACCGACAGACAGACCGACAGACAGACCGACAGACAGACCGACAGACAGACCGACAGACAGACCGACAGACAGACCGACAGACAGACCGACAGACAGACCGACAGACAGACCGACAGACAGACCGACAGACAGACCGACAGACAGACCGACAGACAGACCGACAGACAGACCGACAGACAGACCGACAGACAGACCGACAGACAGACCGACAGACAGACCGACAGACAGACCGACAGACAGACCGACAGACAGACCGACAGACAGACCGACAGACAGACCGACAGACAGACCGACAGACAGACCGACAGACAGACCGACAGACAGACAGACAGACAGACCGACAGACAGACCGACAGACAGACCGACAGACAGACCGACAGACAGACCGACAGACAGACCGACAGACAGACCGACAGACAGACCGACAGACAGACCGACAGACAGACCGACAGACAGACCTACAAAAATGAGTGACGTGGATTTTCGTTATGTACACATCATAAAACGCCCAAAAAGTGTATTATCTCAAAATCGAAAATTTTCGCGATCACAATACTCCCCACACCTATCGGTGTGGGAAGTAAAAAGCAAGGTCCATTATTTCTGCAGCTCCTTTTGAGACGAACATAGCTCTATCAAATTACGACCAACATCATCAAGCATGTAAACAGTTATTTTACTTATTTTACTTATTTAGTAAGTATGTATCTGTGTTATTCAGTTATCATGCTGCGTGAAACTTTTCTTGAAATTAAAGTGCAAAATGCATTTATGCTGTTTTGAGTACTGCAGTATCAGTATCACCTACTTGCTAGAATTTTGGTCGTATGTCATCCTTAGCCGGAAATGCCCGAGAGAGACTCCACAAATTGGTTGAGCGAGAGAGAGAAGAGTCTTGCACTCGCTTTAAACCTTTTCTAACACACGTTGGAGAATCTTCTGCTCATTTGATCATGCTTATTTTTTCAGCAAGTCCGAAGCCTGACGAAGGCGAACGTGAAGAGAGAAATATCGGGAAAGTGGACAAGCCAAACTGTCCTGTAGTAGATAGGAACAACAATTGCATTACAGATTACAGCGATCCGAGTATGTATCTGTGTTATTCAGTTAAAATGCTGCGTGAAACTTTTCTTGAAATTAAAGTGCAAAATGCATTTATGCTGTTTTGAGTTCTCCAGTATCACCTACTTGCTAGAATTTTGGTTGTGTGTCATCCTTAGCCGAAAGTGCCCGAGAGAGCCTCAATAGATTGATTGAGTGACTCTCTTCTTGCACCCGCTTTAAACCTTTTCTTAACACTCCGTTGGAGAATATTCTGCTCATAAGATCATGCTTATTCTTTCAGACGATGGGAAGCCGAAGAAGCCGGAGAAGCCAGATTTTAGTCACTGTGATCATATAGACAAGATGGGCAATTGCTTAATAGATTACAGCGATGAATAAACTACAAGTATATTGGGTTACAAATATAACTTTAACTGTGCTACTATAATTTGTCTATATTATTTTCGTTCCTACACTGCAATACACTAATAATAAGGACTAATTAGAATCGAATACCAATTAACTGATAGGCTTGTAGACGGCTAGCCCGACGAACTGGCAAACCGACAGACCTGAAGCAATTCTGAAGTCTTCCTATATGCTGACGACACCACAATAGTGCCCCAGTCATGATCTAGCAATCATGGTCTAGCAGTCTTGTCCATGACAGGAGTCAGACTGCGCTGATCGGGGTTAGTCGAATTGGTGGCTAATCAATTTTGATCACGCTAAGATGCCACAAAAAAGCGTCACCAAAAATTAAATCTAAGCAAATATGTACAAAAAAAAACTTATTTAAACAATGAAGCAAGTTAGATAAAATTCGATAAATTTATCTTTAGAAAGTTATTCTGGCACCCTGTTGGAGGTCTCTATAAACAGGACTCCATTACAGTGAAGCAGTTCTGTACCTTTATCTTATGCTAGTTCTAAAGAAAACAAATAAGAAAAAGGTGCAACACGGGCTCCAACACACCGAGCTGCTGTTCCCACTGACTACTCCCCACACGGTGGAGTGAGCAATGGCATTAAAGCCAAATACGTCATTGCGTTTAGAATCTTTGCACTTACTTATAGCTGCTCTGAGATCATTATATGAAACTTCTTTGAAATCAAATTCACCTTCTATAATAAGATTATCAAAATAACTAAGAGGGGATGTATTGGAAGGAAGAATATTGTTTACTAACTTTGATGCAATGCCTATGAAGTAACCATTAAATTGAGTGGCGCTTATTGCTCCTGGTTCGTATATTTTTTTCTAATGGATCAAGACTTTTTGTGACATTCCAAGATGCTAGTTGCTTATTACTAGCCTCGTTTATATAGCGATCATTCGCATCTTGTTTAGCCTTATTAACCTCCCGTCTACAAGTGTATCAAGGTTTGTTTACGTATTGTCTACTAACGGCATTGGGGTTAGTTTTATGTAGATATATAGGAAAATCCAAAACTCTCTCATGTACTTCAGGTGATCATTGCACCAATTTACCACATTTTTGGCATTGTCATTGTTAAAAACGCGAGATTTAATGGGCAGGCTTGTATCGACAGCATTACTCATAGTTACAATAAATCTTTCAACTTCAGAATCAATGCTGGGTTCAGGATCACTAATGAACTCCCACGATACTGATTCAATGCTGTTGTATAACATGTTGAGACCATGTTGTGTTATTTGCTTGTAATTAGCCCTCAAGGAACCTGTTTTACTGAATTTAAAATTGAGTCTATAATCTATAGCTAAGTGGTCAGAAAAATGAGCGTCAAAAACACAAAGACCATTTTTTAAAGCAGGATAGTTATACATTATCAAGACAATTTGATGTCCCAGTTTGTTGAAAAGGCTCAAAGTCATCGCAGCAGAACAAATCAACAAGCCAGTTTGTTGAAAAGGCTCAAAGCCATAGCAGCAGAACAAATCAACAAGCTTCTGTGCATGAACATCGAATGTGTTGAATCTGACGTTGAAGTCACCAATAATAATAACCTTTTTAGAATGGTTCAGTTCATCAAGTAATATGGAGAGTTTGTATACAGGTTTGGAATAAAGTATGGAACCAAGCAAATAGCTTTGAAACGGAAAGGTTGATGTTGCTGAAAATTTGCAGGTAAACGTAGTGACGCATAAGCTTCTCTGCATGAACATCGAATGTGTTGAATCTGACGTTGAAGTCACCAATAATAATGACCTTTTTAGAATGGTTCAGTTCATCAAGTAATATGGAGAGTTTGTATACAGGGTTGGAATAAAGTATGGAACCAAGCAAATATCTTTGAAACGGAAAGGTTGATATTGCTGAAAATTTGCAGGTAAATGTAGTGACGCATAATGCATCTGAGGACATTATGTTAGCTATTACTGTACTTCCGGTCTAACCGGAAGTACCGTCAACTTTTTTAATTTAAATGGGACACCCTGTATATTTTTACAGATTTTAGTACATCTTTCTTTTCCGAATACGTCCATAATAGGTTTAGTATTTGTTTCTGTAAAAATGGGAAAGATAAAGCTTTTTTATTTACTGAAACGTTCATTTTATTTGATGTGTTACAATAAGAAAATTTAAAATGAATTATCAAGGAATTATCTCAGACGTTCAAAATGCCCGCCGTTTACTTCCTGACAATATGCCAGTCTGTTGACAAATTGCTGAGTTACCTTGTCGAGTCAATTCACGTCAGGATCAGGACGTCAGGAGGTATATGGCCGTCATTTTAAACATATGAAGAAGCTTTATCTTTCCCGTTTTTACAGAAACTAATACCCAAACTACTATGGACGTATTCGGAAAAGAAAGATGTATTAAGATCTGCAAAAATATACAGGGTGTCCTATTTAAACTAAAAAAGTTGACGGTACTTCTGGTTTACCCGGAAGTACATTAATAGCTAACATAATGTCTTTGGATGCACTATACGTCGCTACACTTGCGTGCAGTGCAAATTTTCAGCAATATCATTCTTTCCGTTCCAAAATTATTTGCTTGGTTGTTATTTTTGTTGATTTATGCTTCACGTGGATGCCGAAGATGAAACTTTTTTAAGTAGGAATCAGTAGAGCGATGAGTCCATAGATAACTGAAGGTTAGCAACTTTATAAGACGAACTCCATTTTTATTTAAAACTTGAAGTTTTCTTCTAAAGTTATACAAAATTTTGAGACCCTATACCGAAGTTTTGGTTAACCGATCACTTTTTATGACTAATCATGATGCCATAGCTACAATATTCAAGTACCCATAATAAAAATTAGAAATCCGTTGACAAGTTTTTGCCAAACGGTCTGTGAAACTTTGTACTCTCGGAGATCTATTATGGTTTTAGAACTTAAATGCAATATTATTGGCTGTGTTTACCACATTAACAGCTAGTTCGTGATACCAGTAGATAACTAGAAGATGGACATGTTTTTACCGAAAAGTGTGCGGTTAATTATTTGGTGACTTTTTAACCTAAATTCATTTTTTTGCAACGCTTCTTCAAGTCACGCATCAGCATATGCAGGTATGCATATAGCGGCAGTTAGGAGCGTTGGAGTGCGTTGGAGAGCGTTGGCCAGCGCCGAGTCCCCTCGGCAGGTAGAAGCAGGCCGGCGCCGGTTCCTCACGCAGTCAAGCACACCAGTGCATGGTACAGTGAAAACAGACAAGAAAAAGAGTACAAAGATTGGCTAGTCGCATCTAGGCACGGTATAGGAAGCATACAATAAGGGTTCAAAATGTTGCGCATTATTGACAAAACAATGAGGAACAGTTGCAATAACACGCGAAATGATTCCACTGAGGGGCTAGAGGGTACAATAGGGGTGAAATAGTTTAAAAAATTGTCTCTCTGGACAAATGCTTTGATGTGTCTTGGCCTTTTTTCGTTTAATCAGCCGTTTTGTGATAAATCCGTGGTGGGAAGTTGTCAAATGAACTATTAGTACATACACATGTAGATTCACATCATATACATTAGAACCATTTAGTTGAAATTTGTCAATCAGATGAATATGTGACTGATACTGTACATGTTAAACGAATTCTTGTGCGCGTCTTATTAAGGGAGTTATAAGGAGCATGATATAAGAATTAGACATAAGCCTGCACCAGTTGTTGCATTATTACCTGAAATATAACTGTCTGACTAATCTAAATACCTACATTCAAATGTGGGTGTTAGCTCTTCTGTCCCAATTTCTCAGTAGGCCCTCCCTTTAATATATAACTGGACACAGTTAAATCGCACAATTGCTGATGCAATACGCAAAACCACCAGATGACACAACACGGCTAACACCGAAACAACACAACGGAACAACATCGTCCATGTTCACGGGTTCGCGGCGGTACTAACACTGAGATCATCCTCCTGTTCTTTATTCTTACCTTCATTGAACCGGGACATCAGTCCCGCCGAATACTGATTATAGTTCATCGAACGACAAGGGCCATTGAAACAAAATTAATTTTTATCAGATGAATTATCACGAAATGCTGTTGCAGTAATAACTTTTGTACATTGAATAGATTGTATGCTTTGCCTAAATGGAACATAGGGTAAATTTCGAAAACAAAAGGATGTTTGGATTGCATTGTATGTCAATACTGGTATTAGAAGGATTATACATATCGTCAGAACGAATATAAAATTATTTTGAAATTATTGGCGTACCTGTGATTACTTCGAATATAAGGATTGAATTCTTTCAATGACATGGATTTGAAACAACTGTAAATATATTTAAAGTGATGGAAAAACATCCAAATACTAACAATTAATTGGAAACGCAACAGTGTTTTTTTCTGTGCACGTCACTCATTTTCGTTGGTCTGTCTGTCGGTCTGTGTTTTTTTCCTTTTTTTATATAACCGCTGCATGTATTGTGATGAAATTTGGGTGGCGATATTCTGTGGGGTCGTAGTAGGTAATGCTGCTATAGTTTTGAAACTCGGTGCATGGGCGGCGGAGCAATTAACAAAAAACAAAAAAAAATCAAATATCCCCCAAACTTCGTTTTTAGGCATTTTAACTAAACACGCTGAACGGGTGACATCAGCTTCCGAGTATATCGACCACTCGTGTTGGCGGAATGTCAAGCAACGAAGCGCGTCGACGCCAAGGCGGCGGAGCGTGTCGACTCCGACCGAACAGCCCAATAACCAATAGCTCATTTTCTACTTCTACTTTTTTCTTAGTGATGATGAAATTGAAGTAGTTGGGGGGGTGGGAGGTCATACAGCTCAAAGGTTTTTTGTATTCTTAGTAGGCTATCCACATACGGTGGAAGAAAGACCTTTTTTATAACCCCCATATCCGTCAGCACTGCAGCTCTTATGGCTTATTGTTCTATAACTATCTCAGGGAGAGGGGACGATAATGCATGGTCAGCATCGCCGGCGTGTCGTTCCGTCGGTTCCACCGCCCATCCACGCTGCTGTGAACAATGTCAAGTCCAAACTGAGACCATTGTTGACAACCGAGTCCGAGGAAAATTCCCATTTTTAATGTGGAAAATTCCCTAGAATTCCCTTGGTACAATTGCATCAAATATTTACATTTAGATTACATACCTAAATACGTCAAAATAAGAATACAGTATTTTATGATCATAAAAGAAAAACAATATATAGTAATCATATAAACTGATAAAAAAATACGTATCGAATCAAATAAGATTTTGTGCCAAAAAGGCGGTTGATAAAAATAAAAGTTTCTGAGCCGCTGAGGCAATACATTTTTGGATTAAACTTTTTTATAAACATTTTCCTTTTTGGTTAGACATTTAATTAAAAATTTGTGCGGTAGGTTTCATTAGGAAGACGAATTGAGAATCTTAGATCCAGGTTACGTCAACGTGCTAAGAGGCATTAAACTTTAACCCAAGGTAAAAGTTTTATTTTTTGTCAATTGGGGCCATTTGATATTAAAATTTGGTAAACATATCTTAAATGAACTCAACAACTCGAGGAAGTTAAAAACTCCCTGGATATTGGGCGAAATTCCCCTTTTCAATATTGCACCAAAAACTCCCTAGAACTAGGGAAGAAAAGTTGGCAGCACTTACTGAGAGCAAGGGCGACCGAACGCGGCCGGTGCGACAGGCAAGCGTGAGGGGGTTTCTGAGCGTTTCATCTCTCCCCACTCCCAGATGTCAGCCGTCCATGCACTAACCGCGCCCGACGCTGCTTAGTCACCGACTCGACAGTGGACCGCACAGTTAGCCGGGTCCCCAAGGAAGACATAGCGGCATAACACACTTTTTCTCGTCAATCGGGCCATGATTTGGTTGCAAGGGGATCTCAGACTTGCTATAGGAAAATAGCAAACTAGTATCACCGTAATGTGTAGGAAGTACTGACACCCGTATGCACCGTTTGGCGATTCTAATCCTAGTTCCAATATCACGTTTTGGCAAGGTTGTTTCGACAGTGGCAGTATCAAAATGATCAGTTTGAGTTTGAATCTTAAACTTCTGTGAGGCGTTTGTCTCATTTGGTCGCCTAATTCCTTAGACAAGGAAAGAAAGAGGACGGAACGCGCGACTGACATTTCTGTTACCAAATGGCACCAAAAAACTACCAACATTTACCTCTGCCCACATAGCACTGGATATTCTATGAATATTCTTTAAATCTCCTATATGTTCCATGAATATTCAGTAGAATCATAGAATATTCGTTATTTCTCTTGATTATTCTGGATTATTAAAATAATATTCTTTATAGAATGGTACTATTTTATCCACTTAGGATAATCAGCGATTATTCGTTTAATGTCTGAATTATTCCAGAATATACCAGTAATATTCTTCATAGAATATTATTTTAATAATCTACTAAGAACAAGATGTAGCTATTTTCTGACGAATATTTGGTAATATTTGTAATAGAAATATCTGTATGTAGGCAAATATTCAATATGAGGTATTATTAATTTATATTTGCACGTTTCTCAGTGAATTAAAAAAAAACCTTCATTCGTTTTGCGTTCATCCTAAATATACCCTATAACGAGTATTATGTGCAATTTTCAAAAGCTTATTAGTCATTAGCCATTGCCAGCAATACAGATACGGCATCCACCGACGATAAAGTGACAGCATCTTATTTCTTATGGTAATGTATGGCGACTATGGTGTCGTCAGTTGTCAATCTTGTCTGGTTGTCACTCTGTTCTTCGCTTCAAGTATTCTGTCATTCTGTGCTTCAACATGTGGATGTCGGCATTTTAGCAATTCACGAATTCACGAGTTTTATTACTGAAAGGCCTGCATTTATACCCAAGTTTGTACAATAAAGTTGCTGGTTGTTATAAAGTGTGTGGGAGTGTTCCAAATTATGGTCACCTACTATGGTGTATGGTTCATTGTAGAGCAGAATTTTGAGGTTAAATACAACAAGTTTACATTTTTACACTTTATTTTCGGCATCTAGACTGAGATGTCTAACCACTAACTCACAACTTTTGTGACCATCTGCCACCAGTAGGTGCCATTATTTTTGGAACAATATCCATAATTCCCTAAAAATGTTTCGTATATGTGGTAATTCAGACAGAATACTCAAAAACATTCTACCACGATTGTTCATGTAATATCCATGCGGAATATTCGGCGGAATATTCTAGGAATATAGGGTGTTTTTCCCATTTCGAACGTTTACAGAATATTCTGTAAATATTCTAATTATCCCTGGAATTTTCTAAGAATATTCATAATATCTGTACTGAATGTGAACAGAATATTCTCGTATCATCCAGTGCTATGTGGGTGATAAGTGATTCCTGGCTCCTTTCTGCTGCTGTGGCTTTTACAGCCGTAAGCTGCACGCCCTACCATTATGCACACCACAATATTTTACAATTATTGGTCTTAAAAACGCTAAATATCATAGAAAAATATTTTGGTGGCTATTCATTTTCGGCCACAGCTAATTCGTATAGCATCAAAGGGGCGTGCGGTATTCCCCCTGTTTCCTTATCTAATGTTCAAACGGATTACATGTCAACCCAAGGTTATCCTGCCTGTAGCTCTTATATGACATCTTTAGTACTATTCATGCTTACACTATTGGGAGAGCTTGCCAACAAAAAACTATTGCCGAAAAACACGTGCTCGTTTACTGGGACAGAGTCGACAGAGGGGAGGAGAAAAGAAAAAAATGTGTACAGACGACCATAATAGTCAAGCCGTGAATGAAAGTGGGTCGGAGAAAAGCCCTTGAACAGCTGTTTATGTACGAACACTAGTAACCGAGTTGCTGAAGCAGACGTGGTGCCCTATTTCTCTGAGAGGGTATTTTTTAAAGATAACTTGTTGTATTCTGAAGGAGATCCAACAGAGCAGATAAATTAATATGCTTGATATCTAAAACAAGTTCAGTCTCCGCGTAAAGATGTCACAATCAAAAAAATATGGTATTTTCTGCAGAATTGGCTTGTTCGAGGATCCATTGAAGAGCTTTCCAACAGTATTTGTCAGAATAAACCTCTACTACTATAACACACTTTTGAATATATTAGATATCGCCGCAGGTAACAAATTGGGCTAGAGAATTTCAAAACGAACAGGTCTCAACTTTTTACTGACCGACTAAGGATGTTACGATCTATTACAAAACATGCATGAGTTTTAGATATCGTTGAATTTGCTAAAGTTCCTTCACATTTTGGCCAATTACAGTCTTGACATTTTTGTTCACTAACCTGCGGAAGAAAGACTTAGCATCATAATACAGTTCTTTAGGTCCACTCGATCATTGCCTTGCCTATTACAGAAACTGTAGAAATTTTCTGACGCATACATACGAATATTTGTATTATGTTACGTGGAAACTATTGGATTGATTTTAATGAAATGAGCTAATACTGTGGTATCGTTACCGTGGCGAGGATGGAAAACGTTTGAGGTCATGGTAACAAAAAATAAAATATAGGAACAGCTCAAACTTCCTTTTTAGGTATTTTAGGGGTTTCTGATCATTTTCTACTTTTTCTTTGGGTGGCGGTGGTATTGGGGTAGTTGGCTGTGAAAGAAAAACCTAGCGGCATAACACTTTTTTTGGTCGGTTGGGCGATGATTTGGTTGCAAGGGGATCTCAGACTATAGTTGGGAAAATAATAAACTAGTATCACCGTACTATGTGGGAAGTACTGAGTCAATCAACTTGACTTCATTTTTTATTACCTAGTGGTGGTTGGAGTTCGTCAGCACTGTCTGCATCTGTTCCAACCTCTGTTCTAGTTCTTCGTAGATAACAATTTATTTCATTCTCAAGTCTTCACCTTTTTAAAAAAAATAAGTAAAGTTGACTGACTCAGTGCTTCCCACATATTACGGTGATACCGGTTTATTATTTTCCCATAGCATGAAGCTATAGTCTGAGATATCTTCCCTGCAAACGCATCATCGCCCACCGGCAAGAAAAACGAGTTATGCCATTACGGCTTCCTTTCATAGGTTGATGGACCATTTCTTCAATTTCACTCCCCCTACGCCCCCAACCACCCCAATTTCACCCCAACCACAAAAAAGAAAAAACGATCAGGGACCTTTAAAACGTCTAAAAATGAGGTTTAAGCTATTTTTATATTTTAGTTTTTCGAGTATTGTTGCGTTGCCACTGACAAAATTTCTAAAAACCATAACGTGTTTTCGATCCTCGCCACGGTAGCAATACTGTGTCAAAATTTCATTAAAATCACTTCAATAATTTCCACGCTATACAATACAGAACGAACTTAAATTATACTGGTATGTATGCACCAGAAAATGTTTCCATTTCTGTGGAAATTAGTTCAGCAGTTTTCAATAGATGTCATTTGACACTAGTCTACCGACCGATGGCTGTTAATAAGATAGGTGTTGCCATGCCCGGGAAATTCAAAAAGTCAGTCAGTAAGTTATATAGAATCTAGTAAATAAGCAAAGACCAGGACGACATATCAAATAGTAATGGCATTTATTTATTGCCCAATAGGTAAAATCCCTTATAGAGCAATTTACTTATAAACTATTTCGACAAATATTCATTTATTATTTCCAGCCAATTTTAATTCACTCAGGCTGTCTGCAAATATATCATTTTCTCGCGATATTTCATTAAAATCCGTACACATCATTGTCATTGGCGACTTAACCTTTAAACTGGTGCTGACACCAGTGCAATAAAAGGAAGAGTGATAGCGAGAATAGAATATTTTATATAAAAATGTTACAGAAGATAGTGTTCGTCTGAACTCCAAACCATTAATTACATAGAGGTTCAACAGACGTTGATATTCTTTGGTGATTATCATGATGCTTATCCCTGCCCGGGGTAAACATGATGTTTTTTAACAACTAGACATTTCAAAAACTTTCTCTGAACTCTATCAAGTCTATCTATATGAGATTGATAATATGGACTCCAAACATTCGAGCAGTGCTCCAACTTGGAACGAACATCCGTGTAAAACAATATCTTCAAGGTAGATTCATCATTGAATGAACGGCAACTTCTTACAATGAAACCATACATTCTATATATTTATATGATCAACAAAATGAGTTGTGTATCAAACAGAACTCCTAAATCCTTTGTAGATGGTTGACGTTCCAGGAATACACCATCGATACCATAACTGTACAAAATAGTTGTAATTTTCCTGGAAAAAGTAACATTTTTACATTCAATGTTAGTTTGTTGCCGACACACCAAGAACACACATCATCAAGTGTGTCTGGCAATTTAGCACACCTACTAGCTCGCAGTATATTTTTAGATCATCTGCATAAAACAATCTTTTTGACTTAATTATACTATCCAAATCGTTTACAAATAAATTGAACAGTAACGGGCCAAGGTTGGAACCCTGTGGGATGCCAGAACTTACATTATATACAGGGTGCACCTGAATTTCCTTGACACTTGACATTCTCGTAACAAAAAAATGTTTAAAAGAAAACTGAGTGGGATGTTTGGAAGTACAACAGGGTCTATCATACCATGCTTTCAAATCATTTTTTGTACTTCATCCCCTAGAACTCAGTCCCAAATAGCACCTAATAGTTTTTCCTACACAAATAAGTCCTTATTTTATTCAAAATCTTGTAGTATCTTTGATTTTATACAAAAAGCAATTTTTTTCGTGAAGCCATAAGCATCAATTAAAATAAGGATTTGTTTGAGGCGTAACATTTTCGTAAGAAAAACAGACAAATAAGGAAACTATGTAGGACTTCCAAGGGTACCGAATGACCTATTATGCCATGCTTTTGAAACATGTTTTTTACTTCAACCCCTAAAACTGACCCGCTATTTTTCTTTCCAAATAGCACCCTACAGCTTTTCCTACATTAATCAGATCATTATTTTATTTAGCCTTTGACTTCATACACAAACTAATTTTTTTCGTAAAGTCATAAACATAAGATAAAGTGAGCATTTGTTTGAGGCGTGATATTTTCGTAATAAAAAAGCATAAAAAAGATTTTTGTTTTTGAAAGCAAAACTCAACTTAGTTTTATTTTATCCGTTTCTTGCATCAAGCAAATTCTTATTTTGTTTACATTATACTATAATGGTTTTACGAAAAAAAATAAGTTTGTGTATAAAATCAAAGGTATAGAAACATTTTAAATAAAATAAGGATTTAATTTGTGAAGAAAAAAACTAGTACTATAGTATATTCAAAAATTCCACTCCGGTTTTGTTTGAGCTTTTTCTTGTTACGAGAATATCAAGGAAATTCAGGGTACGCCCTGTACATTAGACTTACAATTATCATAGTATACATACTGAGACCTATTGTTGAAATATGACTTGCAGAATGGGACTAAATGTGTTGAAAAACCAAAGCTACTCAGCTTGTCAGGTAAAATACCATGATCCGCTCTGTCAAATGCCTTTGAAAAATGTGTAGATAAGGTCTACTTGTCCACCTGTATCTTAACATTCTGAGAGTTGTTGCGTAAAAAGTTGGATTCAGTAGATCTACGACTCATAAACCCATGTTGAGTTGAAGGCGATCAAATCATTATAAAACATGTACTATCCGCTTCCACGGGCTTTCAGAACCGTTTTCAAAACGTTTTGTGATTTCAGATTGCCGGTGTTTCCACCATAGGTTTCGAAACGATTTTCGAAACGCATTCAAAACGGTTTCAAGTGACACTCTTGACATTGTCATTTCCTAGTTTTAGAACCTATTTTGTTGTTTATCATCAATCTTTAGTTTCGAATTCGAATAAACTTCAATAAACTAACGATAGCGACATTAGACAGCTACGCACTGTGCATGGTTGATTTCAAAACGTTTTGAAAGTGACAGCTGGTGTTTCCACGACATTTGGATCTCGATACGATCCCAAAAATTAGCGAATCAACCTTGAACAGGAAACGTTTTGAAAACGCATCCAATTGACGTTTCCACTATACAATGTGTTCCACCATCATGTCGACAAACTTTGAGGTAAGAAAATATAATTAAAGTTATCGAGAAAAAATGCGAAAAAAAGGGGGTCAACCTTTTGATTAATTTTTTATTACATTTTCAATTTCTGTATCACGACTCCATGGGTTCGCGCAGTTGTAGCGCCATAGCTTGATTATTTATCGACCGATTCACGGCATTTTGGACTCATTTTATAGGCTCTTTTTCAAATTATTTGCAAGTAACCAAAACAAGTGCATTACAAAATTTTTTTTTTCAGTTTGGTGAATTTTTTTAGCCTTAGAAATTGTCAGATATTGTACTTTTTTGCCTTAGTTGATATACCCAGTCATTCCCCTATAAAATGAGTCCAAAAAGTCGTGAGTCGCTCGATAGATTATCAAGATATAGCGTTACAACTGCGTGAACACATGGCGCTGTGACACAGAAGAATAATACAGAAAGGCCTATTCTGTCGAAAATTTTAGTGCTACATACACGAATTACATGTGGTAAGACAGAAAACATCCTGCTGAACATTAAAATGTCTTAATAAATAGGCACTAATACGCCTTTTTTTTCAAATTATTTGTAAGTAGCCCAAATAAGTGCATGTCAAAAAAAAAATTTTTTTCAGTTTGGTGAATTTTTAGCCTTAGAAATTGTCAGCTATTATCTTTTTTTGCTTTAGTTGATATGCCCAGTCATTCTCCTATAAAATGAGTACAAAATGTCGTGAATAGGTCGATAAATAATCGAGCTATGGCGCTACAACTGCGCGAACCCCTGGAGTCGTGATACAGAAATTGAAAATGTAATAAAAAATTAATTAAAAGGTTGACCCCTTTTTTTCGCATTTTTTCTTGATAACTTTAATTGTGTTTTCATACCTCAAAGTTTGTCGACGTGATGGTGGAACACATTGTATATTGGAAAACTCAAAACAGTTTGAAAACGTTTTGAAAGCCCGTGGAAACTTAGTACAATGATTACATGGTCTGATAGATTTGAAAACGGTCGAAGTGATTCGTTCGCGACCATCGGACCTCAGTTTACGGGCCACCTGCCTTTTTTCCGAATGCCGGATTTTAAGCAATCAGGGGGAGAAGGAGGATGTAAGTGAGAAAGCTCAATTTCGGGGGGTTAATGGAATATATTCGTATAGCAGGCCTAGGGTATTTTAATGGTTTTTTTCGACACACTGGCCAAGTTAGCATTTAAAGAGGGTAGCACAAAGGGTATTATACTGCAGTGATGAATGCTTGAGTAGTTCTCTTAGGCATATCAAGCCAATCGAAACCATAATAAAAAAATTGTAAGCCACCAGAGCGTTTGCGTAAAACAACTTTTATACAAAATGTTTATATAAAAAATGTTTGAAATGTCGAAAAGCCCTAGCTGCGAAAAGCTACAACAAAAGATGTTGGTTTGGGACATTTTCTTCAATCTCTAGAAGAAAGGTCTTGTATTTAATAGCTTTACCTGCGAGCTCTTCATCAGCTCCCAGGGGGATTGTTTCCCGACAGCTACAACCTGCAGCGTTTCAAATCTAACGTGAACCGACACTTATCCTCTCGCAGCACTTCTACAGCGTCATAGGCTTTCAGCCTTTGCGGGAGGCTGACCATAAAAAAAATGTAGTCAAGTTGATTGACTCAGTACTTCCCACACATTCCGATGATACCAGTTTTATTATTTTCCCATAGCATGAAGCTATAGTCTAGATGCCCTTGCAACCAAATCATCGCTCGCCCGACCGCAAAGAAGTGTTGTATTCCACTAGGTACTTCTTTCACAGGTCAATGGACAATCTATCATGAATACAACAAATTTTTGAATTTTACAACCCCCCCCCCCCCGCTACTGAGACGATGTATAAAAATCAGACGCATTTTCCGTCCTCGCTAAAGTAGTAATACTGTGCCGAAATTTCATGAACATCAATTCAGTAGTTTCCACATTATAAAATACAGAACGATCTAAAGCAATACATCTGAAAATTCTCCTTTGGTTCCTGTAATAAACAAGGCAATGTTCGGATGGACCTAAAAAAGTGTATTATACCGCTAGGTCTTTCTCCCTCAGGTCAGTAGACAGCCTATTATGAGTACAACAAATTTTTCAGCTTTACAGTCCCAAGAACCTTATGAACTGACATCAGAAACTTTTAACTGATTTTAGATCCAAAAATGTTCGTTTATAAAAGACTCCATCATTCTAAGGATTGGGCTATTATAACTAAAACTTAGAAATCGGTCACTGCTTAATTATTTCGACTTATATTTTGATAAAATATCGAATTTATTCAAACATTAAATAGTTATTTTTGCATATAAAATAAAGTAGAGTAGTATCAAAAGCAGTATTGTGAAGTAGTTAATGCAAATTTTGTATTGTTATTCTAGAAGTTTGATGGAGTTTGTATGGAGGTCTAACACAATATATGATTTCAATTATTGACCAAACGTGTTTACACTGTTTGTTTGATACAGTATTGTCTCTGCTGAGTGCTACTCTTAGTACGTTTAAACTGCTATTTGTCAATCTCTTCATAATTTTTACAATCAGATTGGTTTCAAGGTTGTTGCAAAGCGCTTTTTTATGCAGAATAATGTACTATTGTTGCACTATACCACTACACACTGCATTAAGTGCTTGCGGTGCATTATAGAGTATGCGAGTATGTTGCCAGGTTATAAGTATGCTTGCAGCTACCCTTTGGCATGAAAATCTCCAGAATTCGCCAATATTTGGCATGCATATAAATATGAAAATCTCCAGAAATGACGAGTTCGCGGTTCTGAATGTCAAAATTGTCAAAACCGAAGCGCCCAGACATATTCTGTGGATGATGGTGACCTCTGACCTACGAAACTACAAAAATATTTCAAATTGAAAATATCCTATGATTAGTCTGCGGTCAAGGTCATATCTATTATAGAAACTAAAGCCTCAAGTACACGATGCGAGTTTACTAGCTACTAGCCGGCTTGTAAAGAGCCGGCGAGTCGGCGGGTGGGCTAGTAATCGATTACACAGAACATTTCTTACTCACTCAGTAGCCAGCTAGTTGGCGTGTGGAAACCACGTCCGACATCTTCAAGACCAATATGCTACTATAACTAGATCCACAGAAGAAAAAGAGCGCAAAAAATTCATGGTGTTCACGTGCTCTCGATATTTGCGAGACCTGTTTACACGGTAACCACCGACGGTAATAGTCAGTCCTGCCTGGAACGACAAATGGACGGTGTCATACAAAAGTGACGTGAGCCACCGATCTGTTGTTTTAACACCCGTAAGCACCGTTTGGCGATTCTAATCATAGTTCCCTGATCGCGTTTTGCTAATCTTCGGCATCTATCCATGCACCGTCAAGAGATTAACTAATTCAGATTGGAGATACGGCAAGGTTGTGTTCGCAAGATTATTTTGACAGTGACAGTGTCAAAATTGTCAGTTTGCGGTGCATAGTAAACAAGTAATCTAATCCAGGTTTACGTAACTAATCGCACAATTGACTTACGGTGCATACGGGTGTGAGAAAATTGGTTCTGTATTAATAATTACCATTATGTCAGCATCAATGTCAACGGTTGTCAAAATTTAAAGATGATTGTGTAGAAAGCAATTTAATTATTTGGTAATGGAATGTCGTTCTGGGAGCTCCAAAATGCTGCTGATAACCCCATCCAGTTGAGGTATTGAAGATAGAAAAAGTTAAAAAAAATACAGTGCAGAAGGGAATGATCGAGCCTCGGAGCTAAAGAAGGTTATGGAATATTTTAGTCTGTATTATACTAGTCAGTGTTCGCGCACAAAGCCTAGCTTTTTGCGAATTAATACTAATATTTATTTGTATATCTAACACATAAATATATTGATATTGATATTGATTAAGCTGCCTTCTGGACTGTTCTAGTTAAAAAACACTGTTATCATAATTTTTTCTATTCAAATAAAATTAGGAAAAGATTACCAAACTCAACATAACATTTATTAGCAGGAGTGGACCACCTATCTACCCAAATAAGCTGAAGTTCGCTGAGTTTAACAGTTGTTTTTCCTCAATCTCTGAATCTGAATTACGACCACTTCTTCCAAGATGTTTTCAAAATCTTGACTTTGGAGATTCTTTCAAATGAGTGATGATTATGCAAAACGTGAATGAGCTTGAAGACCAGCTTAATATTATGACCATCGTATGATTTTGACCATATGAGTTCCTTAACATGTATAGCATAGCATGTTTATTTGTATTTATATATTTACGTGAGCAGGAACCAACTTGCTTTTGCGTACTCATCCTAGCTTCATATTCTATTCAAATATTGAAAATACCCCTACCTGATCTGCCAACGAATATACCTTTAAGGAATACGTTCAACCTAATCTTGTACAGTTTTGATATCATATTTCATCTAACAATATATATTAATGACTTATAGTTTTTCAATAATGGTGTACATCTCACATATTGTGGATTATAACACTGCTATATTTATGCAGCGGAGAAACAGGAAACAAAAAAATGTGATATTTATGTTCATGTGTTTTCGATGTTTGGCAAACCTGTTTAGACCACAATACGTCCGCGGCCATATTATGAGGAGGCGTCGACAAACAGCTGAGTATTTGATTCTTTAACGAGAACTCACTCTTTGCTCACCTATTTGCACCACTTGGAAATGCCCTTCTCACCTGTTTTATTTAATAAAAAGTCGTATTTGGTATTTACTAATCTGTTCCCACAGGTTAGGTCTACGCTGGTCCCGTAAGGGCCCTTTCATCCAGATTTACGAGCTAAAGACCTATGGTCTGCTCGGTGAAATCGATGTCAGGTCAGGTGCCCACCTGTTTTCCCGTTAGTTAGGATGGATATTAATGAACTTCTTCATTAGATTATTGGTTTGACAATATGGAAAAGGAACTTGCCCACAGATGTCGCCAAAATGTGAACAGCGGTTCAGGACATTTATGCTCAATGTAGAATGGAACGTCCAGGTTTTGGTATCAAATAAACGGTTATAACCGACATTATGTTAAATTCCTTATGGCACAACGCCATCCACATCGTGTTCGTTTCAAGAGGCGATCTGATGTGGTGTAAGCTTGCCTACGGCCAGGCGACAAGAATTCACTCATCTTGCCCGTGATCACTCTTATTCTTCGCTGGACAGAGAATAGCCACCTGTGCACAATCTAGTGCGAGTACACGTTGCTAGTTTACATGCTAGCTCGCTCAAAAGCCGTCGAGTGGCGACGAGTAAACTCGCCAGCAGTTCAGATTTTTGCAGAGTGTTTTTACTGGCAGCTAACAAAGCGAGAGAAATTATCCATAAATGTGTACATAATAAGCTTGAAGAAGATACCAGTGAAAGCCAATTTGGGTTCAGAAATGCGTTTGGGACACGGGAAGCTTTATTTGCTCTAAATGTTTCAATACAGAGGTGCCTAGATGTGAACTAAGATCTTTTCGAATGCTTTCTGGATTACAACAATGCATTTGATCGTGTAAGACGCGACAAACTCATGGACATTCTGAGTGAAAAGTGTATTGATTTCAACGACATGCGAATCATCAGCAACCTGTATTATTATCAAAAAGCTGTTTTTAGAGAGGGCGAGAAAACGCCAGACGAGATAACAATCGAAAGAGGAGTAAGACAGGGATGCGTACTCTCTCCGATACTTTTCAACCTCTATTCAAAGAAAAATTATGCAAGAGGCGATATCTGTAGAAACTGAGGGAATAAAGGGTAACAATGAAATAAATAAGCAACATCCGTTTTGTCGATGATACCTTGGTAATAGCCTAGAGCAGCGCAGACCTACAAAGAATAATGGACAAGATCGTAAACAACAGTGAAGAATCAGGTCTTTCACTCAACATCAAAAAGGCAAAATTCATGATAATCGGCAAAATAAATGTTCAAGGAAGATTGTATGTTCGCAATGAGACAGTGGGGAAAGTAGGAGAGTACAAATACCTGGGTACCATTTTGACCGAGACTGGAAGACACTCTCGAGAAATATGATCTAGAATAGGTCAAGCTAGGGCTGCATTTACAAATATGCGGAAACTATTCTGCTCAAGAGATCTGAATACTATACCTAAGATCAGATTGGCCAGATATTACGTTTTCTCGATCCTTCTCTATGGGATGGAGTCGTGGACAACGAACAAAGTTGATCTGAGAAGACTTGAGGCTTTCGAGATGTGGGTGGATAGACGCATACTCAGAGTTTCTTGAACGGAAAGGGTCACGAATGTTGAAATCTTAAGGCGCATGAATAAAGAAACTGAAATAGTAGAAACTGATTTCAAAATGGGGAAACTTTCTTACCTGGCTCACGTTATGCGTGAAGAAAGATACCATATTCTACAACTGATAATACAAGGAAAAAAGAAGTGCGGGGAGAAGACGCTCTTCGTGGCTGAAAAACTTACGAGAATGGTATTACTGTACATCGATAGAACTATTCCGAGCAGCCGCAACTAAAGCAAGAATCGTCATGATGATAGCCAACCTTCTTAGAGGAGACGGCACTTAAAGAAGAAGAACGGAGTGAGTGCACCGAGTACACTGAACTAGTTTATCAACAGCTCGTGAAGATGCCGATTAGTAGCTAGTAAACTCGCGCGTGTACTTGAGGATTTAAGGGCTATTGTGATCATCTTGGACTCCCAGACCGCTTAAAAGGCCTGGTATGGGATTGTTTCAACACTCAGATACCTAGCTTCACGCAACGTTGCACATCTCAGTTGGGCATCAGGCCACGAAGGCCTTTTTGGCAATGAGTGTATACCGTTGAAAAAACTGAACATTGCTCAGTATTTGGTTTTCATCCTTCTCCTTAGAGACCATCTTCACCTCGACAGGTGCCAAAAACTCTACAGGTATCGAACGTCGTCTTCTGTTCGTGGTTCTAGTAAATCCGGCATTATCCCGTTCTCCCGAACGGATTCTATATCTCCTGGAGCTTATGACAGCACCGGTGTCTCATCGATACCGTATGAGTGCCTTAAATCATAGTAGAGCAGTCGTAGAGCCACGTTGTACCGATGAGCGTAAGCTGTCCCAGCGGTTCAGTGAATTGCACCAAAGGTGTATAATAACAATGGCACCGCAAACATGTTTGTGACGGTGACTTTGCTCTTACCGGTCAGTTATGATGGCCAGCTTTGCTGAAGTATTTGGGGCAAAGACACTCTGGACATAACGCTGTCAGTATCTCCGCTTCATCCTTTCTTTAGATGAACCAATCCACCTTTGTTTGTTCCAAATTCTATTCCAATAGCTTGGCTGTTCTCCTGCAATACCCTCTGCGACTGTTGTAGTTGGCGTTGGTCGGAGGCATAAACTTTTAGATCAGCCATATAAAACAGATGAGTGACCTTGTGTCTCCGACGATTGGGCGTGCCATATCTACATCCTTTAGTATTGCTCAGCGCTATGGACAGAGACAACAGTGAGATGCTAAAGAGCAAGAGACTCAAGGAGTCTGCTTGGAATACCCTGCTTTAATGACACCAACTTTGTCTGAACCCGAGTTTAACCTCATGCTATAGTGAACCGGGCATTATTACTATACCATACCGAAATTAATTCCGGTTGTGGGTGGCAGCATAATTAACTCATCTTTGGAAAAATGTGTGCTACTTACACCCGTATGCACCGTTTGGCGATTCTAATCCTAGTTCCCTAATCGCGATTTGCTAATCTTTGGCATCTAGCCATGCACCGTCAAGAGATTAACTAATCAAGGTTGGAGATACGGCAAGGTTGTGTTCGCAGGATTGTTTTGACGGTGACAGTGTCAAAATTGTCAGTTTGCGGCGCATAGTAAACAAGTAATCTAATCCAGGTTTACGTAACTAATCGCGCAATTGACTTACGGTGCATACGGGTGTGAGGCGGTGACATTTACTTCTTTAATTTCTTTTATTATGCTTAGGGCATATAAAATGTGTAAATTAAGGCCCGATTTTATCAACATGCATATTTAAACAAAAACTTTGACAAAGCTTTTCTATTGGATGTTATTTAGCAAAAGCTTTCTATTGTGTATTGAGGGCTATGTTAATAAGTATCATCCAATAGTATTTTATCAACATTGAAAACAAAACGTCAAAGCTGGATGACACTTATCAGAACAAAGCGATTGATTTGCAAATTAATGCCACATTTTCCATGTCCACATTATAATTACTGTATAATTGCTAATTGCAAACTGCGATAATTTGTGATAAAAGTAGTACCTATATCAATCACAGCAACCACCTACCTTATTTAATAATTACAAATCCCACTTCCGTCAGTCAGATGGATTATATAAAAATACATACTTTTATGAAGAATTAATCTTCATTTTCATCTTTCATTTACTGGACGCATGTTTGTTATAGACCTTCTTATAGAAATATTCACAGGTGCAGCGTACATATTGTATATAAAATAAGGTTATACTTAGCTATAAAATAGCGAGCTTTGCCGTTCTGGGGTTCTGGATAGGCAACCAGTAATGCACATTCACGTTTGGGGAAATAGCTGTAACTTTTCGCAGGTATTTATAATCATTATCGATAGTAAATTATTGTTTTATCCAAATAACAGTGAGTGAATTTCTTGTCATCATATCATTTGATACACCAAGAAACTAGTGATCAAATGTACGGCTTCTCTGGAATCTGATTGGTTGAGATTAGCAATTGCTAAACTTTTTGTTAAACAAGGAAATGCAATTTTTCACCCATTTAGGATGGAAAATCAGACTTGAAGAGATACTCGATGGTTCACAATGGTCAATTGTATATAAATTATGCCATTTTTGACCTTTTTGAGGTAAACTTCAAGAGAAATCAATAATTTTCAGAGTACTTTGACAGATGCATGGTCTTGAAAGGGCTGCTCTGATTGGTCAAAGTCTTTGTTAAAATGTGCATGTTGATAAAATCGGGCCTAAATATATTAATGCTAGTGTTGTAGTACACGATGAAATCACATCTTACCATCTAGAATCGCTTCGTTTTAATACTTTCTGTCGTAGAATATATACTCTCTGTACATCAAACAAACATTGCATAGTTTTTCCAGCAATTAATTAAAGAAGTATGCCGGAAGTCAACTATGAACTCCGTTTCACTGCACAACCTGCAATCTCATTTCCACCACATGCTCTTATATACCCTCACCTTTATTACCACCCGCAAGTTTTATGAAACATAAGTAGCTTCCCATTATATCCGCTTATCTCACTTCTTGCAAAGCAGCACTTTGGTTGTGGGGCGCTACCCAGTTTCCAAAACTTGCCAATAAAAGTTTTTTAGTAACCCCGTAAATTGAAAAATAACACCGATATCTGCCAACATAAAGGAGTCGCAAGTAATAAGGGTGCAACTTATCGACGGCGACGGTGAGTATATAACTCCAGAGACGGATTTTTCATACAATAAATGGAGGGCGTCTTTTGTGGAGTGACAATATACAGGGTGATTCTCTTATACTCCAAAGATTGATACCTCCGTTATTATGAGAGATACAAAAAATAATAGTTGTCGGTAAAACTAAGGTCTACATTTTAAAATTATTTCAAAATATACGGGGTTATTAATAAAGTCACGGCATACCAACGTTGTGTTTTTCCAAATGGTCACTCTCACTATTCCGGAAACATAAGAATTTATTAGGTTATACAGGATAATCTCAGAGATATGGCCACGCACCTTTATGTAAAAATCTTAATCAATTCACCACCCTGTATCTCAAAAAATCAATAACAAGAAGCTTGACTCTCAATGCTAGAATAATTTCGTGGTTATCTAGTTTTGTCTGAAATTATTAATTTTCTGCTATGTTTGATTTTGTATACAGGGTGAACCAAAACTCACGTCCATAATTTGCTTTGTTATTTTAAATGGAACACCCTGTATTTTATAGCATTGTTAGAAAGTTTTTACAATATATGTCCACTCTTATAAGCATTCCCTACACTTAAATGTAACAGTTATGGGGTTATTTTGAAGTAGTAAAACAATATTTTTGTTAAATTCCGGTTTTTGTTAGCGTTGGCTTGTTATATTTGTTAAATAATTGAAACTAATATTTTAGTTTTGATTCTTTTTCGATTGGGTATTACATTTGGCAATTAACAAAATGAAAAACACATGTCAATTACAAAAATTGTCTGAAAATAAAACTACAGAAGCCTTAACAAGGTTATATTAGTTGTTGCGAGAAGATTTACGTGTGAACGTATCAAAAATGAGAAATTAAATTTTGGCTAAGCCTGCAAATGTGATTGACTCTTGTCTTATAAAACGAAGATTTTCCTTGCGGAAGCTACAAATGTTTAATTGACTTCCTGATAAGACTTCCTTTTAGTCTTTCATTCCCGTCCTTTGACTCCTTCCATTCTTGACTCAGTTCCTTTCTAAGAAATTCAAACAGTATGGCAAACACGGCAGCCATGGCCAACTCTGAGAAACCTCCAGTATTTGGCAAAAATGTAGTATTAGGAATTGTTTTACTACTTCAAACCGAAATAGCTCCATAACTGTTACGTTTAGGCATGAGGAATGATTGATAAAAGTGGATGTAGTTTGTAAGAACTTTCTGACGATTCTATAAAATACAGTGTGCTCCATTTATAATAACAAAGAAAATTATGGTCGCGAATTTTGGTTCTACTGTATACAAAATCAAAGAGAGCAAACCTTGAAACTTTAGGCAAAACTAGATAACCACTAGATTATTCTAGTATTGGGAATCAAGCTTCCAGTTATTGATTTTTTAAGATACAGGGTGATGAATTCATTAAGATTTTCACACAAAAGTGGTCATATCTCTGAAATTACCCTGTATATAGAAACCGACAAAACTCTACATTTCCAGAGTAGGGAGAGCAAGCAAAATTAAAATTTAAGATAATATAGGGTGGTCCAATATGCGCGCGGTGCTCCCTAGCGGCCATACCGTTTAAATTAGACGAAAATATTTGAAATAAAAAACGTTTCTTTTCAAATGCTCTACATTCAGAAATTAATTTCAAAGCATCAACTTCCTTATTTTAAATTGAACACCCTGTATATTATTACATCTTTGCATTCAGCATCGATTTTTAGGTCTAGTTTGTTAATAATTGTTTATGTCTACGAGGCCTATTTTCGGTGCTAGCAGTTTTTACAAAATTTGACGTTTGTAGTGCTTTACAAGAAACGTTAATATCTCGGAAACTAAACGTGATAGAAAAACGCAGTTATCAGTTTTGAAACAAGCAAGGAACGTATTTGTGTTTAAGTAAGATCGTTGTTCCAAAAGAACATTAAATTGATAGACTAGCAATTTTGAAATTTGAAAAGTTAAAAACGTTAAAAACTTTTTTTTTCAAATGGGATGGTATCATAAGTTTCACATCGGTGGATGCGAAAATAAATTCTCTTTCACGTTTATCTAGGTACGTATGGTTCTATCTTTGACGGTTTTCAAGATATTTGCGGTTTTGTAATTATGGCGTAGGAATTGGAAAAATCGTAGGTGGCCTGGTTTGCAGACGAAACAATTGGCAGGAGACATTTCATCCAAAGTGGAGATGATGGTCTCTAAAACTAAAATGTGCTTTCGCTCCATCTACCTGTGACCACATTATTCTTAGAAACTCCAGTGGTAAATTTTCCAACAGGTTTTCCAAATTTTCATTTAGAAAATTTTAGAAAATATTAGATTAATCTGCGGTTTCCCGTAATACCACCCCAAATTTTAGACTCCATGCTGGTTGTCAACAAACCTCTAAAAATTTGGATTTACGTCGGTATAAAAATGTAAATTATGCCAGTTTACATGTTCGTTAATGATAATGCACAGCTACATTTCATAAAAAAGAAAATGAAAGAATTTCACAAGAAATGTGGCTTCATTCGTAAACAATACACTGTTGAAAAGGGGTGCATCTTCAAATTCATTCAGTTTTCATAGTATTGTCTTTCAATTGCTTGATTTAGCTGCACGTGATAAGGATGCTGTATGTACTTCGTTAAGATCAAGCTCACAGATGTTTGACCAATGCCCAAATAGCGACTAATTCCTGCTGTAGTACGTATGCGGATCTGCAACTACAATTGCGAGAATGTCAACTCACTATCTTCATGTATTACTACTACATGTTTCCTTCTCTCATATTTTACGCCCACGTAAATACAAATTTTGAGAAGTTTGTTGACAACCAGCATGGAGTCTAAGCATTTGGGGTGGTTTTATTGGAAACCGCATAATAAACAAATGTTGTCAAAAATTTTCTAAATTAAAATTTGGAAAACCTGTTGGAAAACTTACCACTGGAGTTTTTAAGAATAATGTGGTTACAGTTGGATGGAGCGAAAGCACATTTTAGTATTAGAGGTCGAAACACTTTGGATGAAAGGTTTCCTGCCAATTGTTTCGTCTGCGAGCCACGCCACCTACGATTTTTCCAATTCCTACGCAATAATTACAAAACCGTAAATATCTTGAAAATCATCAAAGATAGAACCACATGTGTCTAGATAAAAGTGAAAGAGAATTTAATTTCGCATCCGCCGATGTGAAACCTACTATACCATTCTATTTGGAAAAAAGTTTTTAACGTTTTTAACTCTTCAAATTTGAAATTTGCTAGTCTATTGATTTAATGTTCTTTTGAAGCAGAGACATTAACGTTTCTTGTAAAGTACTACAAACGTCAAGTTTTGTAAAAATTGTTGAATGTTGAGTTAAAAAACTGGACCTAAAAATCGATGCTGAATTCAAAAATGTAATAATATACAGGGTGTTCCAATTAAAATAAGGAAGTTGATACCTACTTCCGGTATATCCCGACGTCCACCATCTTTGAAATTATTTTCTAAATGTAGAGCATCAGAAAAGAAACGTTTTTTATTTGAAATATTTTAGTCTAGTTTAAACGGTATGGCTGCTAGAGAGCACCGCGCTCTTATTGGACCACCCTGTATAGGGTGTTCCATTTGAAAAAACAGAGTTTTGGTATGCTGTAACTTTATCAATAATCCTGTATAATATAAAATAATTTTAAAAGGTAGACCTTAGCTTTATCTACAACTTTTTTTCCAAGGTTTTTTGTATCTGCCGTAATAACAGAGATATCAAACTTCCGAGTATAAATTGATCACCGTGTATTTCGACATAAATTCGAGCGCCATAAATATCGAGTGATTAAAAAAAAAACCTATTATAGTCACATAGTATATACTTTCGACACTCCCAAAATGGCTATTACCCACCCCTGTGCTTGTTTTCAGTTAAGCTGACGTGCACTGGTTTTTATGTCTGCGGCGTAAAGGGAGAAGTGTGAGCAGGCACTTAACGATGTCCGTAATCTGCTCGAGTGCACTAGCTTTAGTGTTGTTGCGGAGGAGTTGAGAGCTTGATAAACTACATAGGATTATAACTTTGTTATATTCGAGGTGAGACACCGGCTGGATGAAAAGTTTCAATATACCTGGGCTGCTATTTGTGAACGTTAACAAACTATTTCGCATCTAAAAGTTTTAGAACTAACATTCTGCAATCAAACAGATATTGTCTACATACATATTTGTATAACTCCATATGAACACATACATTCAAATACTATGATTTGCGTACATATTCCAGGGAAATAAGGTTTTTCTCGTGACACTCATTCATCTAGCAATCTGAAAATTTATACTTACCTACAGGAACAACAAGTTACTGTTTGCTTCGTAAGATTTTTGGGGAAATAAATATTAAAAACAGATAAAAGCTAAAAATTAAAAAACCAAAGGAATTAAAGGAATAACTGTTTCTTATATAAACATATAAGTATTGCTTTAGACCGTTCTGTATTGTGTAACGAGGAAACTATTGAGTTGATATTAATGACATTTTGACATAGTATTACTACCGTGGCGAGGATGGAAAACGCGTATGGTTATTGGTTCTTATAAATTGTATCAGTGGCGAAGCAGAAATAATAAAAAAACGAAAGCTCATATTTGCATATTTTTGAGAAAAAGCCGTTTTTATGATTCGCCGTAACAATTACGCCCCCCTAGCGGCTAATTGCGGAACTTGAAAATAGTTTCCTGCGATTTCTCTTAGCCGATTTACCTAATAATATGTTTTGCTCAAAGTTATACGATTAACGGTTACCGAGATATTGCCGGCATCCATTCTTATTAGGTCACCCTGTACACGTACACAGAAAAGAAGTCCCTTTGTTTCGGTAATAGGCAAGGCAACGTTCGGGTGGACTTAAAAAGGTTATTTATGTCGCTAGATCTTTCTTCACAGCTCAGTGGACAGCCTATTATTAATACATCAAATGTTTCAGTTTTTCAACCCCCCACCCCCCCAAAACGCCTAAAAACGAAGTTTGAGCAATATTTGTTTTTATTTGTTTTATGCTAATTACTCCGCCACCCCTGCACCGAGTTTCAAAATTACAGGAAAATTACCCCACAACATATCGCTGCCCAAATTTCATCAGAATCCATGCAGCAGTTACTGAGATTACGAGGCTAGAAAAACGCCAACAGACAGACAGACAGACACACCGACGGACAGATAGATAGACCGACGGAAATGAGTGACGTAGATTTTCGTTATGTAGACATCATAAAACACCCAAAAAGCGTATTATCTCAAAATCGAAAATTTTCGCGATCACAATACTCCCCTCACCTATTGGTGTGGGAAGTAAAATAAAAATACAAAAACAGACCAAACTTCGTTTTTAGGCATTTTTAGGGTCCCAGATCACTTTCCAATTTTTTTTTGAGAGAGGTGAAATTGGGGTGGTTTGGGGGTTGTAAAATTGATAAAATTGTTTGGTTTTTTTTTTCGGGGGGCGGGGCTGGCGATGACTTGGTTGCAAGGAAATTTCGGACTATAGCTATGCGAAAATAATAAACTGGTATCACCGTAATGTGTAGGAAGTACCTACCTCAGTAGTCATCAATCAACTTGACTTAATTTTTTTCTGATGTATGTTAATACGAGTATTGCTTTACTCGTTCTGTATTGTGTAACCTGAAATTGATTTTAATGAAATTTAGACACAATGTTACTACCGTAGCGAGGAGGGAAAATGCGTATGGTTTTCACAAATCGTGTCAGTGGCGGCGCAGCAATAATAAAAAAATATAAAAATATAAAAATAGTTCAAACTTTGTTTTTAGACAATTGGGGGGGGGGGACTTCTGATCGTTTCGTTTCATCCAGTTGAAGCTCTTGGAATAAAAACTGTGTCGCTCTAGTTCCTACAGAGAGAGGTGCAAGAAACTACTAGAGCTTCTGTATTTGATATTTTTTGGGGGCAGGCCGGCGATGATTTGAAAATAATAAAATGATATCACCGTTATGGTGAGAAGTACTGAGTCAATCAACTTGACTCCATTCTTTACATCCAAATCGCTGTCCAATGAACGTATTGTATATCAAAAAGTAATTGACCAAAAAATAAGTTCTTTATGCTAGATATAAATATTCTCTAGTTTTGACGCCGGCTGTAAAAAAGTCGTCGACGTATATTCATGTATAGGGTAAGCTACAATGTAAAATCTAGATTTCCTTTTTTTTAAATGTAGCCCCCATATTTTAGTTCAGCAAAAAATTGCTTTTATTATGCTCTTTCACCTTTGTATAGAATTTCCTATACCTACATTCACCAATTTCAAAGATATTTAGATTTTTCTGCAAATTTCAAATATACCTCCTATTTGTGTACTAAGATTTATTTATTTTGAGAAAGTACTATGGAATTTTATTTTTATTTACTGAAAAATTAAAATATGAGGCCAGAGTAGTATTTGATGAAGTCAAAATCTCGAATTACTGAGAAGTCAAGTATGCTGAGGAAATAATTTTACAGACGTGATGCATAATTATCAAGCAGATCCCATCAGATAGGCTTTGAAATGTTGAGAATTTATTTTGATGCCTACTACTACTCGTCGTTAACTGTCAAGGCGGTCCGGAGGACCTTTGCCTTTATGTCATAGTTCGTCAGTCAGTTTGTCATCCTGTCGGCCTGGTCACCCAGAAACCAGACAATGTTATAGAGAAAAAAAAAGAAAGGGAGGAAGAAAGAGAGGAAGAAAGAAGAAGAGCAAAGAGAGAAGTGCAACTGTTAAAATAGGCATCGTTAGAATAAATAGGATAATTAATTTTGATGCTCTAAACGCAATTTTGTTGGGATCGGATATTGCCAAAAAGGGAATTTATATGATCTAAAATTCCACGACTTAATTTTGGTTACAGTGCGAGCCGCGGCCTGGAATGTTTGCGGACTTGCTCGACCGTGTAGTCCACTGAGTCACGCAGTAAAGGGTTGCTATGCGATTCCGCCTGTTCATAGCGCCGCTGCGCCTGTGTTTTGATATAGTCCTTTAAGTAAGGAATATCAAGATCTTTATGCAGGGTCTCGTTTGAGACATACCAAGGGGCATTTGTAATAGTTCTCAGGATCCTACTTTGGAGTACCTGCAAAGCTCGCATGTGCGTCTTAGCTATGAAACACCAAGCCGCACATGCGTAAGTAATTGCAGGTCTAATAATAATTTTGTACAGCCGAATTTTGTTAACCAGACTTAATTTTGAAGTTCAACATAGCAAGGGATAAAACTGTCGAAATGTAATTTGGAATTTTGTTTTTAACATCTCAGTATGGTTTCGCCATGTCATACCCTTGTCTAGGGTGACACCAAGGTACTTGACGGAAGAGCTCCACAGTAATAGAGTACCGTTAATAGAGACCTCTGGCGGGGTGCCGCGACGCTTTTTGGTACAGTAGATAGCCTGCGTTTTAGAATGGTTGACTTTGATAAGCCACCGATCCGCCCACTCTAATACTTCATCCACCGCTGTCTGCAGCCTGTCATGGACTAGGTTGCTAGACCATGACTGGGCCACTAGTGCGGTGTCGTCAGCATAGAGATAGACTTCACAGTTGCTGGGA
Organism: Callosobruchus maculatus; assembly: GCA_951848785.1. NCBI lineage: Eukaryota > Metazoa > Arthropoda > Insecta > Coleoptera > Chrysomelidae > Callosobruchus > Callosobruchus maculatus. Next base: position 389,603 of record CATOUR010000207.1, on the reverse strand, counting down.
CTAGGGACGTCATGAATGAAAAAAGAGTAAAGTATTGGTCCAAGGACCGAACCTTGAGGAACACCGGCCTTGACAGGCCGTATTGTCGACAACACATTGTCAATTTTGATCCGAAATTTCCTTCCTTCTAGAAAGGATTTCAACAGTTTTAGGAGCCAAAAAGGAAAGCCCTTTTGGATTAACTTATAGAGGAGGCCCTCATGCCATACTTTGTCAAAGGCTTTCGATACATCTAGAAGTAAGACACCAGTGCTCTTGTCTTCGGTAAATCCCCCGGTTATACGGTCCACCAGTCTGACTGCCTGTAGCTCAGTGCTATGTTCAGATCGAAATCCGAATTGGACGTCAGGAATCACGTTATGATCCGACGAAAAATTGTCAAGGTGATGGAGAATCACTTTCTCGGCGAGCTTTGAAGGTGCTGACAGCAAACTAATGGGACGATAATCCTGGGGAAATATCGAACCCGCTTTCTTTGGGATCATAATGACTTCAGCAACCTTCCAAGCCTTGGGGAAGTATTGAGTCCTGAGCATAGCGTTAATTATTGCCACCAGATATGTCACGGCTTTTGGCGGGAGTAGCTTCAACGCCTTGTTAGTGATCTGATCCTCTCCAGGTGCTTTCCGTACCTTGAGGTCTTTAATATGGCCGAGAAGCTCTGCTGGTGTGCAGTGAGGAATCATTGGTAATTCCTCTGTTGTGCTATGCAGAGCTTCTGTGGAGGAATCTTCCGAAGAAGTATCTTCGAAAGAGGATCCACCAACAGAAGCATTGTCACCGTCCCCACCATTGGCCCTGAAGTACCTCCTGACAGATCTTACAATTTGTCGCTCCTCATCGAGGTCATTATCAAGATCATAATTGGGTGAGAACTGATTTTCCATAGCATCAGCAAAAACCTCCACCTTATCACTAGTCGTAAAGGCCATGCCTCTAGGACCATGAGTATGGGGAAGTTTTTCCCGTTTGCCATTTCTGAGCGCTTTCGCGACTTTTCATAGGGGAGCACTTGCGTCAAGCATTCCCATCAGAAACTCGTTCCATTGCTCGTTGCGCAATTCGTGGAGTGCGTTTCTCACTTCATGGACAAGATTCGTCGCTCTACGGATGTCATCAGGATGACAGGACCTCTTTGCTTGCTTGATAGCAGATCTTTTATCCGAAATTTTTTGTCGAATATCAGCTGGAAGGAAAGGTCTACCTGGGCGCTGCACAGGATGCACCGCTGCGCGTTGTAGAGCGTTTTGAACGAAACTTGTCCACTCCGCTTGAGCGGCATCAATTCCATTCTCATCAATTATGATCGGGATACTGGGAAACTCTCTGAGGAGAGACTTGTATAGCTCCCAATCAACGCGTTTTCTTGAAGGAGTTTGCTCCTCCAAGTTATGTTCATTCCCCACCTCCAAATGACAGGCAGATGATCGCTTGAAATATCATACATGACCCTAGAAGTAACACGGAATCTACAATTTCTAGATATTGCGAAATCTATAACATCAGGTGCTTGCAAGTGGTTAAAAGGGTGATGCGTAGGCTCCTCAGTGCTGTGGATGAGGCACCCATTTCGCATCACATGATTGCATAGGCGAACACCGCAAGTAGAGTTAAGCCTTGAGTGCCATGCGCGATGTTTGCAGTTGTAGTCCCCCGCAGCGATAAGAGGACCCGAGCAGTCCAATAGAACTTCAAGGTCAGCCCCTCGCAGCCTGGAACCACACCTGACATACACCGATGTGATTTTCAATGGGATACCTCCAGCCATATTTATTACAACAGAAGCCGCTTCAATGCTTTGCGGTCTCCAGGATTTAGCAATGTCTCCTGCAGCAGAGCTACGTCTATGCATTCATCCAAAAGAGCTTGATGAAATTCCCGTCTTTTGGGGATGTCCTTTAGGCCCAAGCAATTCCAAAAGAGAATTTTGATGAATGCAGGCTGTCTACTGCTATACCTAGCCATTTAGTGGCTGAGGAAAGATCGCCTGCAATGCCTGAGTGGCGCTAATCAGGGGACTGATTATTTGCTGTAGCGACCTTAGCGCTGTTGCTAGGTCCACGTTTTGAGAAGTTAAGGAGGAACTTTGAGCAGGAGGGGCGGATAAGGGTGTGACATTGGCCGCTTCTGCATAGGATTCATTACGCCTTTCAGTGATAACCTGGATGTTCCTTCGAGGAGTATACCTACATGTCGGGCTATTCGCTGAATGCCCCTCACCACAGTTTGCACATTTGCGCGCCTCTTGCTCTGTTAGAGGGCACAAATGTGTCATGTGGTCCTGAGCACATTTGACACACTTAGGAGACGCAGTACAATATGACTGCGCATGTCCATATTTCTGACAGCGATGGCACTGTCCAATGAGTCGAGAATTCTTTTGAACTTCGACTCTTATCGCTAGGCCCAGCAGTTCGTGTTCATTGAATACTTGCTGGGACTTCTCTATCTTTGGCAGTATCACCACCGCCAAAGGCATAGGCACGCCTCCGCTACGTTTGAGGCGGATAATATGGTGAGGGGAATAGCCTTTCTGCTCTAATTCCTCCTTGATATCATGTTCTGAAAAGGATGCGGGGATCTCTCTGATAACTGCGTGGATATTTCTTTCAGAGGGAAGAGGAAACGTATGATGTGGGACGTTTTCCTCTTTGAACAAACGAATGATTTTCCTGTAGTCATCTTCCGACTTAGGAAGAATGCGCCCCGCATCGACGGCTACTGCACGTTCTATTTTGATGCCAAGACTAACAAATTTGCCATTAAGTGTCCACCAACCAGTCACCTCTCGTAGGACTATCGAGTGACACGACGTTGTTTGGATGACAGCTCCGGTGTCACTTGAGTTGCGCAGGTTGGTGTAGACGTAATATCACCAGCCAAATGAGTATTCACGTCAGTACTGCATATGTAATGGAGGTGTGACTGGATGGCTTTGTTTTGTAGAAGCAGAAGGTTGCAAAAGATGCTGTTTAGTTGTAGGACGTAGAGAATCAGAAGGAGTAGCAGGTTTTGAAGGTAAAGGCGGATAGTCGTCTAGAGAACGTACTGTTCGTCGTTTACGACGTCGAACGGTGGCAAATCCGTCATCTTGAGTGCTGCTTTCGTCCTCTGTGGCAGTAGAGTTGTTTGTTGTTGGCTGTCAAGTTTTCTTTTTGTGTTTGAGCTGTCAAGTGGAAAGGAAGGACTTAGTTGGGAAGTAAGAAGGCTCACCTGGGTGGTCAGTTTCTCAATCTGTTTTTGTAAGGTGGTAATTTGAGTAGTTTGTTCAGCAATCTGCTTCGCCTGGTCCTGGATGATTTTGTACAGCAGTGACTTTTCATCGTCGGTTTTGACAGCTGGTGAATTTGCTTCATTTTTCTTGCTTATTTGGATGTTTGCCGGGTGTTCTGTACTGGGATGGATGGTGGGATCCCCAGTTGATCCATCAGAGTCGATCTCCATTCAAAAAAGCTAGTTTTCTCAATACTATTGTAAAAACTTTCTGGAGCGCAAATTAGTGACGTTTACCCAGAATGCCCTATACAGGGCGATTTTTTTGATGCCTTTGTTATTATTAGTAATAAAAGAAAAAAATCGTAAATGATTCTCCCCTCCTAACATGCAATCCATACAATCTACCAGTTTTGCCAACTTCTAACAATCTGCACCCTTAACGCTTTAACGATCAGTAGTAAAACGGATCCCATGTGGTCAGACTTGGTTTAGAGTAAATCCGCTAGGTATAACCGTTTATTGTATTCGTTTTATAGGTGCCGTTACGACATTTTTTACAACTTTTCTCTCCTTTACTATCGCAATTTAATCAACACTCCAGCTACTATGCTAATTAAGCAGTATCACCCGCTGGATGGAGCAGCAGGAAGACAACATAAATCTTTTAGGAGAAAACTTTATTAAATCGTCTGCAGGAATTAGCTGCAGTAGTGAATTTGCTGCAAATATATTTTGTTAGGCTTCATCTTCAATTGAAGTCGTCAGTGCAAAGAGTGGCTAAGCCCATATTAACATCAACGGTGAAGCTATTGTAGAATTCTGTTATTTCGATGTTGTGGACTGTATAACTTTATTTATTAACAACAACAATTGTGAACATACATTTCAAGCATGAAATATATAAATCGGATCGTATGGCTGCCGGCTTCTTCGGCGTCTTCATTCAGAATCTCCATTTTTCTCCCTCCTCGTTCGCTCCTCCTCCGGTGGTGGCGCTGTCGATGACATGATGACATACGTCAAAAATTCCAGTGGCGTAGCATCCGCCAGTGGCGTGGCAGCCGCGGGATTTAACACCGCCGGCCTTGGAAGTCTGCAGGCTTGCAGCTTTCAACAATCTATAGGGACCGGGCAAACGCGCTGAATGGCTCGCGTCGTCTCACCCGTAGAAGTTCTCAGCACGACAGTCCGGACCATTCCATCTGCGCCGGGCTTCAAGGCTGTGACTCTACCAAGCTTCCATAGTAAGGGGGGTAGGTTCTCATCCATCAGCAAAACGAGGGAGTCCTGTTTTATGACTTCCTCAGAACTCCTGGACCACTTGTATCGGGTTTGTAATTCTTGTAGGTAGTCCTTGGACCATCGGGACCAGAATTCTTGGACGGCCTTTTGAATCAACTGATACTGCTTTAGGCGATTTGCAGGTAGTTGACTGTAGTTCCGATCGGGAAGGGCAGTTAGCGGACGACCGATCAAGAAATGACCGGGGGTTAGGACAGCAAGGTCTTTAGGATCTGAGGAAATGGGGGTCAGAGGCCGTGAATTTATTATCGCCTCCACCTGGGCGAACAAGGTGCATAGCTCCTCGAAGCTTAAAATCTCCCTACCAATTATTCTAGTGCAGTGAAATTTGGCGCGTTTCACCGCGGCTTCCCACAGACCTCCTCGATGTGGCGATCTTGGTGGAATAAAACACCACTCAATCTGGTTTTCGCTAAAATAACTGACTATAGAATCATCCTTGACGAGTTCAGGTAAGGAACGACAAATCTTGCCTAATTCATTTTTTGCGCCAACAAAATTAGTCGCATTGTCGGAATAAACTACTTTGCACAGCCCCCTTCGGGAAACGAATCTTTTAAAAGTGTTTAAAAAAGCTGTTGAGCTCAAATCACTCACCGCTTCTAAGTGCACCGCTTTTGTGGCAAAGCAAATGAAAATGCACAGATACGATTTGATTACCGAGCGACTGCGCCTGGTACCAATTCTTACGCTGAACGGGCCAGCCAGGTCAATACCTACAATGTTAAATGGAAGTTGGGGATCGATTCGATTAGTCGGGAGGTTAGCCATTTTACGTACGATCTTGGTAGGGCTTACACGAAAGCAAGTCATACATTTCTTGATAAATTTACGAATAGTACTTCTGCCATTTAACGGCCAAAATTTTAATCTTAAAGAGGCTAAAATTGTGTTAACTCCAGCGTGTAACTGTCTATGATGCTCCCTTAGTATAATCAAACGCGTTAAAGGATGTTTGCTGCACAATACAAGTTGATGTTTTTGGTCATAGGGCAAGCGAGAGTTGGCTAATCGTCCGCCAACACGAAGAAGACCATCTTGATCAAGAAAGACATCAAGAGGTACCAATTTGGATTTTTTCTCTACTGGTTTATTTGCCCTTAGATTCGCTATTTCCTTGGGGAAAGCTTCTGCTTGACTAAGTCTTACTAGAGAATGCAAGGCACTTTCCATTTCATCAGAGCTAAGCTCTTTACAGCGACGCGATTGTTTGGTCCGTAAGTTACTATAAAATCGAAAACACCATGCTGTAATGCGCTGTAATTTATATAACGATGAATATCTTGAAAATATCTCAAAAGTATTTACAGCAACTGGAAGACCGATTTTTACTTGCCGTTTTTCTGGTGGTGTTAAATATTGTGACTCGAGCTTTGGCCAATGAGTTTGGTCGCTTTGAAGCCAAGAGGGACCTTCCCACCATAGCGTTAAGGAGCCCAGCTCCTGGGGGTTCATACCCCGAGAAACGATATCTGCTGGGTTATCTCCAGAAGAAACATGATTCCAGAACTTAGAGTCTGTAATTTCTTGTATTTCGGAGACCCGGTTCGCTACAAATAGCTTCCAGGTGCTGGGTGGAGCGGACAACCATGCTAGAACGATTGTGCTATCCGTCCAAAAATATGACGCTTGTATAGGAAGCTTTAGTGCTGGCATGACCTTTTGATAAAGTTTTGCAAGTAACAATGCAGCACAAAGTTCCAAACGCGGGACCGTAATCGTTTTGAGAGGTGCTACTCGTGATTTCGCACAAAGAAGTCTCACGATTATGTTTCCCTCGGGACTAACACTTTTAAGATAAATACAACAGCCATATGCTTCTTGGCTGGCATCTGCGAAACCATGTAATTCTAAATGACCATAACTGGGACTGATGACTTGTCTATCGATTAGGATACTGTTCAAACTACTTAAGTTTTCCATAAAAATACTAAACTCTTGAATAATGTCTTGGGGCAACCTCTCATCCCAACCAATTTTCAATTGCCACAACCTTTGCAACAATATTTTCGTTCGTATAGTCACTGGCGAAACTAAACCTAACGGGTCAAAAATCTTTGATATAGTTGATAAGATTGATCGCTTGGTTATGACTCCCCTATTGTAGTGGATGTCCACAAAATACTGTAGCCTATCAGCCTTAGCCTGCCACCTGATACCCAATGTTTTTGTTGTTTCAGTTGTGTCGAGAATGTTATAAAGATCTTCTCCTGATATATTTGCTTTACCCATAACTGCAGGATGATTGCAGACCCATTTCCTTAAGGGAAACCCATAATGGTTTAATAACTGGGAAATATCTGACTTTAATTGAAGCGCATCTTCAACAGTATTAGCCCCAGTGATAAGATCATCGACATAGAAATCTGACTGAATAATATTGCTGAGGTTAGGTTGTGTGTCTTTGATATCCAAGGCTACTTGTTGGAGACATCTGATAGCTAGAAACGACGCAGCTGATGTCCCATAGGTGACAGTATTTAGTTTGTAATGCTTAATGCTTTCGGTTGGGCTATTGCGCCAAACTATTCGCTGCAAGTTTTGGTGTTCCGGCGTAACCTTGACTTGCCTATACATTTTTTCTATATCTGCGGTTATCACAATATTGTGAATACGAAATCTGATTAGTATCGAAAATAAGTCTTCCTGAATTGTTGGACCAACTAGTAAAATGTCATTCAGTGAAGTACTACTAGAAGATTTACACGAACCATCAAAAACTACTCTAAGCTTGGTTGTAGAGCTTGCCTGGTTGATAACTCCATGGTGCGGTAAATAGTAAGAATACTGACTTTCAGTATCTTCCTTGACGAGGCTCATGTGACCAAGTCTCTCATATTCTGCCATAAATTCGTGATAAAGACGACTAAACTCGGGTTGTTTTGCAAATTTGCGCTCCATAGCAAATAAGCGCTTTGTAGCATTTGGTAACGAGTCACCAATAATGCCAATATCTTTACAAATAGGAAGAGAAACCACAAAATGACCTGAATCATCTCGCTTGACAGTATTGACAAAAATAGTTTCACAATCTTGCTCTTCCTTAGTTCTTGGGTTTGAGGTACTCACTTCCTCAATGGCCCAAAACCTTTCTAATTGTTTATCAATAGAGGTGTTGACAGATAAATGACATGCCCTCGAAGTTTTTCCAAAGACAGGCAAAGGACCTCCTAAGATCCAACCCAATTCGGTGGATTGGATAATAGGCATGTTTGGACCGAGAGTGTAGCTACCAGGGCCTAGGAGTGAATAGAAAATTTCTGCTCCGAGCAGAATGTCAATTTTTCTTGAAATATGGAACTTGGGATCAGCTAATTCAATGCCAAATGGAATAGTTATAGCTTTATGATCAAAAGATTCAGAAGGCAAATTTTCTGTAATTCTTTCTAAAACCAAGAATGCTAAATCCGCACAATAATTGCCATGTATGGATTTAATTGCAGTATGAACTAAATTCTTTGTGGATGTTCGACTACCACCTACACCAGTAATTGAAACCTTAGAACTTTCAACTTCCAACTCCAATTCATTGACTAAACTTGACAATATGAAATTGGACTGGGCACCGTTATCTAAAAGTGCTCTACATCTGTGCCACACATTATGAACATCTTTAATCAATACTTCTGCAGTAGCTAACAAAACTTGAGAAGTGCTACCCTCAGAAATGTTGACTACCAATCCACTTGCGGTGGAAGCGCTTTCTTCAGCCGACTGATCTAGTGATTGCGAAGAGCTATCTTGAGCTACATTAGCCACCATAGTTGGCTTGTTATCAAAATGCAAAATGGTATTGTGCTTTTTGGAGCAATGCTTGCATCCCTTGGCCTTACACTGATGTGCCATGTGACCATACCTAAGACAATTGATACACAACTTCATATTTTTTATTATTAATAACCTATTTGAAATAGGAACCGCTAATAATTTCTCACATGTATAAAGCTGATGAGCTTCTTTACAGTAAGGACATGCTACTTTACCCCCATCTGTTGTGGTTAAACCAGAGAAAGCTCTGTCTAAACCCTTCTTCTGTATAGGCTTGGAGCCTCGAGTGTCGATTCTGCTGTCAACTTTACCATGATTTAAAGTTTCTAACAATAAGCATTTTTTATTCAAAAACTCTGTTAACTCCGCAAGAGTTGGTTGCTCCAATCCCTTTGCAATCACCAAGCTCTCCCATTCTCGCTCGGTAGCAGGATCCAGCTTAGAGACTACCAAATGGATCAGCAAGGTAATCCAACTATCAACAGGCTCATTCAGTGACTTTAATGCTCTAATATGCTTTTGAAATTCATTATTCAAAACCCTAATTGTACAGCTAGCATCCCTGCTGACATGAGGCAAATTAAATAAAGCTTGCACATGCCTTTTCAGTATTACAGATTTGTTTTCAAACCGTGAACGCAATAGTTCCCATGCTAGATTGTAATTTTCATTAGTAACCTCAATATTTTCTAGGATTTTTGAGGCTTCGCCCTTTAGAGAACTTAGCAAGTAATAAAACTTCTTTATGTTGTCTATCCCAGTCTCATTATGTACTAATGCTACAAACATATCCCGAAACTGTCCCCATTTATCATATTCCCCACAAAATTTGGGTAGCTCTAATACAGGAAACTTAACACTGTTTGAGTTTTGGGAGTGATTAGAAACTGTGGGTGATACTATGCCACTATCACTAGTACTAGTACAACCTTGCCTCTGATAAGCCATTATTTTCAATTTTGCTTTCTCCATTACTTCAAAATACTTGTTTTCAAAGGCCTCCAAATCATCACTATCTAATTCATCCACTGATAAAATATCTAGGCTGTTTTGTACCCTGTAATACTCTTCTAAAAGTTGTGAGGCTCGCTCCAACCTAATTTGTAGCTGCAAAATATTATCGTTCTCCACCCTGTCCACGAAATTTCCAAATCGTGTCAAGGATGATTTTATAGCTGTGCGCTGATGCACTAATTGCCTTTCAGCTAAGTCCTGATTTTCAGACATACTGTACTGATTGCTTATTAATTGCCAAAATTATCGATGCGGCCCTGTAGGATTGCCGTGATAAAATGCGCTAATTACCTATTTCAACGCGGAGATGCTCAAATTTGAATGCGAAATGTTCAAATGGTTACTTATGTGATGCCACATTGGTCACAAACCTACGAAATGTTCGATATAAAATATAAAGCACCTTATTCAAAGTGACGACAAATATGTTAATTTTCTAACTGCTACGACAAAAATACGTGGTAACTTGCTACCTAGCAGGGAAAATGTCTGTCTGTGTGTGAAATCAGCACAAAATACGAAATACGTTGAATGAATAGGCACACTCCGGCGAATGTAACCTCAAACTATTTGTTGAATTGCAACAATTCCTCAAAACTACGGTTATGTAAACCAAGCATAAATAACTTAGACAAGGAAAGAGAGAGGACGGAACCCGCGACTGACATTTCTGATACCAAATGGCACCAAAGCGCTATTCCCAGTGGCGTAACTAATGGGATTAACGTTCTGGTTGAGCTATTTGTAGAAATAATCTTTTTCAAATAAAATTTAATGAAATATTGTTATTCAGGGTTTCTATATGGCCAATTTCGCCATCCACAATTAAAACTTAAGTGACTAACATTACCGTAACCGTGATTTTCATTCGACTGCTGTTTTGTGGCCAATAATATATAAAAATTGATAATGTATATATTTTATTCAGTCATGAACATGTTATGTTCATTTGCAGTATATGACTGATGGAAGACACGATTATACTTCTACCCAGAAAGAAAAAAACTGCTTGTAGTTTGTAGTAAATCAATTTTTTATTATTAAAGAACACATAATACCTATAGTATATTTATATTTATTGACATTATGTTTATATATAAAATACTGTCTATTACATACTGTAAACAGAAGCAGCAATAAAACATTTTTGTTATTATAGATTAGCTTACGAGATTGAGGAATTTGATGCCTTCAATCTCGGAGTCCCCATATGCAGTAAAAAAATCTACTTGCTGTTACGCTGTTACTTGCTGTTTGTAGTGTGTAATGAAGAGCAGTATTTTTAATTACTCCAACGAGGCTTTTTTATACATAACTTCTTTTTGCGACGGTGGCAATAATTAATGAAAAAGCTGGGGGGTTAAACATAAAAATTATCTCAGACATGAAATAAAGTAAGTTTTGGGCTAGAAATACAAAGGTCCTTTAATCTTATCCAAAATCAAAACATTTACAAAATTAGAAAATGACTCCTAGATTAGCTAGTAGTAAATAAAAACGAACAATTCATTCAATATAGGTGAGGTCCTATAACTTACATAGAAATTACAACTCTATTTTATCACTTAACCCCTTGCTTCCAGTAAGTTCTAATTTATTGCAGTTATGTATTTACTTATGGGGAAGTTTGGGTGAAACTCAGTATTGTGTGCTTCAACAAAAATAAATTTTTTGTAGGAACGTGGCATTTCGCTTGCTCCTACAATTGATGGCAGTCAATATTACAGTCACGAAGGTCAAAAACTACCAATATTTTACTGCCCTTTAAACAGAATCATTTTTGTTAATTGGCTCCGAACTGGATTGTCCTGTTGTGATCGAGATTTTACAATAAAATGGATTCTGATATTTAAGTATTTTGTGCATATAGCTTTTATTAAAAAATATATATGATTTACATTATTTTCTAATACGTGACGTTCTAAGCAGCTGAAAATAGGGGTGCCTAGAAAACTTGATATTATTTTGCTTATCAGCAAAGGTACAAAATGTTTGGTGTGAATACAATTTTCATTAACTCTCAGAAAATGTTCCGATTTCAAACATATCTTGATAACATCATTTGATGGGTAAGTCAGACCGCCGTGGCTTTTAAATTCAATTAGGGAATTGAGAAACCGATCTCTAGTACCAATCAATGCTGTGACACATGTTTCACATTTTATTGTTTTTTGTAATTGGTGCGAAACATAACCAGCAATATATTGCACAATTTGGGATGAACATTCACTTATCACAGGTGCATTCATGATGTAGTCATGATCCTTCCAAATAGTTTCTAGATCATCAGAAGGCTCATTTATGTCTATTAAACTATGGTTAGATAAACTACTATTAATTACATCTTCAGACCTTACATTTTTTGTAGAACTACTTAGAATAGGGATTTGATCTAATGGAATACAGTTACCCATACCGCCCTCTCTAATTTCTGCTCGAACCAGAAGCCTTTTGTAAGCAGCTAGAAACTGTCGAGCGGTTGGGTTATTATTCCAGCCACCTCTTGATCTAATTGACGAAAAGAATAATTCTAAATGATCTTGACTAATCTTATACAACGGAAGGTACAGTAATGTTTTTCTCTCAGAAACAAGTTCTTTGTACAATCCTAAAGAACTTGATAATGAAATTATTAATCCAATAAACCCAGTTTTTCTGTTAGACATGATTACTTGCTCATTATTAGATAATTTCAACTTTGAAAGATAAAAAATTGCACTATTGATAAATTCCGCAGATCGATCTATATTTTTTTGACATAATGCTTTTTTATAACCTGGTGCTACTAGGGTTCTGCTGTTTAAAATATCGAAAATGCTATTTACAATTCTAATAAATTTAACTGTTGCCTGACTACCTTTAAAATCCTCAAGATTCAGCTTTTTTTCGCAATACTCAATAGCATCGGCTACTGATGCACTAAGTAACTGAACTGCAAGCCGAACCTTCATTTTTTGTTTGAAAAAAATAATATGAGCGCGACGTAACTTATTCCCTAAATGTAAGCCCTCGCTAGTTTGCAGCTTCTCTAGAAGCGCTATGTATTTCCATTGAATAAAATTGTTATCACAATCAATTAGGATTTTCTTTTCACCAAATGCATTGCGAACAAGTTTTATCATATGACATGGATCATAAAAAATATATACATTGTGATCTGTAACTCTGAAACTTGTCTGTATATTTGAAATGTTAAATAAGAACCCAAAGTTATGACACATAGCGGTATTAGATGGAGCACCATCGAATGTGATTGACATAACTTTGGCTCCCGTATCTTCAATCAGATGGATGCATTGAGATACAATTGAATGTTTTTGACTGCCATTCAAAGAATCTGTAAGAAAGTAACCGACAGGTAATTTCCAAGTTCCATTGATGCAAACCAACATTATAACAAAAGCTTCTTTGGCTAAAGCATTAGAGTCATCGTTTAAATTTGTACCACAGTTCACATAACCATGGAATTTTTTTCCATCCCATTCTAAATGTTTCCGTATGGCTATTTCATCGATAATTAATGAACAAATTATTGGTCTGTCAGATGATTGAACCTTATTTCTTAAGGTATTTATTGATTCCTTGGTAAAACCAGGCTCAGCATCCACATTCTGAAACCATTTAGCAATAGTTTTGCTATGCGGGAGACAAGTGTCAAAAACATCTCTCACATAGTTGTATGCCTTTGGTGAAAAAAAATTTAATGTCAGGGCAAATTTCCTAAGTTCAGGTGAATATTGAACATTTCTCCCCATTTTTCTGTTCAATATTTCTATGTTAACCTTGCTCATATTTTGAACTAAAACTAAATTTTCTCGAGATAGTAAATTTTGTCGCTCTAATTCCTCAGCAATTATTTTTAAAGAGGCTACTTTTTTGTGTGCTCTTTTCAGTGATTGACCAAGGGCACGGATTTTTTTCGTTTTTTCCTTATTCTTATCTTTTTGCAGCAGCAGTTCTCTTCTAAGTTTCTTTTTCCGGGAGTCGTCCTGTGCAGCCAGAGCTGAGGTTGATGGCGATGGTTCTGGATGAACATCACGTTCACGGGGTCTTTTTCTTTCTTTTGCCTAAAATAACAGAGCTGTATATTAGACAATGTTTGAAACATTATTTCCGAAAGAAAGACAGAACAAATTAATTTATGATTTAAGTAGATGTGAATGAGTGACTGAATCTTATAGGAAAAGTGACAGTAACATTTTGTTTTGATTTCGTATCGAGTAAACACACCTAAATATAGTTGTTTAATAATGTAACTGTAACACAAGAAATTATTACATTTTTGAGGTTAGCTGCCTTTTGATTTTCATAGCTATCAATTTTTAAATGGTTATTCAGCCATTCGTAATCGTATTTCTCCTTACTTTATTGCACTGTTTATTTTGGAAACGTCATCACTAATACTCAAATATAAAACCAAATTTGAGACCATAAATATAGAATATAGGCATAAGGCATAAGAATGATTTTAAATTAATATCACACCCAAATCATAACTCATTAATGATCCAATTATATACAATGGAGTGAAGATTTATAACAAACTTCCTCCTCACAGGTTTTAGTGAATATCCCAAAAGTTTTGTTTGTTATTATATAGCTTTGTCAATAAGAATCTTGTAAATTCTTAGACTATAAAGTATATCGATCTATCTATCTATCCATCTATCCATCTATCCAACTATCCATCTATCCATCTATCCATCTATCCATCTATCCATCTATCCATCTATCATAATCCTAGAATGTTTATTATTTTAATATTGATTAAGCGTAGACAATGTAAGCTAGGAATTGTAACTTACAATTTTTGGACGTAAGTATTCCGGAAGCTCGTCAAATATGGTGGGGACTGCTCCTTTCAGAAGATATACTTTTTGATTTGTTTGATGAAGGAAATTCTGTTCAAAATGCTTAGAACAAAGCCTATCGTTGCTTGTAGGCTTCCAACCTTCGATCCTCATATTTTTGATCCATAAATCATGTCTAGGAAGATCTTTAGGAAACCTGTCGAGGAAGAAAGAAAATTAATTTTATTATTCATACAACTACAAATAAAGGCCACCCTTGAAATGCACACCTTGTATAAGGGTATTGGTATATTATATATTACAATGCAAAGTCATAATATTTCTATTCAAAATGTAAGCTATAATAGATACGCCACTGGAAAACTGATTGTATTTGAACCAAAAAATCCCTTAAAAACATAATTTTTAGACTTTACGTGCTCAAAAACATTATGATTCGCATGTTAGTGGTACATTCCAAATTATATTTCGGATACACATATATCTTTGAACTAGATATCGAGATATTTGCATGAATTTCGGATACACCAAAAAAATAAGATCATAAATTTACCTGTGAAAAGTGATTCCTGGCTCCTTCCTGCTGCTGTGGCTTTTACAACGGTAAGCTGCACACCCCACCATTACGCTCACCACAATATTTCACAATTATTGGTCTTAAAAACGTTAAATATCGCAAAAAACACCACCTTGACACTACCGTCAGTTTTCCACCAGCATTTTGACAGCTATTCATTTTCGGTATCAGCTAATCCATATAGCATCAAATGGGCGTGCGGTATCCCCTCTCTTTCCTTATCTAAGATAAATAACGACAAACTGATTTCCAGGCAGAAACGACAATAATTCGAAAGGATTCAAATGGATATAACGGATGGAACTTACAGATGCATCTTGTAGAATTTCACGCCAGCCATTCTTCCGCACGGTCCCGATTTCCTTTTTCACTTGTTGCTTAGCGAAACAAAAATGCCATGCGGCCGAAGGATCATGTAGAATTCTGTTATTTCGATGTTGTGGACTGTATAACTTTATTTATTAACAACAACAATTGTGAACATACATTTCAAGCATGAAATATATAAATCGGATCGTATGGCTGCCGGCTTCTTCGGCGTCTTCATTCAGAATCTCCATTTTTCTCCCTCCTCGTTCGCTCCTCCTCCGGTGGTGGCGCTGTCGATGACATGATGACATACGTCAAAAATTCCAGTGGCGTAGCATCCGCCAGTGGCGTGGCAGCCGCGGGATTTAACAGCTATATTTGATAAGATTTGATAAGAAATGTAGCTTCATTGGTAAACAACACACTTTTAAAAAGCATTGCATCTTCTAGGAAACGAGCACGTCAAACTCACTATCTTCATTAACTACATGTTTCCTCCTCTCATATATTTTACGCCAACATGGAGCATGTTAAACTAATATTTTTCAAAATTTTCTGAACGAAAATTTGGAAAACCTGCTGGAAAATTTACCACTTGAGTTTTTTTAAGAATAATGTGGTTACAGTTAGATGAAGCGAATGCAGTAATGCATATTTCCCGCCAATTGTTTCGTCTGCGAGCCACGCCACCTACGATTTTTCCAATTCTTATAAATATCTTGAAAATCATCAAAGACAGAACCACATATGCCTAGGCAAAAATAAAAGAGAATTTAATTTCGCATCCACTAACGTGAAACTTATCATACCAACCCATTTGTAAAAAAAGTTTTTAACGTTTTAAACTTTTCAAATTTGAAAATTGCTAGTCTATTGATTTGATATGATTTTGAAACATAGGTAGCTTCTTGCTCGTTTCAAAACCGAAAACAGCATCTTTCTGTCGTACCTAATTAGTTTACGAGATATTAGAATTTTTTGTAAAGTACGGGTAAAGGACCCAGCAACACCGCGAAACAGAGTTGCCAGACGTACGATAATTATCGTACATGTACGATAATTTTGCCTCTTGTACGATATGCGATAATGATCTGCTATCGTACGCCTTTTGTACGATAATTCCGGCAGGCCGGACTTGCTTTGTTTTTTGTTGTTTTTTAGGGCAAAGACATCAGTCTTTAAAAAATTTCTACTCATTAGATCACAAAATTAGACACTTAAGACTGAACATCTGAACGCATTAAGTGTCTGAGTTTACCTTGTCATTACCTTTTCATATATCCGGCAGCGGCAGAGCCCGTAGTCATCTAGGATTGAAGTTCTGAGGATTGTCGTTTGTCGCTCAACATTTCATAAAATGTTGTGCTTGGGCAGTTTGGTATTTACTAATCTGGTCCACGCAGATCCCGTAAGGGCTAAAGACCTATGGTCTGCTCGGTGAAATCGATGTCAGGTCGCAGGTCTTTGTGTTCATCAATGGTTTATGGAGTTATTTTGATACGTATATATTGTTTTTTATGTGTTTTAAATATATTGCTTTTGTGGTATAGTTTATTCCATTTTGTTAAATAAATTAGGGTAAATTAGGTGCATCTGGCAGTAAAATGAACCGCTAACTCCCCCTTTCGGCCATTTTTTTGAGAGAGCACATTAGGTAGAGGTACGTAGGCAGCACAGACCGTTTTTTTTTAGTGCTGGGCAGGGGCAAACACCCTAGCAAAGCTTATTATAAATAGCGTACGATAATTTTCGTCCCGAAGCGATATTTTTTTGCGCACTTTTACGATAATTACCGCTGAACGATCTGGCAACCCTGCCGCGAAAAGACAAGACGCATCGAAGCATCGCCGGGATGCACACGTGAATTTTTGTACTCCGTAAAGACTATCAAATTGCATCTATTATAAGTCACTATTCGTAATATAAGTTTTCTAAATACAGTCCACCACGTTTCATAGACCCGTACAATGCTATATAAACGTCAAATTTTCTAAGGATTGCTGAATGACTTCGAAAATACGCTTCGTAGATATAAACTGTGGTTAACAAACTGGACCTAAAAATCGATGCTGAATTCAAAAATGTAATAATCTACAGGGTGTTCAATTTAAATAAGAAAGTTGATTCCTACTTCCGGTATATCCGGAAGTCCGCCATCTTTGACATTATTTTCTGCAAGTAGACCATTTGAGCTTCTGAATACCCATACTATATGTCACTCGTGATCGTGATCCCAAAAATGTACAGGTATATTTTTCTATTTTCCCTGTAAAGCAAACTGAGAATAAAGAAAAAAATCATGCCGATAAATTTTTTTACCCCACTTCATACCTATATTTTTTCGTCTCTCTTGGCTTTTTTTCTCACACCGTACCGTACACAGCTGCAGTACTGTGGTATTTAGGCTTTGCCTTTGCGGCAATTATTTTTACACATAAAAACATTCGGTCCCATAAAGATTTGTAATATCAGGCAACCCATATAGCAACAACTGTTATATTTTTAATAGCAGACTGCCCTACGGAATTTATTGAGGCGTCGGCAATTTGTCGTCACCGGTTCCATGGTGTAATGGTTAGCACTCTGGACTTTGAATCCAGCGATCCGAGTTCAAATCTCGGTGGAACCTAATTTTTTTTTCTTTTAAATTTTATCGATTATATCTACCTATCATTGTTAATCTCACCACAATCTCATACGAGCTAATATGACACTAAATTCAACGGAGCTGGCGTAACAGGTTCACTGGCATTTCATATGCCTTTATAAAAAATAAAAATCGCTTGATGAAACAGGGGTGATGTTCGCCAGTACCTATACCTGCTGCGCGAATGATCAGAAAACCAAAAAATAGTTATTCAGATACTTACCTGGTCCGTAGTTAATTTATTGGGAATCTAAGCGCCATTTTCTAAGTAGTTTTGTGTGCGAAAAGTTCTCAATTTTTTTATAAAAAGAACTGTCTATGGTAAAACGACACATTACCGAGAACTATTTCTCTTAAATACCAAAATACCATTATAGAGTTTTTCGGGGCTAAAACAGAAAAATATTTGAGATTTAGAGGGAGAAATAGATGGCCAAGCAGGCGCCATTAATGTTTGTTTCCTGAACTTAGATCATTTTACGAAGTTTTTTTATTTTTTTATGTCCAGTCCCCCGCAAAGGCTGTAGAAGCGCTGCGAGAGGATACGTGTCGGTGCACGCTGCAGGTTGTAGCTGTCGAGATACAAATTCCCCACTCATGTAACAGCGTCGAAGTTCTCCAAAAGAAGGATTAGGGATCTCGACCTGGTAAGGAGAATCTCTATAGTGTTGACACTAGTACTCTTTGCTCGTATACATTCATCTGGTATAACATGTAATGTATAAAATAGTGAATACACCTTCTTGCGGTTACATCCTTATCCAAACAAGGTATTCATTCGAAAAATTCCCACCACGGATGTATCGAAAACCGAAAACCTCTGATTAAAAAAAAAAAACGCCGAGACCCGTGCACCCTAGTAGACGAAGGGACCCAAGGATGACTGCCTTGTGCATTCTGGCGGCGGCTAAGATGTGCGCTGCCACACGGCACACCGGCAATTCTCGTAATGCAGGGCGCAGCGTATTCCTTACTCCGCCTAGGGATCCAGTGACCATTACCAGCAGACTAACAGTGAGGTCTGGCCAGAGCCTACGAGGTTGTCCGAGCACCTTTGGTCCACAAATTAAGATTTATCAAGCTTTTTTCTAATTTTTTCGAAAACGAATCGACGGATATTAAAAAATCATACTTGAAAATGATGACTTCGACAACAAGCTATCACTCGATACTCCTTGTTATTTAACATTTTTAAGGCAATGACCATTGGGGGCAGAGGGTACAAGGGGGTTAAGTAGTTTTTGTTTAAAAGGTTGTTCCCCTTGACAGATCTTGTGACGTGTCTCGTTTTTTTTTTCCTTTTAATCAGTGATTTTGGATAAATCCGTGGTGTGAAGTTTCCAAATAAACACCCTGTAGGTATGTGTTCTCCAGCCGGTAGAAAACTAGAGCAGATTTCTAACTCGTTGCAAAAAATTATGTTTCTTGGAACTGATTAGTAAAATAAAACCATTTTTTTATTACGGTATCGGGTCTTAAAAAGTAGAATTCCATAACACCAGTCGCATAAATATAATATAGCCGCTAGCTATAGCAGAATACATAATTGGATACACATTTTGTGAAAGCCGATATTCATAAAGTTAGCAGATGACGATCCTGTAAAAAAATTAAGAGGCATCATCGCTTCTTGCTACTGCTTTAATTATCTGGATGATTATTTAACAAAGAATAAAAACAATTTTATAGAAACACTAACTGTTGATGTGTGGGCTTCGATTCTTGAATAAATGGACTGTATACGTTTTTTACACATTTTTACTGTTTTCAGTAACTTTTTACAACATAATTATTTTATATAAACAACAACATAACTATTTTATCAACAGTTACATAACAACGTATAGTCAATTGTTTTCAAAGGCGATCGATACGAAGACGTCGGTGCTGCCACGCTGCGGTACAATCTGCTATCTCCTCGCTGGCTAGCATGGTTGTCAGCTTGTGTCAGTTTTCCGCCTCAACACTAACTTTTAGATCAAAATACCAAGTTATCGTTATTTTATTGTAAACAGAAATGTAATTTCTTTCATCACTAGAAAAAATGTGGAGTCAAGTTGATTGACTCGGTACTTTCCACACATAACGCCGAAACCATTTTATTATTTTCCCATTGCATGAAGCTATAATCTGAGATACCCTTAAGGCGCGTTTTCACGGGTCTTTCTGGGTTGAACGACTTAGATCGATTATTGAATCGAAAGCAAATTGAATATGTAAACCACTTTTCGACTTGGTCATTCGGCGGAGTGAGTCGATTCGGCGGAAGTAGAAAGACTGTCTACTTTTGATCGGCGACTGTCGCCGAATCGATGTCGAACGACTGGAGTGGAATGTGTAAACACTTCGTCGAACGACAACAACCTGCCGAAAGCTGAATAGTGCATAATTATGAAGTTGTTGTTTTTAGCGCGACAAGCTATAATTTTGTGCAAAAATGATGGAAGCTTATCAAAACTATGATGTATTATGGAATCCACAAACAGAGCTTTATCGTAATCCAAAGGCAAGACAAGCAGCATTGCAAGCAATTCTAAAGCACGTAAATAAACCCAAAATGTCCGAAAGTCACTTCAAAAATAAAATCGAAAACATTAGAACAACATACAATCGTGAATTGACCAAAGTACTGACATCACTGAAGAGTGGTTCTGGACTTGACGACATATAATATGTTCCTGTCTTGTAAACCTTTTTGCTTTCAGCACAAATCGAATTATGGTCAAACGATCCAAATCGTTCAACCCAGATCAACCTGTGAAAACGAGCCTTTATACAACCAAATCATCGCCGCCCGCCCTCAAAATACATGCAACGCAAAAACTCTCGTAAATAGTTTCTTGCATCTCTCTCCGTAGGATCTAGGACAACACAGTCCTTAATCTACAAGCTTCAACTGGATGAAACAAAATGATCAGCAACCTCTAAGTCGCTTGAAAATGAAGTTTGAGCCGGTTTTATATTTTTAGTTCTTTTATTGTTGCTGCGCTGCTGACACGATTTCTAAAAATCATACGCATTTTCCATCCTCGCCACAGTAATAATATTGTGTGGAAATTGCATCAAGATATTGATCTGGAATTGTCCAGGTTACACAATAACAGAACGATGTAAAGCAATAAAATGTGTATTATGCCGATAGGTCCTTCTTTCTATTTTGATTACAAAATCTTTTTCACTTTTACAATCCCCCACCCCACAACCACTCCAGTTTCACCCCCACTCAAAGAAAAAAACGGAAAATGATCAGGAACCCCTAAAAAACAGAGTTTGAGTTGCTTATATTTTTTGTTTTCTTATTGTTGCTGCCCCGCCACTGTCGCGATTTCTGAAAGCCATACGCGTTTTCCATCCCCGCCACGATAATAATACTGTGGTAAAGTTTAATTAAAACCAATTCCATAATTTACACGTTACTCAATATTGAAAGATCCAAAGCAATATTCGTATGTATATGTTGTAGACCGGTGCCGAATTTGGCCCGAGGCCGAGATAATTAGACATTTCGCGATCTGTCCAAACTAGATTTGCCAGATGCCGAAACAATGATACATATACGCTTATGACCAACGTATTTTGGCCATGTCGTGAAATGCGCACTTCTACATTACGCCGTTGCCAATCAAGTCATAAATAAACAACATAAGCTTAATTTATTATTTTTATTTGTTCCGACAAGAAGTACTCGAATGACATTATTAAATTTTATCTTACTCGTTACACATTTCCATTTTTTGTTACCACATTGTTTACTACGACAGTTGCATCGAATAAAACCTTGAGAAGAGTCAGATTCCTTTGCGGCAATTCTCCCCAAACTGAATTTTGTATTGTATATCTGAGGAGGCCGCAATAAAAAAAATATTTAAAGTCCAACTGTATTATTGATATTGATTCATTTCTTGCGTATAGTTTTTTTAAAACGCCAGTTGACGTAACAAGTTGGTATAAACCATCTGTTTCTGATAAAACTGCCAAAATATTACGAGCTAGGCGTCCTCTGTCCACATCTGGAATTTGGTTTATTATGTTTTGATCGGTATCGGCGTAATGCACAAACGCGCATTTGGCGACGTGGCTAAATTGGGTTGGTCAGGTGACGAATCGCTCACTGTTTCGGCATCTGGCAAATCTAGTTTGGACAGATCGCGAAATGTCTAGTTATTTCGGCCTCCGGCCGAATTCGGCATCTGCCTCCAACATATACATCAGAAAATTCCAATGTCTCTTGGATTCTGTAATAGAGAAGGCAATGTTCAGATGGACATAAAAAAGGGTATTTTGCCGCTAAGTCTTACTTTCACACGTCAATGGACAGCCTATTATGAACACAGCAAATTTTTGTGTCATGCAACCCCCCACCCCCCAACCACCCCAATTTCAACCCCACCCAAAAAAAGTAGAAAACGATCAGGAACTCCTAAATGCCTAAAAACGAAGTTTAAGGAATGTTTAAACTCTTCTGTTTTCTGCTAATTACTCCGCCTCCAATGCACTGATCTTCAAAAATTATCATTCCCTACTAGGACCCCACAACACATCGGTACCCAAATTTCATCACAATCCATGCAGCGGTTACGATGCTAGAAAAACGCGAACAGCTAGACAGACAGACACAGCGACAGACAGACAAACAGACAGACAAACCGACTGAAATGAATGACATGGACTTTCGTTATGTAGACATCATAAAAAGCCCAAAAAGCGTATTCCAAAATCGAAAATTTTCGCTATTACAATACTTCCCTCACCTATAAGTGTGGGAGGTAAACAATTTTTTTAAACGCGAAAATCTTAGACTTTGAGGTAATACGCTTTTTGAGCGTTTTATGATATCTACCAAAATCCACATCACTCATTTTGACGGTCTGTCTGTCTATTGGCATTCTTATAGCCTCGTAATCTCAGTCACTGCTGCATGGACTGTGATGACATTTGGGTAGCGATGTGTTGTGGGGTCGAAGTAGGCAATGCTACTATAATTTTGAAAATCGATGCATGGGCGGCGGAGTAATTTGCAAAAAACAAATTTTAAATATTCCTCAAACTTTGATTTTAGGCATTTCAGGGGTTTCTGATCGTTTTCTACATTTTTTGCGTGAAATTGAGGTGGCTGGGGGTTGGGAGGTTGTAAAACAGAATACAATTTTATTATATTCATAATATTCTGTCTATTGACCTGTAAAAGAAGGACCTAGCGGCATAATACACTGTTTTAGGTCCATCCGAACGCCGACGTGTCTATTACAGAAAACAAGGGTATTTTGTGATGTATAAATATACGAGTATCGCTTTAGTTTAGACCGTTCTGTATTGTGTAAACTGGAAATTATTGGATTGATTTTAATGAAATTTTAACACAGTTAGTTAATACCGTGGCGTGCTTATTTCAATGCAAGTGCGTAGTAAATAGGTGATGATACCTCTTAAATGACCATCAAAAGAGGTATTCAAGATATTCTTCAGGCCTGCAACAAATTATAGCTAGCTGAAATCTAACCAAATTAATTCTGACAAAATATATGCCGAAATTATAGTGTTACATTGTCTTCCGGGGTCTCAAAATCATAGGCTACGAGGAACCAAGGTCTCGTTTGGCCAAAAAAAAATTTGCTGTTTTCGACACGAATAGATTTTATGACTTAACGACTCAACTTGAACGTTCCATCGTTTTAGTACTTAATAGATTTCTTGGAACGTTGAACAGAAAAAACTAATGAATAGATTGGCAAGGTTAATTGGTTTATTGTTTAAATGCCGCTCCGAATTTTCGTTTTGCCACTTTTATGCTAGGAATATTTACGGGGGTCATTCTGTCGCTGTTATTCAAATTATGAGTTAGTCGAGATGGAAAAACTGACGATAAATAATATAGACATTGTCGTCCATTCATAAAAATACATTCACCTTATTCTATCTTGATAATCGGCAAGTGAACAGGGAACTGCAGGTAGAACGAAATTGGACCAGGGTACAGCACTGCCCAAATCCAGTTTTAGGTGTTACCTCATACAGGACACTGCCCTATAAAAAACACGTATAGAATCAGAATGCTAAAGCAAAAGAAAATACGCGGAACGATGTTCGTAAGCTGGTAAGCTAGACTCTCAATAGGGGGCCCACCCTGAAGTATTGCGGACGACATCTCTTGCCATGTGCTTTGTCCCAGCAGAATACGCATGCCCTGTATGGTCCAGATAGACTCATGCTAACAAACTGGACCCTACCCCTCACGGCACCTGTAGGATAATCACGGGCTGTCAAAAACCTACCAACCTGGACCACCTATCCCACATAAGAAAAGTATATACAATGTACATACAATGGATATCGAATCAATAGATATGTATATCCACAAATGGAGCATGAATGTCCAATGGATGTCAAATATACATCAAAAAATATACATTTCATGTACGTTTGTCGCGAACTTTCACATCCATGGCATATCCATAGAATGAACATATGTACGTCTAATGTACATGCATAGCATATGTAACACAGGCCAGGTATAAACATGTATATTCATAACATATACCATGTATATAGGGTGTCCATTTAGTGTGTAATTCTTCGATATCTCGCAAGGTATAGCTGATAGAATAAAATGTCAAATACAAACGTTATTTGGCTACTCAAGACGCATATTTTAAAAATATTTTGAAATCTACGGGGTGTTGCGGGAAAGTAGAATAGTGATCAACTTGATTTTTTTATATGGAACTATACCTTTTTTCAAACTCATAGTTTCCACCATTGTTTTAATTTATTTTCTATTAATTTCCGGATTTGGAAGGTCGCAAGTAATACGTCCAAATTGATATATTCCTTTAACTTTTCTCAATAATATTATACAGCGAGTTACTTGAATATTAAATGAATATTATTTTGGATGTTACCGGTAATGTGTATCTACAGGGTGTTTTTGGCAAAATTACGGCAATTTGAAGGTCACTTTACTTTATTTTTTCAAATGTAACACCCTGTATTTTTTATGTTAAATCGAAATATCCACTAATACCATATCTCGCCTTATAATATTTTTTTTTCGCGTTTGCGACGTTGCCAAGTCATAAATTATTTTTCCAAATTTTTAAACATATATCCCCGATTATAGTGTATTTTAAATAGAATGCTCTACTTATTTTTATTGCAATGAATTGCGCATGTCGAATTTAGTAAGATCCCACAATTTCAAAATTTTGTTTCTATTAATTAGTGAGATATGGCAACACCGCCTTTTTAGTAAATTGTAAAGGAACGCTTAAATATTTCCAAAACCGCCACAGCTGGAGAGGTGAAACTCAATACTTGGGGCGTTTTTGAACATACAGAATTAAAAAATGCTAACATCGGCGTTGTCAGATTTACCAATTTTACGTCATAATTTTGAATGGAATGCCCTATATTTATGAAGTTCAACGTAAAAGTGGTAAATCTGGCAACACTGTCATTCAAGATTGCAAAACGAGCTTTGATGTAAACCTACAAGCACTCAATGCTTTGAATGCTGCCTTACTGCCAGAGCAAATAGCAAATAGTAATCCGCCTCCTAGGTCCCTGAATTTTACGAGTACAAGAGGCAGAATCTAAAATCTGTATATTTCTTACGTTTCTGCTCAGAAATCAGTATTGTATCCTCCAAGAGAAAGGGAGAGCTTTATTTTGGCCCGCAGACTGGAGCCTTCGTCGGTGAGTGAGCCATTTGTATACCAGACAGGCCCTTCCACCTCAAAAGGACGCCTGGCGCTTGACCCTTACTCTTCCCTTATAGGATACTTCACCGTAAATTTGCAGTCGAAGCAATATGTGTAGGATGTGTAAGATAGGGCCATTCCTTTGCAGTTGCGAGAGGATGACAGAGTATCTCCTGCCAGGATTGACAAAGGACCAACTACCCGGACTCTACAGCCGGAACGCAGACACCCTTGCCTCCCCTTGAGCTACAAGTCAATTGGAAGGAGATTCAGCAGTGCTTCCAGCGCGCTCAACGGAGTCATGCGTACTACACTTGTTATACCAACACAAGTGGAGAAACAACTGTACCTATTTTGATTTAGTACTAGTACTAAGTACAGTCGTGCAGTCTCCTCGATTGGATGATGGACAGATATGGTGGTCGACTTTTTTGAATAACTATGACGATGTGGTGCAAGTTACAGTGTGAAGATGTATTTTTCTGTCGTCTGTCTACTCTGGCACTACACTCCTTGCTATTTTTGGGAACAAAATACAGAGCGATTTTGTGTCGAAGCATTCAAACCACCTTGTCCGTCCATCCACAACCCTTATTGCTGCTTGTCAGGAAGAACTAGTAGCTCTATTAAATATCTTAGAACAACAGTGCAGCGTATGGTTGGTATTAACTACAACAAGATCAAGGTTATGATCGTAAATAGAGAGCACGATAAACATCGAGCAATAAAGTCAGTAGGCCATTGTGGAGTAGTTCAAAGTTTTGTGTACCTCGGTTCTTTGATCGACAATTCGGATAGCTGTGAAAATGAGATTCGACGGCGCATTCAACAGGCACGTGAGGCCATGACAAAGCTTACAAAAACATGGCGTGACCATAACATCACTAAAGCTACCAAAATGTCGCTGGTTCAGTCTCTTGTGTTGTCCATATTTTTGTATGCCTCGGAAACTTGGACTGTTAAAAAGGCAGATCGAGCTCGCATAGATGCTTTTGAAATATGGACGTGGAGGAGAATGCTCAGGATTCCTTATACCGCCCATCAAGGTAACGTTTCCATACTGGATGAGCTCGGTAATCCAAAAAGACTATCCTCCATTGTGCGGCGAGAATGCTTACTTTCTTCGGACATATACACAGAAGCGATAATATGGAGAAACTTGTAGTTCAGTGTCATGCCCCAAGTGGGCGGCGACGTAGCCGTTCCCCTACACTGGGTGGATATGACGAAACAGTTGCTGGATATGAGTATCAAGAGAGCCACTAAACTGACAGTAAATCGTGAACGATGGTGAGCTACAGTTCTCAAAACTATAGATAATATTCGTGTCGGCAATACTCTAGCTCCGACTTAATGCATTTTACGAGATCTCAACATGTGTGTTAAGACATTGTGACTATGAGGATCATGTCTGTCCATCGTCAATACATACATAAATTATACAAATAATAAATACCTATATGAAAATAAATAAATGCGCATAATAAGGAGTTTCGATAAGTCGAACAACAAGCCAAGCCTTGAATTTTATTTAGCTTTGCTTTGATTGTTTCCATCCTTACACAAGGCTCCACACTAGTGATCCATATAATAAGGAAGGCCTTAGGATTGTGGTTATAGAGCCACGACACCACTTTGGAAGTTAGCCCCCAGTTCACTCCTCCAACCCTTGTACATGCCATAACGAATTATTGACTTTATGCTCCATACATATATTGTCTCCAGTTCAGCTTCAAGTCTATAATTGCTCCTAGATATTTTCCTGATTGGGAGTCCAAGTGATGACCTATTGGAGGAACTCTGGGTAGGAGTGAGCTACAGTAGATCAAAGAATTACGGTGGAGGGTCGATTGACAACTTACTCATTTCAAACCTATACCTACACCTATCGATTTCTTAATCAGACTTCAATGTCCATGACACACATACTAAATATGATAAACCCTTGAAAGTGCGAACCGTATATTGAAAACACAATATGTACTTTGTATGTGCATCTTAAAACTGTACACAAATGTAGATTGCGAGACATCTCATAGGTGTGACTTGTGTCAATACGTGCGCTATCAGTTTAACAAATACTTCATAAAAAGCATAAAAGTGTTTATTATAAAAGTATTTGGTATGTTTGCTTACTGGAAAACATCTGCTGTATCGGTACTCGACGCCTTTATATTTGCTTTCATAACACATACCTACTTGAGGAGATTGTAGATACGTATGTGAGGTTGTAGTTGGATTATCTAGAAAATATCCTTATCTCGTTTGCTTCTTAACAAAACGTCGATTGTCTAAGGTTAGGAATCAGAATTGTACACATCCATACCTATAATAGAAAGAAAAAATATAATACAATACTAAAAAAGTTTGATGATAAACAGAAGAGGATATGACCTATGGTAAATTGCTTTATACAGTGCGCAAAATGCCACTCGATGAATAAATCAGTAGTAGTACAATAAGCTGATTTTTTGTGATAACTGCACTAGGACTTCAAAACATATCGCTGCTTTGTTATTATGATTATTCTGATTCGCTAAGTTCATCGCGCATAATAGCGGTAGCAACAAGTGGTGACGGGCTGAGCCAAGTCAACACCTGAACTATTACTGGACTGAATTGACGAAGGATCTCACAATACTACAGGCCTTCAGGATAACAGATTTCTGGAATACTTTATGTAGCTTTTCGTCCAGGCCTAGCTGGTGCAGGTGTGGTGTGAATGTGTTAGGTCTAAGGCCTGAGACCAACATAATTAAGGAGACAATAACAACTTTGTTTTGTTTCCAGAGTCGTTTTACTTCTATGGTAAGGTCTATGTATTTAGATATC
This sequence comes from Callosobruchus maculatus, assembly GCA_951848785.1. Taxonomy (NCBI): domain Eukaryota; kingdom Metazoa; phylum Arthropoda; class Insecta; order Coleoptera; family Chrysomelidae; genus Callosobruchus; species Callosobruchus maculatus. The sequence continues at coordinate 361,430 of CATOUR010000207.1, read as the reverse complement.
TTCCCAGCGTAGGCGGTTTGAACATTCATATCATTAGGGATAGCAATATCTATTAAATAGGTAACTTTGTGTGCCTTAGACTGAAAAACTATATCTGGTCTATTGGCTGGGATAGTTTTGTCGGTGTGTATTTCGATGTATTGATTGTTGTCTAGTACTGATGTCGGTGTATAATTATAATATGGATCTGTGTTTTCGATTAGTTTGTTAGTTGTAGCTAGGGTTTGGTGTATGATTTTGGCTGCAGAATTATGTCTGGCCGTGTACTCGGTTCCAGTGAGAGTTTTGCATGCACTTGTTATGTGATCTATTGTTTGCTTCTGTTGGTGGAATTTTCTTTCTTATCGATGGTTATGGATGGGTCTTTAGTTATGTATTTTTTGCAATTTCTCGTCGCAATTACTTGGTCCTGAGTGGCAATCTTAAAACCCTCCGTTTCCGGAAAGAGCTGGCCATCCTGCAGTCAGATGTATGACTGTTTTTCATTTTTGTGATCTTGTGTAATTCGGTATCTATGTTTGCCGTGAAGTGCATTCTGCGACCAGGTGCTTATTTTTTCTTGCTGTGATTCTATGGAATTGTGTGTGTCTGCTGCGTGGTCTGGACTGGAAAGGGTGAGTGGTGTATAGTTATTGTCTGCTTTGACTATTGCCCTATGTAAATTCGTTTGTTGTTATTATTATTATATTACTGTATTGAGTAGAGTGCAAGTACTATAAACTCAAATATTGTATACACTCGTAGTACAGGGATACCTGAATTTTTGCGGATACTAATTTACCCAGTCAGTAACTACTACTCCAAACTCTCATGAGTTTTATCAGTAAACAGTGAAGACTGGAGTTGTAACTTCTTTCAAGAGCAAAATTTAGAATTCTCGACGTGTGTCAAACTTTAAAAGAAAAAGTTAAACAAATACATTTAGGGCTCCTGGTTTTACTACCGGACTTTTAGTGGAACTCAGATTTTTCCACACTATTCTAGGATTATTCAAATCTGTAGCTTTTCAAGAATGTTGATTCAGGGGGGACGTTGGTAGATGAAATTTTTTTTGTTCTGGTAGGTTTAATCACATAGGTATCTACCTTAAAGAATTCAAAAATTGTTAATAAGATCATATCACGGACTAATTAACGATTAAAAATCAAAATTTTAACATGGACAATTACAACAGGTTAGTGTTTTTTGAATTTAAAGGAAGAATAAACATATTTTAACAGTAGATATGTTGCAGGCAGATACAGAATTCGGCCCGAGGCCGAAATAATTAGATATTTCGTGATCTGTCCAAACTAGATTTGCCAGATGCCGAAACACGATAAATACTGTTTAATTCTTTGGAATATGTAGTCTATATTGTTACGATAGGTATCATGGTGGTTAAAACTGTTGGAAATAAAAATTCCATAGTAAAAACTGGCAAAAGCGCGCTGTTTTACAAACCCTCAGCCTTCTTCTCTTTAGAAAAAGCCATAGTGATAGTGACGTAGGTGCGTAGTGTTCGTCGGTTAGGTTAGGTTGCTTTGTTGATTAGCGTTTGTGTGTTATAATATCTTTAAATTTATCTGAGAACCATTGACGTCTGAGATGACAATGCTGGGAAACGCTCTGTTGACAGATATTTTTTCATTAAGTAATTAAAATAGTCAAAATACATAATAGTGACCTTTTGCACGACTCTTTCCAAAGTGTCAATAGTAAAACGTTAACGGTTATTGACGTCATCAAACGATTCTAACGTAACGCGATGTAGAGTATACAATTTTTACTTTTTGCGTGCACCTTTGTTTAACGTAGCCTAGAATAAGTGAGGTTCGTGCTCCAGGCTTTCTGTGTTTTTTTCATTATTTTTATAGATTTTTTCTTGCAAATGCTCAGAATCGAACAAGCTTTGGATATCGTTTTACGGCGTCGGCGGCATATTGGACGTGATCATAAACAAATAAACACCTAACATGACATTTCGCTCTCAGGGTTCAGTTCCGTGATACTAACGCGTTGTTGCCGGAAGCGGCGGAAACGCCTAATTTTGTGTTGCTATCAAAATCATCCCGGTTCTGTTCTCATTCCGGCAAAGTGGTTTTTAGACCTGGCAATACCGAACGTAATAATAACGTACCGTAATCTTTCGTAGATAGCGTACAACTTTATCGGTTATTCGTCGACTCGGTCATTTCGGGTTAAGTGCGCATGCCACAAATTGCCGATAACGTGAAATAACGTCAGGCAACGGACGTGCAAAAGGTTCCTAATAACTAATTTCAGTTAACTGACGCTTTTACATAGAAACCCTATAAATATCTGGTTAATATAAAAAGAATTTATAACTAATTGCAAGTTTATTATTGTACTTTGCAACTATTCTAAAGTCCAAAATAAGTTTCATAAAAAGTTTTATTTCACTCTACCGTAGGGAACGAACGTCCTTAAAGGGCTAGGGTGTATCACGCGAACTTAAAAATTCAAAAAAAAATACGTACTCTCGTGTTAGTGGTTTCTCAAGTATGTTTGTATAAATTAAAACGAGGGGAGGTAAGTGCGGAGGTCGTCTTGCGATACTGCTGACGGCCGACCGCCGCGAAGACCATTTTGGATCGAGGGGAGCCGAGAGCTACCGATCGGTGGCCTACTGATGTTGTAACTTACATTAATGACTCAAAAAGCAAATCTAATAAGAAAGCTTGCACTGGGGCAATACGGTAGCCTTGTTTTGATATTGTGTTCAGTTGTTAAATTACAGAGATTTCAAGAATGTATGATTTTGCATTGGAGTTGTTTTGCACACCAAAAAAGTTTTTGAAAAAATCGCTCTGGATTGCCCTTCACTGAGATCTTAACTATCACCTTCTAAAATTTTATGTATGCAGTTTGGAAAACAAGTGAGATGAGCGTGTACATGAGAGTCCGTGTTTTACATGGCAAATACATACATGTGTATAAATGTGTGTGTAGGCCCCTTAAGAGCATAACATTATTAACAATTATACATATATGTGCGCAATTCTAAAGTAGTACTTAGTACCTTGCTAGTAGTACCAGGTATATCAATGTAATGTAATTAATAACATGGAAGTAAGCTATATATTGTTTAAGCTATGTGCAATATTATCTGTGCATCAAATAAAGGGTTTTCCAATAAGAGGTGTTATTTTGATATTCAAAGAAAAATGGCATATTCTGAAATAAATGATCGGATGTTTATTTCAATGTAAAGGGGAAGGTTTGCCATTAAGAATGGAAAATAATATCAGCCAAATGGCCACCACGGCTACGCTTGCAGGACCATATCCTTTTCATGAAATTGTCCATCACCAAATCGCAAAGCGGTTACTGTATGCCCTAAATAGCTTCACGAATTCCATCTTTGAGTTCTTGAGTCGACGCTGGGCTGTTGGCGTAGACCTTATCTTTCACGTGGCCCAAAGGAAGAAGTCGCAAGGTGTTAAATCACAAGATCTCGGTGGCCAATTGTGATCACCTCTTCGAGAGATAACACGGTCCGGAAACTTTCACTGTCAAAGAGCTATGGTTTCGTTGCTTGTGTGACACGTAGCGCCGTGTTGTTGAAAGTAAACGTTGTTCAGATCAATATCATCCAATTCCGGCCATAAAAAATTATTAATCATCTCTCGATAGCGCAATCCAGTCACCGTAACTGTTGCTCCAGCCTCATTTTCGAAAAAGTAAGGGCCCTTGACCCCGCCTGACCATAAACCGCACCAAACAGTTGCACGATGGGGATGGAGAGGCTTTTCAACAATGATTCTTGGGTTTTCCGAGCCCCAAATGCGACAATTTTGCTTGTTGACGTAGCCAGCGAGGTGGAAATGGACCTCGTCAGTACAGATGATTTTTCGATGAAATTCCGGATCATTTTCATGCATTTCAAGGACCCAATCAGCAAAGACACGACGTTGCTGATGATCGGCCGGCTTGAGTTCCTGTGTTAACTGAACTTTATAAGCCTTAAGACCCAAGTCTTTATGCCAAATACGGTATAATGACGTTTGTGGAATGCCCAATTCCAAAGAACGACGAGGAATGGACAAACCTGGGTTTTCTTCAACACCTTGGGCTACAGAAGCAATATTCTCCGTTGTTCTTGAGCGACGTGCACGATTTTTATTTTTCACATCACTCACTTGTCCCAACAGCTCGAATTTTTCCACCAATTTCTGTATTGCGGATCGACAAGGTGCTGCACGATGATCAAAAAGTGTTCTAGTTTTACGAACCGTCACTGACAAATTTTCAGCATTTTGTTTTTTCGCATTTTGGCTGCCAAATAGTTTAATTTTTACACATGTATTGAATTGATCGTAGTCACTTATTAAACAGTAACTTATCCGCAATGTGATATAACTTATCTTCCTAGAATCGTTACTGTCATTATACAGACTTTAACAAAAATGTCGTCAGACCATCGAATCTTTCAAAATAAAGTGCTTTCTTGTGATGATTTATGTAAACAGCAGAGACGAAAAATCAGTATAAACCTCGTAAGAGAGACAGTTTTACTAAAAATGCAGGTTTTAAATTACTCGCTCTGCCAAAAGCAATTTTCGGTTATTAGGTTCTCCTAAACTCCTTTCTATTACTTTAAATACCTGTTAACCCTGGACCCGCAAACATTAAGCACATTTCAACATTCCTCACCCTCAAAAAAATGTATGTATTCCAGGCTAAAAAATGCTCAAAATGTTACTAACAATCTAAAATGTAATGCTCCATATTTACCGTAAATGTATAAAGTTTGGCCAGTTATTGATGCGTTTAACGAACATGGAAATAAATATGTCATTATAGCCATTACAGCTGAAATATTACACATAAAATTAAAACATCACCCTGTATATCACTCACAGCTGTGTTCCATTTTTAAGCGACGCTTCGTTCTTTGTTTCGTAACCTTATAAAAATAACCACAAAGACTTCTTCCACAAGAACGAATATTTTTGTAATTAAAATTGTTTATGTATCAATCGACGAGCCGATGGCCTGAGGAGGCATCCCAGAAATTTGAAGAATTACGAGATATTCCATAATTTATTAAATTTGATATTGATCAGTAGGCGAACTAGCTGTTTGTATATAGCCGCCTTTTCAATATTAATTGGATTTATTACAAAATTATATTTTTATACCTGTACATGGAATTTAGATGTTAGTTCTCACCATGTGCGTACCTTGGTCAATGGGCTATCAGATAATAGTTAAATGACGAAGAAGTGAAGCCATAAGGCATTAATATATAAACGAAATATGAAGATGAAGTCTAGCTAACTAGATTTGATTTGGAACGTTTCACAGGCATTGTCACTAGAAAATTCTATACTTTTACATTAAATATAGAACAATGCTGTTTATCTATAAAATTTTACACATGTTACCACAATGTTTAACAATCAACTTACAGTATCGTTATAATATACATGGCCATAACACACTGCAAAAAGGGCATGTATAGGGTGACCTAATAAGAATGGGCGCCGGCAATATCTCGGCAACCGTTAATCGTATAACTTCGAGCAAAAAATATTATTGGGTAAATTGGCTAAGAGAAATCGCTGGAAATTATTTTCAAGTTCCGCAAGTAGCCGCTAGGGGGCGTAACTGTTACGGTCAATCAGAAAAACGGCTTTTCCTCAAAAAATACGCAAATAAAGGTATATTATAAATTCTACCGTCATGTAGACTTAGCAATTCTCGATTTTTTTTTGTTAATCGTTTTTTGCTCTATGTTGTAAGATGTAGTGGTGGGGAAATGTTATAGAGCTTATTATTTAAATGGCCATAACTTTGGCATAAGTTTACGGAATTAAGCAAGCTAGGTCTCGTTTGACAGAGCGTTCTTACCTAATAATCTGTTATATAAAAATTGTCCAAGTTTATCTTGACTTAGTAGCTACAGGGCGATATTTGACATAATAACAATTATTACGCATTATTACAAAAATTTTAAATGGTATATATTTTTTAACACAGGTATATAGAGGACAAAATTCTTAAAAAGTCAGCGAAAGATTCAACCTCCTATTCAAACCGGAGATATCAGTTAAACAAGTATTCTGACAAGTGTGCTGTGAGTTTCAGAAACAATCGCCGCCCAATAGGGATATAGCCTCCGTCTAATAATTTTAGTAATCATTTTATAGATAATACTCAAGTAAAAACACTAAAAATTATATTTTGACTTTCTGAAACAACCACCAGGTGGCGTAGTATGCGCCAATAAGTGCTGTATACAATTTTCATGATAATGGAACTTCTAAAAGGAACAAACAAAAATAAATTACAGTATAAAATTGATTATTAGTTTAGTCATTATTAAAAGTCAATTTGAGCTGATCACAAAGTGTTATATGAACTCAACAATCAAGGATACTAAGAAAAAATCAATGTGAATAGATCTTAAAAATTAAGATCAACAAACAGCAAAATAAAGCAATAAAGCAACAAGGATAACAAAGAATTGATACACAAACGTAATTCACATGCGCATACCATACCTATTTTGTCAGTGTTGCCAGTGTTCGATGGCGTCTATCGTGTTAGATGCACTTATGCATCCATTCTAGCGTAGATAAACCTGCCAGTTTAGGCATCTAGAGCAACACTGAAAATAGGTATGGTATACGCATGTGATTTAGGTTTATGTATTTTATCTATCAAAATTGTAGTTATACCACGTTATTTTGCTTTATACGCTGCTAATTGGCCTTAATTTTTAAGATCTATTCCCATTGATTTTTTCTTACTATCTTTGCTATCGAACTCATATAATACCTTGTGATCAGCTTAAATTGACGTTTGATAATGATAAAAATAATAATCAATTTTATACTGTAAGTCATTTTTGATTGCTTCTTTAAAAAGTTCCATTATTATGAAAATTGAATACAACAGCTATTGGCGCCTACTACGCCACCTGGTGGTTGTTTCAGAAAGTCAAAATATGATTTGTAGTGTTTTTACTTGAGTACTATCTATAAAATGATTACCAAAACGATTATATGGAGGCTGTATCCCTATAGAGCGGCAATTGTTTCTGAAACTCACAGCACACTTGTCAGAATACTTGTCTTACCGATATCTCCGGTTTGAAAATAGCTGGGAAGTTGAATTTTTTGCTGACTTTTTAAGAATTATGTCCCCTATACACCTATGTTAAAAGATATATAGCATACCATTTAAAATTTTCGTAATAATGCGTAATAATTGTTATTATGTCAAATATTGCCCTGTAGCTACTAAGCCAAGATAAACTTGGACAATTTTCATATAACAGATTATTATGTAAGAACAGCTCTTTCAAACGAGACCTAGCTTGTTTAATTCCGTTAACTTATGCCAAAGTGATGGCCATTTAAATAATAAGCTCTATAACATTCCCCCACTGCTACATCTTACAAGATATAGCAAAAAACGATTAACAAAAAAAATCGAGAATTGTTCAGTCTACATGACGGTAGAATTTATAATATACCTTTATTTGCGTATTTTTTGAGAAAAAGCCGTTTTTCTGATTGACCGTAACAGTTATGCCCCGAGCGGCTACTTGCGGAACTTGTAAATAATTTCCAGCAATTTCTCTTAGCCAATTCACCCAATAATATTTTTTACTCGAAGTTATACGATTAACGGTTACCGAGATATTGCCGGCGTCCATTCTTATTAGGCCACCCTGTACACATACATCCCAGCAACCTAATGATTAATAAAAACTCTATATTTGAGAATGGAATCAATGAATATAATAAATAGTCAGATTATGTGAAAACAAGGCCAAGTTTAAGGGTATTCAAGAAAAGAAATTAATATAAATCAGGGTACTTCAACGTGTTTCCTCTTGTGTTTGTACTTCGGTTTTTTTTAATGTCCAGATATAATTTATATTACATGTATAAGTAGCTGTATTGTTTACATACGTAAATTGTTTTTTAAACAGTATCATGATGAGGCCTGATACTTAAGCATGCTAACAATAAAGACCTACTACTACTGCTTCCTGATGGAACCTGGGTCTGATTTATACTACACGCGAAGCTTTCTCCAACGATTGTACTGGACAACCACAGGGCACGATGATGACTGAGACTATCCTTAGCACTTACCTAATCTTTGTATACAGGGTATTTGACAGAGGGTTAGCCAAAGTTCGTGGGCGTATAGATAAGCCCATTTCAAAGATATTTTATCAATAGTCCTGTGCCCTAAACATCCCAGAATTTTTTTTATCATTGCTATTGTAATTTTTTGAAGAACTGATAAAAGGGACATTGTCTCTTCTGTATTTGTTGTTTCTAAAACTTATTTCTTCGGACGTTTTTTGATCTGCAGAGTATCATTTTTCTAGTAAAGTAATAATTAGTCACAAATAATACAGAAATAATTAGATGTGAGCTGACGTTGATATCAAATATGTTAAAATATATCAGGGATGTTAATTTCAACTTGATGTAAAAAAAATAATTAAGTGCGATAACGTTGTTCAAGTGCTTTTTAAAACTTATCTACTTATTACTGCTTACACTGAAGTACCACAAGCTCAAGTAACTTGCCTAATTAATGAGGATAAGGATAAGAGAAGAATTTATCATTTATTTTTGTAATTACGTTATACACCTTGTCCGAAGTGCTTCTGATACATGCCTTATACATTGTCATAAAAGTTGCATCACGAATAGTTCAGGGAAATCATTCTATGAAGTTTACGTAACACAAATTTAGATATGAAGTATTCATTCCTCGAAAAAAAACAATGAAATACATCTTTGGTCAAAAATCTTTGAGGGGTAGTTACCCCTGTTACCGTATTATAACGCGTGTGCACGTTCGAAATCGGACGAGCATGTAGGGCATATACGTATATTAGAAGCTGAGAAGCGCTCTTGAACAAAATATGTAATTCTGTACTTACAAAAGTGAAATAATAAAATATTGTCATAACTGCATTTATTCTTAATATCATTAATTTTGACAAGCTAATTAAGCTTGGCGATACAGGAGACATATAATTCTAAACAATAATAAGTATAGAGAAGTTTTTTAAGGTACTTGAACAACTTTATGGCATTTATATATTTTTTTACATCCAGTTGAAATTAAACTCCCTAATTTTTTCATCGTTTTGATAGCAATGTCAGCTGACAACGGCTTTTTAGCAGGACTTGTCACTAACTAATATTACTTCAGTTGGAAAAGCATGCTCTACAGGTCAAGAACACACAAATAATTTAAAAAAATTGCACATGTGAAAACGTTCGTATTTGTAAATGCTTAAAAATATTACAAAGCAATGGTAGGAAACAATTCAGGGACGTCTAGGGCACAAGTCTGTTAATATAATGTCTTCGACATGATGTGTTTATCTATACGCTCACGAAGTTTGGATAACCCTTTATACTCAACCTTGGGAATGGTAAAGGGGATTGACGGACACCTATAGATGATTTTCACAAGATCTATATCGATGTAGGTGCCGTGGATTATTAACAATAAATAAGGACCTCCAGATAACATTTATCTATGTATCCATTACTCATTCATTCATCCATTCTTTACTAATTCATTCATTCCTTCATTCATTCATTCGTTCGTTCATTCAATTTATTCATTCGTTCATTCATTCATTCATTTGTTCATTTATTATTGCTATAAGACCGAAAGATAAATATAAGCACCGTCATAAAGTGAACATGTACGTTTGTATGGAAAAGGCACCACCTAATTATTATTGATAGCAGATTTTTATGCACAACTTAAATTTAGGTCCATATCAGTAATACTCTATAGCGAATTTTGAAGTAGAAACCGTTTCCCAGTTGTATGTAATTTCATAAACAGTTTTACTGATTTTATAGGTACCAGTAGCTTGTAAAGTTTGACGGGTGAACTGTTCGCTAACGCAGCTAAACCATGTTGGGAAGTTATGTATTTGGAGGTTGTAGCCACTTGCTGAATAAACGTCACGTCGAGCAATGAAACTAGAATCCTTCTAGGTTATATACCATATGCACTTGAGCATGAGTAAGACATGGGTATAGGGTTGAAATTTTATGGGATTTTATGTTTATGTTATGTTTATGCAAGACACTCTGATATCACTTTGGGGCACGATTTTCTTTTGGAATAGAAACAATTCTTTTAGTAGTATTACCCCAGCATATCAGACAGTAGTTCAGTACTGAAGACAGTAGGCATAATAGTATACGAGTATGTATTTTTAGGGTATTGAACTCCAGGAACTGTCTCATCCATCAAAGAGCAAAACGGTGTTTTGATATCTTATTAATGATCGTGTCGATAGTTTTTCCACTAAGTTTTGAAACAACCATGATACCTAAAAATTTTATCGCATCCTCCGGTACTATTGAAACCTACACGAATTCTATAATCAGAAGAATCATTCAAGACTTTCCTCTGGGAAGTACGTGGGGTTTTTGCAATAATGTTTGTACCTTCTAATATAATTTTATGGCCTGTGTCAATGTGATGCTCTAGAAGGGCCAGATCCTGTTGAGTTTTTAAGTCTAGTATGCCGTTCATATTCCTTTAAATGGATTGCAACGGTCCTGCCTGTTTCACCAACATATACTTTCCCACCATCGAGATAGAATCCCAAGGAGACGCTATAAGGTTCAATTTCGCATAACAAAAACGATAGCAGGAGGCGTGGCTAAGTGTGGTAACAATATGGACGCCTCGCCAGAGCCGGATTACTTTCTTATGTAAATAATTTTGAAAATTCATTACAATGATGATTTAAATATGAAGTATTGGGTTGATTTTTCAATCTAATGCGAAATTCATAGTTAAGTATATGAAAAAGAACAGGCTTTGTAGAGACGACATTCATCATCAATTGAATAATACAACTGTATTATTGCTGCGATACGTTACACTTTATTGAGATAAAGATTACAAATGCGGTCCTGTACATTGTTATTTTTTTGCATACATACGTGATACATACCTATGAAATGTAATTCCTGTCGGTTTCTTATTATCAATGCCATCTCTGCTAGAGCAACTACGATAAGCACATGAAACCATTATTTTCTTTATGAATTCACTAGAATATCACTTAAAAATAACTAAAAATCTCGGTAAAAACCTTCTAATATAATTTTATGGCCTGTGTCAATGTGATGCTCTAGAAGGGCCAGATCCTGTTGAGTTTTTAAGTCTAGTATGCCGTTCATATTCCTTTAAATGGATTGCAACGGTCCTGCCTGTTTCACCAACATATACTTTCCCACCATCGAGATAGAATCCCAAGGAGACGCTATAAGGTTCAATTTCGCATAACAAAAACGATAGCAGGAGGCGTGGCTAAGTGTGGTAACAATATGGACGCCTCGCCAGAGCCGGATTACTTTCTTATGTAAATAATTTTGAAAATTCATTACAATGATGATTTAAATATGAAGTATTGGGTTGATTTTTCAATCTAATGCGAAATTCATAGTTAAGTATATGAAAAAGAACAGGCTTTGTAGAGACGACATTCATCATCAATTGAATAATACAACTGTATTATTGCTGCGATACGTTACACTTTATTGAGATAAAGATTACAAATGCGGTCCTGTACATTGTTATCTTTTTGCATACATACGTGATACATACCTATGAAATGTAATTCCTGTCGGTTTCTTATTATCAATGCCATCTCTGCTAGAGCAACTACGATAAGCACATGAAACCATTATTTTCTTTATGAATTCACTAGAATATCACTTAAAAATAACTAAAAATCTCGGTAAAAACACTCAAAAAAAGCAAACGCGAAATTGTCAAAGAAACGTCAGCTGTTTGACATAAGTGTCGAATCAATATGGCCAACTTGCACCTGCTTTCAGCCACGTTATCGCGCCTCCATGGGATTCTACCTCGATGTTTCCCACAAAAACATGGTATTTTATACACACTTTTTTAAGCTAGAGACATTTGAACCTTAGCGGATCTTGTTGAGATGTAATGTTTCTTTTGCTGTCACATTATATCCACAGTGTGAAATAACTCCCATAAGAAACTTAAAAAAATCAAAAACTTCTATCATGTGGTACTTAATATGGTCACAACGGTCTCGATCGGGCTATTGACGAATGTTTGTTTAGCTAAGCTTTGGACTTTGTATGCAAGCGCGGTCAAATCCTCTTTGGCTCGTTGTGTTCGGTTATGCAATTGGCCATGCAACAGCTGTGTTGAACGTAATTTTAGTGCAGATGTTATCTTATCATAATCGCGTAGGTCTGACGAGCAGATATTTTCCAAAATAGCTGTTGCAGAGTCTCTGAGCATTGATGAAGGTACACAAGCTTTTTCCTCATTCGACCAGCTATTCATACGTGCGATGTTTCCAAATTGGGTATAATAAATGTCCCATGACGATTTGCCATTGTATGGATAGGGCTTTGCTACTACGCCACGTAAAGCCGGTGCTACTGCAGTTAAACTACTCTCACCTGCACTAAGCTCTCGCAGCTTCTCTGTGGCGATTTCTTTGACATGATCTTCCACATACTGCAGTTGTTCACGCTCACCTCCACTAAGTCCTCGCATTGCGTCTCTCACGATTTCCTTGACATGATCTTTCACTTGCTGCACCTGTTTCTCAACATTCTTTTATGATGTCGCTACTCTCACTATTGTACTACTATTCTCTAGTGTACTATCCGCTGGTCCTGATTTTGTAATGCTTAGCTTACGGAACGCTTCAAGTCTGCGACTGCCTAGTCTTGGTGTTGCTTTAACTTTATTTCAAGGTCTTGCATATTTGTTCTCGTTTCGGCTGCACTTTGTTCTAAGCTGGTTCTCGTTCTCTCTTTCTTGTTTCCTTTTCCTGGTTTGATTCGATGGATAATATCACACTTCCGACACCAATTGTCACAACGGCCGCTTTGTTTGCTCTTCAGGGAGAGAGTGGACGTAATTTCACTTCTTTATTTCACGGTTGAAAACAGAATTACTCAACCTGATCTCAACTTAGCTTCTCTCAACTACAACTCAACTACACTACTGCTACGCTACTCGTGGTGCCTTATGTATTCTATCGAACCATCTAGAGATTTCGAGATATTTAGGTGACATTCTAGAACGCCCATCCGTCATTCCCGAAAACTTCAGATGATTCGATGACGTATACTCGTCAAAGACCTAACCTAACATATACAGTATGTTATACAATGTGTTACAACGAATGCTCTGAAGCAATTTTGCAATGTAAGGACCCTATTGTCCTAAACCTAGTTATTCCGTAGATTTGTAAACCTTTAATGTTGATGTTTAAAAACTAAGCGCAGCGCCTTTGCTTTCTAATTTGATACAAAACAAGCGAAATGATCAGATACAGTAGAATGTTCGATAAATGTTCAACATATTTCATATGTAATTATCATCGACGTATATTGAAATATTCCGGGAGCTGTTGACAGAAATATGGCATGTTATTTAATTTAACGTGAATAGTTTCCACAATCAATGCCAATATTAATGTTTGTTGTTCAGGTTTTGTTCAGAATGTGTGTGAGATGCGTTTGGTGGTAATTTATGACCTTTGGATTTTACTAACTAGTTAATGTAAAAGCTGATTGGTCCTAGGGGAAGCAGTTTTCGGAAATGTTTATTTATATCTTGAAGACAGCTACAAAAAAGAAGTACCTGGTGGTCAGATAAAAATGCAAAGTCCTGTATCTCGGATACTATTCGCCATAGAGACTTGCGGTAAAAAATGTTGCTAAAGTAGTTATACGAAGACTGCGAAAAATATTTTTAGATTTCTAAGGTTGCCACAGGTGGCGTAACCGACTTACGCATTTAAACTTACCTATTTCTCGGTAAAATTCACCTACTAAATATTACCAAAAAGGTATGTGCATTTTCTGGAGTAATGTTTGTTTAACAATCCCTAGCGTATCTATTAAGATATAGTGGTGGGGGGTAATCCAATATTGTTAACAAGTATACTTCTATACTTTTAAACGAATTGTATCCAGCATTGATTTTTAGGTCCAGTTTGTTAATCACAGTTTATGCCTAGGAAGCCTACTTTCGAAGTTATTCAGCAACCTTAGAAAATTTGACGTTTATAGTACTTTACAAAAAATTTTAATATCCCGGAAACTAAGCAATGCAGAAAGATACGGTTTCCGGTTTTGAAACGAACAAGAAACATACTTGTGTTTCAGTAAGACCATTGCTTCAACAGCACCACATTAAATCAATAGACTAGCAATTTTCAAATTTGAAAGGCTTGAACCGTTAAAAGTATTTTTTTTTCAAATGGGATGGTATGATCAGATTTACACCAGTGGATGCAAAATTAAACTCTCTTTCACTTTTATCTAGGCATATGTGCTTTTATCTTTGATGGTTTTCAAGATATTTACGATTTTGTAATTATTCCGTAATGGCGTGTAGCAATTGAAAAAATAAGTGGCGTGGCTTGCAGACGAAACAATTGGCTAAAAACCTTTCATCCAAAGTGTTTCGGCCTCTAATACTAAAATGTGCAGGCGCTAGCTGTAACCAAATTATTCTTAAAAACTCCAGTGATAAATTTTCCAGCAGGTTTTCCAAATTTTTATTTAGAAAATTTTAGGAAAAACGTTAGTGTATTACGCGGTTTGTAATAATACCAACTTTATGCTGGTTCTCAGAAAACTTCTGAAAATTTGGATTAACGTCGGCATAAAAATGTAAATTATTCCAGTTTACATGACCGTTACTTTGAAATGTTGCTTCGTTCGTAAACAACACAGTGGTAACAAGGAGTGCATCTTCTTGTATTCGAGCACGACCCCATTTACAAAAATTCATTCTGTTTTTAAAGTTTTGTGTTTCAAGTGCTTGATTTAGCTGCACGTGATAAGGATGCTATTTGTCCTTCGTTAAGATCATTTTCACAGATGTTTGACCAATGCAAAATCGCGACTAAGTTCTGCTGTACTGCTATGCGGATCTTCAACTACAATTGCGAGAACGTCAAACTCATTATCCTCATTAACAACTAAATTGTGTCATTCATCCTTCTCCCATATTTTACATATGTTGGCCATGGATGCTATGCTTGACAGAACATAGTAAGTGTTGTTATATTTGTTAAATAATTGAAATTAATATTCTGGTTTTGATTCGGTCCCAATTATTTTCAGTTATTGCAATAATTATTGGCTTGATTGGCACTTTTATCAGGCTTTTGATTACAATACTTGAAGATGGTTTAACATTAAATAAATTGAAATGTAGTAAAACAAATAATGTTTTATTTTACCCCCAACCAGGAAAAAAATACAATTCTTGAATCTTCAGTCAATATTATAAACAGTCACGTATACCCACCACCCCCGTTACTAATGGCAGACGTACAACGTTCATCGGCATGGTAACCATCCATCCATCCTGGTAACGCACATCCCATGAAACTCACTTTCCCTGTTCATATACCCACCATCTCCCGAAGCCCATGTATACTCAAAAATATGTTTAAGCTGTACATCTGAGTATACCTGTAACTATTGTGTTTAACATGTCTTCCGTAATTCTCCAAATGAAGCAAATAATGAATTTTAATCTGTCGGTAACTTGCCCTATACCTCTTAAGGGTCTAGGGTATAGCGCGTGAAATTGAGAATCCAAGAAAAGACGTATTCCCGTGTTAGCGAGGAGGCGTGGCCGCCTGTTCCCTTTCTCCAGTGTGTGTGTGTCTAAGATGAGGGGAGTCAAGTCCAAAAATCAAAAGGTAAGGTCCAAAGGTCACGATAAAAATAAATTTCGCATTTCCAAGCTCTTGAAGTTACCTTTAAACTTACAGTAATGCCTCAAAGAGCAAATTGAAGAAGAAAGCTTGCACTTGTGCAACTATTTAGCCTTTTTTTGATATCGTGTTTGGTTGTTAAATTACAGGCATTTATAGAATGTATGATTTTGCATTGCGAGTTTTTTTGCATATTAAAAAACTTTTTTGAGAAAATCAAAAATAGTTGTCATTCATTAAGGTCTTAACTATCGCGTTCTGCAATATGTAGTTTGAAAATAGAGTGTGTTATGCGAGAAATTGTGAGTCCGTGTTTTACATGGCAAATACGTATCTATAAATGTGTGTATCCAGGCCCCTTAACCGAAGATTTACAATTTGTTTAGTTTTTTCTAATTGGCGACCAATCATACAGTTTGCTTGTTTTACTATGTTTCGGGTTTTTTTTGACTATTTTCAGGTATTGTAGTACCATTTTTCAGTTTGGGTTTTCCTGAATTCCTTGAAGAAATTCATTACTCTCCTTTACAATTTGGATGGCACCTTTCAACAGACCTACGATTACAATACTTGAAGATGGTTTAACATTAAATAAACTGAAACGCAGTAAAGCAAGCAAACAATGTTTTGTTTGTCCAGGACAACCATACAAGTCGTAAATTTCACTGGTCGACAAAATTTAACTTTTTGTCCGTTAAATGCATTTGACTAGCTGTTTCTTATGGATTTTCATGCGCTGACTCCAAATTTGCATAGTATTTGCTTGTAACGGGCAAGGTTTTTTGTAATTTTAAGTTTAGGGCTTTATATTGTTTGCAACGTAATTCGTTTTATTGAATAAACTTACATGTATTAATATCTAAAATTTGAATCAAAATGTCTTTGACGACTTTCTGCTACACTTTGCTTGAGAAACATCTCCTCTTAGTGTCCAGCAATAGTCTGCAAGCACGTTTGGATTCCATTTTCCCTGATATCATTTTTCCAATGTTGCAATATCTTGATGAAATCGCTCTTCGTGTTCGTCACTTATATCGCCGAGGTTTTCGGAAAAAAAGTCCAAGTGTGAATCCAGAAAATGGATTTTAAAGACATCCTAATAAGGCTTTATAATTTTCAAGAAGCTTCTGAAACTAGTTCTTCATAATATTTACATTTTTTATTTCCAAAAAGGTCTGATACGACACTTTTAAAAGATTTCCATGCAGATCTTTCAAGTTCATTTAAACTTTCTTCAAATTCGTGGTCCATTATAAGCTTCTTTTAAGTACAGAACGCCTTGATCATCTCTCTTCATCGCCTTAACGGAATTTTTCATTAATCCAAGTGTAATGTGCAAGGGAGGAAGATATACATGTTTAGGATTTACAAGTGGTTGAAAAATTACGTTTTTTCTGTACAGGTATCAAATTTCTTTTGGGCCAGTGCTTCTCGATATAATGGTTTTTTCGATCTGTGCTATCCCATTGACAGAGAAAACAACACAATTTAGACCTAACAAAATAGCTATAACTTTCAAATCGCCTATATTCCAAGAGTGCTTTTCGTAATGGATCTTCGTTAACAAAAGTTTAATGTTGTCGTAAGTCTCTTTCATATGGGCTGCATAAACAAGAGGAATCGAAGGTTTGGCATTCCCGATATGTAGGAGCACGGCTTTTAATCTAAGTTTGGAGGAACCAATAAACAACCTCCATTCCTTAGGATCATGACGGTCTCCTAACTTACTTCTAACCCGCCAGTAATTCGGCCTGAGACTTTGACAAGTTTAGATCCCGAGATCATTCAGCTCAGCTTGATTGATTTTATGAGGTTGTTTTGACGTTTCACCAAAATCTGGGTCTTCAAAGTCGTCTTTCTCCGGGCTTACTGGCATATCTTCATCATCGAAGTTTTCTGACTCTAAGCACCAGTCTGATTGCTGAAGGAAGGTTGGGATACTTAACGGTTCCCTTAGTCTTGCTTGTTATTCCAGCAATGTTTCTAATGCAAAAATAACAGCCTGTGGAGTGGTCCTTCGGTTCCCTTCATACCATTGGAATTGCAAATGGCATATGTTCTTTATTTACCATTAAGCCAAGTATTAAGTAATGTTACACAAGAGGCTCAACATATATGAGGGGCCCAAGACTTTTCCTAGTCACCGACTTTATACCCGAAATAAAGTTCATACGCTTTTTTTTGTCAAGTGAGTTGTATTCCTTAGCCCCAGGCTGCTTTTTTACTATAAACACATTCTCCCGATGGCCTAAGACCTCAGGCAGAGATACTTATATCAAACAAAATACTACTAGGTGTAAAATATTTATTTTACACAATATTATACATATTTAAAAAACTGAGCCCATTGAGCAATTTTTGTTGTTAAGTATATTCAGCTTTAACATCGCAAAGTACGTAGGAAACAGTCACAATAATCCGTTTAACAAAATTGCTGTTGACCAGTGTTTTCGGTCAACAGAAACAGTCACGTGTAGAAAACATCCCTATCATTAATGGCAGTCGTACAACGTTCATCGCCATGGTAACCATCCAACACCCATCCTGGTAACCCACATCCCATAAAATTCGCTTTCACTGTCCATATACCCACCACCCCCCGAGGCGATCGGTCGGTCCAGTCCAGTCGAATGTCACACCCCCTCATCCCTTCTCGCAGCCGGAGATGATCTCATCGCAACCCTTTTGTCGCGCTGCTCTGCGATTGGTCGGCCCGCGACGCTCCCCTGACCGCTGTTTGTTGTTCATGTTAGGGTTGGCGGCCATTTTTATGCTTTTGCTAAACAATTCCCGATGCAAATTGTGTACGCGGGGATTTTTTTGTTGTTGTTTTGCGAAAAGGGGTGCTCAAGGACAGTGGAGGTGACTGGTTTAGTCCAGTCCGCAAATGCGGCTGTGTATGTTATGTCCAAAAGCAGGCCATTATTGCTAAATATGTTCTTGTGTGATGGTCATTTTTAATAAATTGGAGGTTTCTTGGCTATATCTTAAGGGGTCTAGGTACACACAGTTATACATATGTATTTGCCATGTAAAACACGGATTTCGATTTCGAACAGAACTCACTTGTTTTTTAAACTACATACACAGTATTTCAGAAGATGATAGTTAAGACCTTAACGAATGACATCTAAGAGCAATTTTTTTCAAAAAAGTTTTTTAGTGTGCAAAAAAACGCGCAACGCAAAATCATACATTCTTTAGATGTCTGTAATTTAACAACCAAAAACAATATCTAAAAAAAGCCACCGCAATGACAAAGCGCCAGCTTTCTTCTTCAATTTGCTTTTTGAATCATTACTGTAAGGTTAAAGGTAACATCAGAAGCTTGGAAATGCGAAATTCATTTTTATGGTGACCTCTAGACCTTGCCTTTGGACCTTTTGACCTTACCTTTGGATTTTTGGACTTAACTGCCCTCATCTTAGACACACACACTGGAGAAAGGGAACAGGCGACCACGCCTCCTCGTTAACACGGGAATACGTCTTTTCTTGGATTCTCAATTAAGCGCGCTATACCCTAGACCCTTAATAGTATATTGTTCAACCACTGCTATTGACGGTAATAACTCACGCAGTTTAAATTCGCAGCACGAGCCGTGGGTTGATTAGCGCGAGTTGAATATTATACTTTATCTAAGACCGTAGCAATATGCAGGGTGTTCCTAAATATCATGCACAAACGAAATGAGGAGGAGATTCTTTGGTTTTTCTTATAAATGAAATTTCATATAAATATAGGTCCGCAAACCCTTTGTTACCGATCTACAGGGTGTTGAAGTTTCAATATTTTTTCAGCTTTTTTCTTAATAACTCTCAATTTTTGAGGTATTTAGCTAAAATTTGGAATACAAAAAACGTAACACGAGTTACATAATCGCGCATATCAAATGATTAGCAGAATCTACAGAGTTATATTTGTTCAGGGGTCATGGCCCCTTTTCCTTAAT
Organism: Callosobruchus maculatus; assembly: GCA_951848785.1. Lineage (NCBI taxonomy): Eukaryota > Metazoa > Arthropoda > Insecta > Coleoptera > Chrysomelidae > Callosobruchus > Callosobruchus maculatus. The sequence continues at coordinate 341,718 of CATOUR010000207.1, read as the reverse complement.
CTGAACTTCTTTTCGGTGCACCGCTGGTACAATAAAAAAAAACAAAATCGTTTTTCCATTTTGTTTAGAAACTTTTTGTCATGTTGCAATTTTTTGATATCTTCGATCCTTTTCGAGAAAAAAAAATAAAACACAATGCTCTGTAATTAGCTAGATGAAACTTAACTTCGATACGCACCCTGAACATCTTCTTTCTATTATTTGAAGTCAAATATCTCAAAAAGTATAAAGATTTTTATGTGTGCTTTGAACCACGTTAGGTTGCAGTTCAAATTTGATGAAACAAAACAGTTATCCGAACAAAGCCATAGCCTACTAGACAATATTTCAAATACATTATTTTGATCTACCTAATAACATATAACCCGTTTTGTTCTTTTCTCGATGAGGATCGGATATATAAAAAAATACAGGAGAATGAAAAGTTTCTGCACAAGATGGAAAAATTATTTTGCTCTTTTGAATCTACCTGTGGCGCACCGCAAATAGTTTAGGGTAAGAAAAGGGGCCATGACCCCTCAAAAATTAACACCCTGTAAATTCTGGCAACCATTTGACATGTGCAATTATGTAACTCCTATTCCGTATTTTATATTTCAAATTTGAAATGAAGACCTCAATAATTGAGAGAGTTTAAAAAAGTTGATAAATATCGTAACTGCGTAGACCGGTAACGAAGCGTTTGTGGACCTATGTTTATTTGAAATTTTAGTCCCAAAAAACACCAAAGAACACCAAAGAATCTTCTCCCTCCGTTTGTACGTGATAGTTAGGAACACCAGTAGTATGGATATGCCGGTTCTGATCCTCCCTGAAGGTCATTCAAATGGGGTGGGTATGACCTTGGTTTCCATATTTCATGAGCTGTATTGACGTGGGTATGGGGTGTGGATAGCCGTGTGCTTCGTTGTGTGTTTTTTAAATGAGGCGTTGGGTAACCTTGAGCTTTTTCGGTTACGTTGTGCTTATAGCGGCTAGTTTCGCAATATTTGTCAAGGCTAGCATTGGTTATTTGTGTAGCATTGAAGATTTTTTGTAACCGATTACAGCCGTCGTTTGCGGGGCCTCATTGTGACCTTTCCTTTCGCATACCGGTTGTTATCCTCTCTGAAGGTCATTATGTGTGTGCTTCGTAGTGTGTTTTCAATTGTGATCGTATCTAAAGGGCTTTTTAAATGGCGTGGGGATGACATTGAGCTACGTTGTGTGTTTTTCATATGGGTACCGGTTGTGATCCTCCCGATGTCATTAAAATAGGGTGCGGATAAGCTTGAGCATTAACGTGGGTTTTTCTTATGGGTGCCGGTTCTGAACCTCCCTGAAGGTCATTGTGCAACGTTGTGTTTTCAATTTTTATCGTGTCTGAAGGGCTTTTTAAATGGGCGTTAGGTAACCTTGAGGTCTTTAGGTGTATAATTGTGCTTATAGACACTGATTTCGAAATATTTGTCAAGGTCAGTATTGGATATTTATGTAGCATTGGATATTTTTTGTACCCGATTACAGCTGCCGACTGCGGGGCTTCGTTGTGTCTTTTTCGTATGCATGCCGGTTTTGATCCTCTCTGAAGGTCATTTATGTAATGTTGTGTGTTTTCAGTTGTGATTGCATACTCTACATAGGTACGGTCTCGCTAGCGTATGGTATGGCCTTATAACTGGTTCTAGTCCATTATATTTACTATTTCTAATAATAAGCCCCAGATATATACTTACTATTTGGACATAATGGAAATTGGACCTCATGGTCCTCTGAAAGGTAGCTCCTAGGTCTTTTATTTCACGTTTGCGCTCTAGACTACCTCATTAATGTTGTAGTTGTGCTCTGTGTGAAGGTCATAACGAAACATTTTTTGACGTTTACCGACATTCTCTTATCTTTCAGCTAGCAAATAATGGTATTTATATCTTTGTGCAGCAAAAGGCATCCTTAGAAGAAGCTATTGTTTTAAAAATTTGTTAAAATGATCCATAAAAAACAGTCCGATAGAAAGAGAAAGGCAGATAGGGAGAGGGCTGATAAATAACGTAAATAAGAGTGGACCCAATTGACGCTTTGTTGGATAAAATATCTTCCGCAGATCAGTTGCAAGCCAGTTAAGCTCAAAAGATGTAACTTTTCTTCAATAGTGTTATGCTAATCAACCGATGATAAAAGAAATGGACACTATTGTTGGATAAGACGTGTTCGCGTTAAGTTTAAGTGGGTGGAATAGCACCGAGATGTGAACCCCTCCTTGAGATTCTCTCAGTGTTCTCATTTAATACTCCATTACAATGTTTATAATTATGTTCTTGGGAGAATAAAGACATTATTATCATTGATATAGGTATAGGTATATCAGTCTGCGCTGCTTGCCCACCTTTGTTATTTGCTCGTGCTTTGCTTATGGATGTCGGTTGTGATTCTCCTTGAAGGTTATTTAAAATACATGAGGGATAACTGTTAGGCACCCGAGCAGAAATCTTTGATTCCTACCACCAGCGATCGACGGTACTACCAGAACTTTGCCGGTTGTGATCCTCCCTGAAGGTCATGCAGCGTTGGACGGTACGCGATGTTCTGTAGTATAAGTTTCTAATTTAGAAGGCCTTTTTTGTCAATAGCTGTTGTACAGTTATGCCATAACCCTGTCCGAAATCCTGATTATCTAAGAGAAATTATTATATTGTTGAAGTTTCAATACAATCACACAGATTTCTACAAAGATATTTTTTTCAAGGATATAAATATGACACAATTGGCAGAATACATACAGTTCTGTTGATTATAACATTCAGGCTTAGGTTTCTTCAAAACGCAATTCCAAATAATAATTCGCAATATGAACTATATAATAATAACAAACACTTTATTACACATAAGGACAAATAACAGCTTCGCCAGTTGCAAATTAATTTCACATACTCATCCAGAGTTTGAGTTTATCTCTTTTATTTCTGTAACTTTAACTCTATGTCCATCTATGAGAGTAAAATTCAAGGACACATTGATGAAAGACATATACATGCATGGCCAATCTTATGAGGAAAGCAAGCTCAGCCCGAATATCTGGACGAGCAGAGATGTCAGGACCGCGTAACTCCTTCCAGTTCCTTTTCCTCTGATGTTATGCGGATATGCAGAGTTTTCATTTCTTATAATAAAAGTAGAGAGATTCGATTGTTAAATCTAACAACAACATTGTTAGTGTGATTTTTTTTGTCAATAGCTGTTACGATGTTACCACTCTTCCTTCTATGTTATGCAGACGGGCAGACTTTTCATTTCTCACAACACAACGAGCATAATTATATAGCTCCTTAAACCTGTTCCATGTGTCTACGGTCAATAATTACTGTATAAAACTTGCAAGGGCGTCATCTATCTGTTGAAAAATAAGTTTTACCTTATTTGTTATCCAGGGTACATGAGGGATGTTTGCACGTACTTTAAAATGTATCATGGGTAACCATTAGATGTTTGAGCAGAAATTTTCGATTCCTACCATCAGCGATCGACGTGACGGTACGCCCAGAATCTTGCCGGTTGTGATCCTCCCCGAAGGTCATGCAGCGTTGGACGGTACGCGACGTTCTATAACATACGTTTCTAATTTAAAAGGGTCGTGCATGAGTCAGCCAGCGAAGAGGTGTGCAGGTGTGCTGCCTGCGGTGGATAGCGTATGCTTATGCATGGCGGTTGTGGAAGGTCCCACCAGCGATCGACGCGACGGCGACGGTTCGCCCAAAAGCTTGCCGGTTCTGATCCTCCCTGAAGGTCATGCAGCGTTGGACGGTACGCGACGTTCTGCAGTATAAGTTTCTAATTTAGGAGGCCTTTTTTGTCAATAGCTGCTGTACAGTTATGCTATAACCCTGTCCGAAATCCCGATTATCTAAGAGGAATTATTATATTGTTGAAGTTTAAATACAATCACACAGATTTCTACATAGATATTCTTTTCAAGGACATAAATATGACACAATTGGCAGAATACATACAGTTCTGTTGATTATAACATTCAGGCTTAGGTTTCTTCAAAACGCAATTCCAAATAATAATTGGCAATATGAACTATATAATAATAGCAAACACTTTATTATACATAAGGACAAATAAGAGCTTCGTCAGTTGCAAATTAATTTCACATACTCATCCAGAGTTTGAGTTTATCTCTTTTATTTCTGTAACTTTAACTTTAACTCTATGTCCATCTATGAGAGTAAAATTCAAGGACACACTGATGAAAGACAGATATACATGCATGGCCAATCTTATGAAGAAAGCAAGCTCAGCCCGAATATCTGGACGAGCAGAGATGTCAGGACCGCGTAACTCCTTCCAGTTCCTTTTCCTCTGATGTTATGCTGATCAGCAGAGTTTTCATTTCTTATAATAAAAGTAGAGAGATTCGATTGTTAAATCTAACAACAACACTGTTAGTGTGATTTTTTTGTCAATAGCTGATACGATGATATCTATTAGATCACTCTGTGTTGCAGTTGTGCTATAACCCTTTCATAAGTCCTGATTATCTCAGAGAAATTATTATACCGTTCAAGGTCTCCATCTCACATACTCTTACGAAAAACAGATATATAAAAGTATGGTTAATTTTATAAGGATTCGCAAGCCCTCCACGAATATCTGGACGAGCAGAGACGTCAGAATCTCACAAAACCACTCTTCCTTTGATGTTATGCAGACAGGCAGACTTTTCATTTCTCACAACACAACGAGCATAATTACATAGCTCCTTAAACCTGTTCCATGTGTCTACTGTCAATAATTGCTGTGTAAAACTTGCAAGGGCGTTATCTCTCTGTTGAAAAATAAGTTTTACCTTATTTGTTATCTTGGGTACATGAGGGATATTTACACGTACTTTAAAATGTATCATGGGTAACCATTAGATGCTTGAGCAGAAATTTTCGATTCCTACCACCAGCGCCCGACGGCGACGGCTCGCCCAAAAGCTTGCCGGTTGTGATCCTCCCTGAAGGTCATGCAGCGTTGGACGGTACGCGACGTTCTGTAGTACAAATTTCTAATTTAGAAGGCCTTTTTTGTCAATAGCTATTGTACAGTTATGCTATAACCCTGTCCAAAATCCTGATTATCTATGAGGAATTATTATATTGTTGAAGTTTAAATACAATCACACAGATTTCTACATAGATATTCTTTTCAAGGACATAAATATGACACAATTGGCAGAATGCATACAGTTCTGTTGATTATAACATTCAGGCTTAGGTTTCTTCAAAACGCAATTCCAAATAATAATTGGCAATATGAACTATATAATAATAGCAAACACTTTATTATACATAAGGACAAATAAGAGCTTCGCCAGTTGCAAATTAATTTCACATACTTATCCAGAGTTCGAGTTTATCTCTTTTATTTCTGTAACTTTAACTCTATGTCCATCTATGAGAGTAAAATTCAAGGACACACTGATGAAAGACAGATATACATGCATGGCCAATCTTAAAAGGATTCGCAAGCTTAACCCGAATATCTGGACGAAAAGAGATGTCAGGACCGCATAGAACCTTCCAATCCCTTTTAGGCAGAGTTACAGTTGTGCTATAACACTTTTCGACATCCTGAGTATCTCAGAGAAATTATTAAATCATTACAGATTCGTTTATAGACATTTTTTCAAGGACATAATAATATGACATAATTGGCAGACTGCATACAGGTCACTTCATCGGACTAGGGTTAGGGGTTAGGATTTTTAGGCAACGGCATTTTTCCACTGGTTTGGCAATTCACTCAATTCCATGTGACAATGTGAAATAGACAAATGCTAGTTGCAAATGAATTCCACCTACTCGTCTGGAATTTGATTCTATCTCTTTTATTACTCTATATTATATTATGTTCATCTATAGTCATCTATATTCATCTACGTTCATCTATAAGGGTACAGTTCAAGGTTACTCTTACGGAAGACAGATATATAAAAGCAAGCTCTCTCCGAATATCTGGATGAGCAGAGACGTCAGAACATCGCAAAACCACTCTTCCTTTGATGTTATGCAGACAAGCAGACTTTTCATTTCTCACAATACAACGAGCATAATTACGTAGCTCCTTAAACCTGTTCCATGTGTCTACTGTCAATAATTGCTGTATAAAACTTGCAAGGGCGTTATCTCTCTGTTGAAAAATAAGTTTTACCTTATTTGTTGTCCTGGGTACATGAGGGATATTTACACGTACTTTAAAATGTATCATGGGTAACCATTAGATGCTTGAGCAGAAATTTTCGATTCCTACCACCAGCGATCGACGGCGACGGCTCGCCCAAAAGCTTGCCGGTTGTGATCCTCCCTGAAGGTCATGCAGCGTTGGACGGTACGCGACGTTCTGTAGTATACATTTCTAATTTAGAAGGCCTTTTTTGTTAATAGCTGTTGTACAGTTATGCTATAACCCTGTCCAAAATCCTGATTATCTGAGGGGAATTATTATATTGTTGAAGTTTAAATACAATCACACAGATTTCTACATAGATTTTCTTTTCAAGGACATAAATATGACACAATTGGCAGAATACATACAGTTCTGTTGATTATAACATTCAGGCTTAGGTTTCTTTAAAACGCAATTCCAAATAATAATTGGCAATATGAACTATATAAGAATAGCAAACACTTTATTATACATAAGGACAAATAACAGCTTCGCCAGTTGCAAATTAATTTCACATACTCATCCAGAGTTTGAGGTTATCTCTTTTATTTCTGTAACTTTAACTCTATGTCCATCTATGAGAGTAAAATTCAAGGACACACTGATGAAAGACATATACATGCATGGCCACTCTTATGAGGAAAGCAAGCTCAGCCCGAATATCTGGACGAGCAGAGATGTCAGGACCGCGTAACTCCTTCCAGTTCCTTTTCCTCTGATGTTATGCTGATCAGCAGAGTTTTCATTTCTTTTAATAAAAGTAGAGAGATTCGATTGTTAAATCTAACAACAACACTGTTAGTGTGATTTTTTTGTCAATAGCTGTTACGATGTTATCTATTAGATCACTCTGTGTTGCAGTTGTGCTATAACCCTTTCATAAGTCCTGATTATCTCAGAGAAATTATTATACCGTTCAAGGTCTCCCTCTCACATACTCTTACGAAAAACAGACATATAAAAGTATGGTTAATTTTATAATGATTCGCAAGCCCTCCACGAATATCTGGACGAGCAGAGATGTTAGAACCTCATGAAACGTTTCCTCCGATGTTATGCAGATAAGCAGACTTTTCAGTTCTTACAACAGAATGAGCATAGCTCCTTAAACCTGCTCCATGTGCCGACTGTCAATAGTTGGTGTTTATAACTTACAAGGGCTTTATCTCTCTGTTGAAAAATAACTTTTACCTTATTTGTTATCCAAGGTGCATGAGAGTTGTTTACAAGTACTATTAACACAGGACACTTTTGTTAAATAAGTTTACAACACTCTCAGTTGAAAATGTAACCTTCTCTTCTATGTCTGTGATGTAGAATATTTCTTGCCACGGTATATTATTGAATTTCCCATCAAACAAGGACTCGTTAAAAATGTCTAAATTCCCTAAAATTAATGTGTTTTCGTTTATTTAAATAATACTCCACCTTTAATTCACAAAATACAAGTTGGTTATCAAAGAAAATAGAAATTGTCATTCTATAATCAATTCCTCTGTCCTGTTTTCTGCCTATTGCGAACAATTTTCAGTGAAATGATTAATAATGAACTCAAACCTTATTTGTAAGGAATAGTGGAGTATTTACCTCTACATATTATTACCAAATACAGCTTTATGGATAAAGACTTATGACTGTACATAGGGCATAGCCTCGTGCTTGCTTCATGTGTACTACTCTCAGTATTCGACACATCATAGCTGAATGTGGTGGTTCTACCATATGTCAGAGAATCTGGAAGAAATTTTAAGGACTAGTCCAGGGAGTATAAGAACACTTCTGTTGTGGTATGGAGTATCGGACCTAAACCCATAAAGGTAATAGTCACCTATTACTCCACAGAAATAAGACTTCCTCTGTGGAATGAGGCCAAATAGGCTGAACTTTTGCAAAGACTTTCGTTTTACTGTTAGACGAGATAACTTTAAAACATAGCTCTACTGCCACCACCATAGGTACTGTATTCCAATTCATAAAATAGTTGCCTCTCTTGCTCCTCTCCCCGATACCTCTTTTCCAAAGTATGCTTTAAATATCACACAATCTTTAAAACAATGTCCCTGCTTAGTCGCCGCCCAGACAGCTGCCGGATGCCTCAAACATTTAACAGTAAATCCTGCCCTTTTGCCTTTTCTGGTACTCCTGTTTCTTCAAAAGAATTTTCTTATGTTTTTATAAACGTGACAGGATGCATACTACCATCAAATTTTGTGTACCTGATCTCCCTCATTATTAACCTCATTTTTGTTCCATCCTGACTGGTTGCTTGACCCCTGGGTGAAATTAGTGGACCCCAAGTCGTTTGTGCAACCAAAAAGAAGCAAAAAACAACATAAAAGAACCGAAACTGCATAAAACTATCAAAAAAAAAACACCAGAAAACGAGAACGACACAAAACAACAGAAAACATAAAAAAACTGCAGATTACAATAGAAAACAGCCAACAACAACAGACAACGACAGAAGACAACCAACAATAACAGAAAGCAACAGAAATCAACAGAAAACAAAAAAAATATAACAAAAAAGAACCGAAAACGACCGAAAACACCAGAAAACTACAGAAATCAGCAGAAAACAGCGATTTCATTTATTATTTCACTAGAATTTAACAAGATTTACGATAATGGTCTTTACAAACAATTTTTTTGTCGCATCTGAGATAATAAGACAAAATCCCCTGTGACCATGCTCATACTATGTACCCTCTTTCTTATTGTATTGTTTCACCAATCTGTATTCCTTTTTTATAACTGTTCTTTTTTCTCTTTTTTTAATGTACAAAATTCTTTAGCGGTAGTTTTTAAGTTCCTATGAGGCTGCTATTTTGTATCAGCATTATGCAACTAGCAGTCCCTTTTGCGGTAAATGTGAAATGTATTTGAATCTTCAGTTATACAAGTAGTTCATTTTCTTTGTGTATGTTGACTACAAATAAATAAATAATGTAGGGTTCCGGCACTTGTACACAAATAATGTCCGGCCAAACTCGCTGGTCTGTTCGGCTATTGGGTTTGGCGATCTGGCAAAACTAGTCACATGCAGTGACGGCATGGAAAAACCAAATATATTATTTGCAAAGACGGTATATGTAGAGACTTTTAGAGAAATAAACTTGTGTTGATAAGGTACCTTTGCTAATGTTCCTTAGGAAAATGTGTCTGTGATGCGACTATATATATATTCTTAAGGCTTCTAAGATGCACTGGAAGCGAAATTTTTGCGAAAAACCTATTTTAATGCCATTTTACCTTTGATACTTTAAGACGCACAAGGGTACGCATATGCGATTTTTTTGTGCTTCATAGGAAGACTGAAACGAAGCTGTTTACAAAAGTTCAGCCTATTTGGCCTCATTCCACAGAGGAAGTCTTATTTCTGTGGAGTAATAGGTGACTATTACCTTTATGGGTTTAGGTCCGATACTCCATAACCACAACAGAAGTGTTCTTATACTCCCTGGACTAGTCCTTAAAATTTCTTCCAGATTCTCTGACATATGGTAGAACCACCACATTCAGCTATGATGTGTCGAATACTGAGAGTAGTACACATGAAGCAAGCACGAGGCTATGCCCTATGTACAGTCGTAAGTCTTTATCCATAAAGCTGTATTTGGTAATAATATGTAGAGGTAAATACTCCACTATTCCTTACAAATAAGGTTTGAGTTCATTATTAACCATTTCACTGAAAATTGTTCGCAATAGGCAGAAAACAGGACAGAGGAATTGATTATAGAATGAGAATTTCTACTTTCTTTGATAACCAACTTGTATTTTGTGAATTAAAGGTGGAGTATTATTTAAATAAACGAAAATACATTAATTTTAGGGAATTTAGACATTTTTAACGAGACCTTGTTTGATGGGAAATTCAATAATATAGAAGAGAAGGTTACATTTTCAACTGAGAGTGTTGTAAACTTATTTAACAAAAGTGTCCTGTGTAAATAGTACTTGTAAACAACTCTCATGCACCTTGGATAACAAATAAGGTAAAAGTTATTTTTCAACAGAGAGATAAAGCCCTTGTAAGTTATAAACACCAACTATTGACAGTCGGCACATGGAGCAGGTTTAAGGAGCTATGCTCATTCTGTTGTGAGAACTGAAAAGTCTGCTTATCTGCATAACATCGGAGGAAACGTTTCATGAGGTTCTAACATCTCTGCTCGTCCAGATATTCGTGGAGGGCTTGCGAATCATTATAAAATTAACCATACTTTTATATGTCTGTTTTTCGTAAGAGTATGTGAGAGGGAGACCTTGAACGGTATAATAATTTCTCTGAGATAATCAGGACTTATGAAAGGGTTATAGCACAACTGCAACACAGAGTGATCTAATAGATAACATCGTAACAGCTATTGACAAAAAAATCACACTAACAGTGTTGTTGTTAGATTTAACAATCGAATCTCTCTACTTTTATTATAAGAAATGAAAACTCTGCTGATCAGCATAACATCAGAGGAAAAGGAACTGGAAGGAGTTACGCGGTCCTGACATCTCTGCTCGTCCAGATATTCGGGCTGAGCTTGCTTTCCTCATAAGAGTGGCCATGCATGTATATGTCTTTCATCAGTGTGTCCTTGAATTTTACTCTCATAGATGGACATAGAGTTAAAGTTACAGAAATAAAAGAGATAACCTCAAACTCTGGATGAGTATGTGAAATTAATTTGCAACTGGCGAAGCTGTTATTTGTCCTTATGTATAATAAAGTGTTTGCTATTCTTATATAGTTCATATTGCCAATTATTATTTGGAATTGCGTTTTGAAGAAGCCTAAGCCTGAATGTTATAATCAACAGAACTGTATGTATTCTGCCAATTGTGTCATATTTATGTCCTTGAAAAGAATATCTATGTAGAAATCTGTGTGATTGTATTTAAACTTCAACAATATAATAATTCCCCTCAGATAGTCAGGATTTTTGACAGGGTTATAGCATAACTGTACAACAGCTATTGACAAAAAAGGCCTTCTAAATTAGAAATTTATACTACAGAACGTCGCGTACCGTCCAACGCTGCATGACCTTCAGGGAGGATCACAACCGGCAAGCTTTTGGGCGAGCCGTCGCCGTCGATCGCTGGTGGTAGGAATCGAAAATTTCTGCTCAAGCATCTAATGGTTACCCATGATACATTTTAAAGTACGTGTAAATATCCCTCATGTACCCAGGACAACAAATAAGGTAAAACTTATTTTTCAACAGAGAGATAGCGCCCTTGCAAGTTTTATACAGCAATTATTGACAGTAGACACATGGAACAGGTTTAAGGAGCTATGTAATTATGCTCGTTGTGTTGTGAGAAATGAAAAGTCTGCTTGTCTGCATAACATCAAAGGAAGAGTGGTTTTGCGATGTTCTGACGTCTCTGCTCATCCAGATATTCGGAGAGAGCTTGCATTTATATATCTGTCTTCCGTAAGAGTAACCTTGAACTGTACCCTTATAGATGAACGTAGATGAATATAGATGACTATAGATGAACATAATATAATATAGAGTAATAAAAGAGATAGAATCAAATTCCAGACGAGTAGGTGGAATTAATTTGCAACTAGCATTTGTCTATTTCACATTTTCACATGGAATTGAGTGAATTGCCAAACCAGTGGAAAAATGCCGTTGCCTAAAAATCCTAACCCCTAACCCTAGTCCGATGAAGTGACCTGTATGCAGTCTGCCAATTATGTCATATTATTATGTCCTTGAAAAAATGTCTATAAACGAATCTGTAATGGTTTAATGATTTCTCTGAGATACTCAGGATGTCGAAAAGTATTATAGCACAACTGTAACTCTGCCTATAAGGGATTGGAAGGTTCTATGCGGTCCTGACATCTCTTTTCGTCCAGATATTCGGGTTAAGCTTGCGAATCCTTTTAAGATTGGCCATGCATGTATATCTGTCTTTCATCAGTGTGTCCTTGAATTTTACTCTCATAGATGGACATAGAGTTAAAGTTACAGAAATAAAAGAGATAAACTCAAACTCTGGATAAGTATGTGAAATTAATTTGCAACTGGCGAAGCTCCTATTTGTCCTTATGTATAATAAAGTGTTTGCTATTATTATATAGTTCATATTGCCAATTATTATTTGGAATTGCGTTTTGAAGAAACCTAAGCCTGAATGTTATAATCAACAGAACTGTATGTATTCTGCCAATTGTGTCATATTTATGTCCTTGAAAAGAATATCTATGTAGAAATCTGTGTGATTGTATTTAAACTTCAACAATATAATAATTCCTCTTAGATAATCAGGATTTTGGACAGGGTTATAGCATAACTGTACAACAGCTATCGACAAAAAAGGCCTTCTAAATTAGAAATTTGTACTACAGAACGTCGCGTACCGTCCAACGCTGCATGACCTTCAGGGAGGATCACAACCGGCAAGCTTTTGGGCGAGCCGTCGCCGTCGGTCGCTGGTGGTAGGAATCGAAAATTTCTGCTCAAGCATCTAATGGTTACCCATGATACATTTTAAAGTACGTGTAAATATCCCTCATGTACCCAAGATAACAAATAAGGTAAAACTTATTTTTCAACAGAGAGATAACGCCCTTGCAAGTTTTACACAGCAATTATTGACAGTAGACACATGGAACAGGTTTAAGGAGCTACGTAATTATGCTCGTTGTGTTGTGAGAAATGAAAAGTCTGCCTGTCTGCATAACATCAAAGGAAGAGTGGTTTTGTGAGGTTCTGACGTCTCTGCTCGTCCAGATATTCGTGGAGGGCTTGCGAATCCTTATAAAATTAACCATACTTTTATATATCTGTTTTTCGTAAGAGTATGTGAGATGGAGACCTTGAACGGTATAATAATTTCTCTGAGATAATCAGGACTTATGAAAGGGTTATAGCACAACTGCAACACAGAGTGATCTAATAGATATCATCGTATCAGCTATTGACAAAAAAATCACACTAACAGTGTTGTTGTTAGATTTAACAATCGAATCTCTCTACTTTTATTATAAGAAATGAAAACTCTGCTGATCAGCATAACATCAGAGGAAAAGGAACTGGAAGGAGTTACGCGGTCCTGACATCTCTGCTCGTCCAGATATTCGGGCTGAGCTTGCTTTCTTCATAAGATTGGCCATGCATGTATATCTGTCTTTCATCAGTGTGTCCTTGAATTTTACTCTCATAGATGGACATAGAGTTAAAGTTAAAGTTACAGAAATAAAAGAGATAAACTCAAACTCTGGATGAGTATGTGAAATTAATTTGCAACTGACGAAGCTCTTATTTGTCCTTATGTATAATAAAGTGTTTGCTATTATCATATAGTTCATATTGCCAATTATTATTTGGAATTGCGTTTTGAAGAAACCTAAGCCTGAATGTTATAATCAACAGAACTGTATGTATTCTGCCAATTGTGTCATATTTATGTCCTTGAAAAGAATATCTATGTAGAAATCTGTGTGATTGTATTTAAACTTCAACAATATAATAATTCCCCTCAGATAATCAGGATTTTGGACAGGGTTATAGCATAACTGTACAACAGCTATTGACAAAAAAGGCCTTCTAAATTAGAAACTTATACTACAGGACGTCGCGTACCGTCCAACGCTGCATGACCTTCAGGGAGGATCAGAACCGGCAAGCTTTTGGGCGAACCGTCGCCGTCGCGTCGATCGCTGGTGGGACCTTCCACAACCGCCAAGCATAAGCATACGCTATCCACCGCAGGCAGCACACCTGCACACCTCTTCGCTGGCTGACTCATGCACGACCCTTTTAAATTAGAAACGTATGTTATAGAACGTCGCGTACCGTCCAACGCTGCATGACCTTCAGGGAGGATCACAACCGGCAAGATTCTGGGCGTACCGTCACGTCGATCGCTGATGGTAGGAATCGAAAATTTCTGCTCAAACATCTAATGGTTACCCATGATACATTTTAAAGTACGTGCAAACATCCCTCATGTACCCTGGATAACAAATGAGGTAAAACTTATTTTTCAACAGATAGATGACGCCCTTGTAAGTTTTATACAGTAATTATTGACCGTAGACACATGGAACAGGTTTAAGGAGCTATATAATTATGCTCGTTGTGTTGTGAGAAATGAAAAGTCTGCCTGTCTGCATAACATAGAAGGAAGAGTGGTAACATCGTAACAGCTATTGACAAAAAAATCACACTAACAATGTTGTTGTTAGATTTAACAATCGAATCTCTCTACTTTTATTATAAGAAATGAAAACTCTGCTTATCCGCATAACGTCAGAGGAAAAGGAACTGGAAGGAGTTACGCGGTCCTGACATCTCTGCTCGTCCAGATATTCGGGCTGAGCTTGCTTTCCTCATAAGATTGGCCATGCATGTATATCTGTCTTTCATCAATGTGTCCTTGAATTTTACTGTCATAGATGGACATAGAGTTAAAGTTACAGAAATAAAAGAGATAAACTCAAACTCTGGATGAGTATGTGAAATTAATTTGCAACTGGCGAAGCTGTTATTTGTCCTTATGTGTAATAAAGTGTTTGTTATTATTATATAGTTCATATTGCGAATTATTATTTGGAATTGCGTTTTGAAGAAACCTAAGCCTGAATGTTATAATCAACAGAACTGTATGTATTCTGCCAATTGTGTCATATTTATATCCTTGAAAAAAATATCTTTGTAGAAATCTGTGTGATTGTATTGAAACTTCAACAATATAATAATTTCTCTTAGATAATCAGGATTTCGGACAGGGTTATAGCATAACTGTACAACAGCTATTGACAAAAAAGGCCTTCTAAATTAGAAACTTATACTACAGAACGTCGCGTACCGTCCAACGCTGCATGACCTTCAGGGAGGATCACAACCGGCAAAGTTCTGGTAGTACCGTCGATCGCTGGTGGTAGGAATCAAAGATTTCTGCTCGGGTGCCTAACAGTTATCCCTCATGTATTTTAAATAACCTTCAAGGAGAATCACAACCGACATCCATAAGCAAAGCACGAGCAAATAACAAAGGTGGGCAAGCAGCGCAGACTGATATACCTATACCTATATCAATGATAATAATGTCTTTATTCTCCCAAGAACATAATTATAAACATTGTAATGGAGTATTAAATGAGAACACTGAGAGAATCTCAAGGAGGGGTTCACATCTCGGTGCTATTCCACCCACTTAAACTTAACGCGAACACGTCTTATCCAACAATAGTGTCCATTTCTTTTATCATCGGTTAATTAGCATAACACTATTGAAGAAAAGTTACATCTTTTGAGCTTAACTGGCTTGCAACTGATCTGCGGAAGATATTTTATCCAACAAAGCGTCAATTGGGTCCACTCTTATTTACGTTATTTATCAGCCCTCTCCCTATCTGCCTTTCTCTTTCTATCGGACTGTTTTTTATGGATCATTTTAACAAATTTTTAAAACAATAGCTTCTTCTAAGGATGCCTTTTGCTGCACAAAGATATAAATACCATTATTTGCTAGCTCAAAGATAAGAGAATGTCGGTAAACGTCAAAAAATGTTTCGTTATGACCTTCACACAGAGCACAACTACAACATTAATGAGGTGGTCCTAGAGCGCAAACGTGAAATAAAAGACCTAGGAGTTACCTTTCAGAGGACCATGAGGTCCAATTTCCATTATATCCAAATAGTAAGTATATATCTGGGGCTTATTATTAGAAATAGTAAATATAATGGACTAGAACCAGTTATAAGGCCATACCATACGCTAGCGAGACCGTACCTATGTAGAGTATGCAATCACAATTGAAAACACACAACATTACATAAATGACCTTCAGAGAGGATCAAAACCGGCATGCATACGAAAAAGACACAACGAAGCCCCGCAGTCGGCAGCTGTAATCGGGTACAAAAAATATCCAATGCTACATAAGTATCCAATACTGACCTTGACAAATATTTCGAAATCAGTGTCTATAAGCACAATGTAAACCTAAAAGACTCACGGTTACACAACAGCCCATTTAAAAAGCCCTTCACATACGATCACAATTGTAAACACACAACGTTACAAAATGATCTTTAGAGAGGATCAGAACCGGCACCCATAAGAACAACCCACATCAAAGCTCAAGGTTATTCGCCCCCCATTTAAATGACCTCGGGAGTCCATTATAATGAGAAGGAATTTCAACTAAAACCACAGTAATCTCAAAAACAAGTCTTATGAAGTGACTGGTGAAATGGAGCACAGAAAACTTCAAGGCTACACAAACAACCAATACAAACACTAACGACAAATATTTCGGAATCAGTGCCTGTAAGCACAATTATACACCTAAAGACCTCAAGGTTACCTAACGCCCATTTAAAAAGTCCTTCAGACACGATAAAAATTGAAAACACAACGTTGCACAATGACCTTCAGGGAGGTTCAGAACCGGCACCCATAAGAAAAACCCACGTTAATGCTCAAGCTTATCCGCACCCTATTTTAATGACATCGGGAGGATCACAACCGGCACCCATATGGAAAACACACAACGTTGCTCAATGTTATCCCCATCCCATTTAAAAAGCCCTTCAGATACGATCACAATTGAAAACACACTACGAAGCACACACATAATGACCTTCAGAGAGGATAACAACCGGTATGCGAAAGGAAAGGGCACAATGAGGCCCCGCAATCGACGGCTGTAATCGGTTACAAAAAATCTTCAATGCTACACAAATAACCAATGCTAGCCTTGACAAATATGGCGAAACCAGCCGCTATAAGCACAACGTAACCGAAAAAGCTCAAGGTTACCCAACACCTCATTTAAAAAACACACAACGAAGCACACGGCTATCCACACCCCATACCCACGTCAAGACAGCTCATGAAATATGGAAACCAAGGTCATACCCACCCCATTTGAATGACCTTCAGGGAGGATCAGAACCGGCATATCCATACTACTACTAACACCTTGTATAATCATTACAAGCTAATAGGAACTTTTTGGACCACATAAAATAACGTTGGAAATAAGAAAATTCTTGGTAAGATTATTTACTTTATTGACTGCTGGACAAGAATGACTTTTTGGACCTGTAAAATTACCTACATTTTTAGTGCTTGTGGTCGGGCATAACTTTTAAAGCGTTAAACTATCCGTCAAGTTTTGAGGATCAACGTCAACAACAACATGTCCTGGCACGACCACGTCGTCAGAATTGCTAAAATAGCATCCCAGAAGTTTGGAGTTTCGTGTCGCTGTAGGAAGCTGCTCTACAAGGTACAGATCCGACCATCATTGGAGTATTGCCCCAGGTGTGGGGACGCGCTCCTAGGTACTCTTTGAAGCTTCGCGACACTATCCACAAGAGAGCAATTAGGCTAATCGATAAACCTCTCAAAGCACCTCCATAGCCTGGATCATCGGAAAGGGTGGTTGACCTGTCCCTGTTTTACAGATTCTACCACGGAAGGTATTCGAGTGAGCTCTCCCAGATAATAATACCGAAGACCGTTCAAACGAAGATCACTAGAGAGGCTCTACGAGCTCATCCTTACCAGGTCGAAGTCTCTACTTCCTGAACCAGTCTCCATCAGCATCCCTTCTTTTGGAGAACTTCTTTGCTGTGGAATGAGGCTAACGTGCACAGACACTTATCCTCCCGCAGCGCTTCTACAGCGCTATAGGCTTTCAGCCTTTGTGAGAGGCTGACCATAAAAAATATCTGGTTGACTTTGGATGACATGAAAGTCTTATTGGAAGAGGTCACCAAGTCATTTCTCTCTTTCCAAAATAATTATCACTTCCATTTGTACTATAGAATATTTGAGATTAGATATAGTTGGAAGGTGGAAACCTGGAACTGCAGGAAGGTGGAACTTCAAAGCATAGAATCGTACAATCCTCTGACTTGTGCAAAACGTTTTCGGATTCATATAAAAAATTAAAGCAAAAAAACCTTTTTTAAAAAAAGCTTATAATTTAAGTGCTCTAAAAAGAAGAAAATAAAATTTTCCTTTAGAAAAAAACACCAGCCATCAGTATTTTGGAAGTCGCCGAAATGAAATAGCTTCTGAAAATGTCATCCACGCGTGGTGGCGAAACGTCAAGCCTTAACGCCGGCCTAAAGACCCAAGAACCGCAAATTCATTGGACGATGGCCGCGAAAGCCTCACACAGTACTATTGAAATCATCAGTATAATAGACTGACTGCACGTCAGTAATTAAGAGGTAACTCGCACCGCTATTGATCAAAATGGCGGCCTAGGAATCTGGAAAGACTAAATCCTCAGACTTTGCGGCAAAGAATTGCTTAGAAATACAGAAGTATAATTGTCAAGGTGTATCATTCAAAAGTCGACTAGACTACTTTATCGGACCATTTTTTATTTTATTTTGCGAAATGCGGGAGGGGAGATGTCCAAGGCCGAAGGGGTGTCTCTCTGGTAGAGCGCGCGTGCGGATGAGTCAGGCTGGGGGGACAAAGTGGGTGAACTTTTGGGGTATGGGGTATTGGGGCAGCGACGCTGATGGGTTTATATGCCAGGATGCCATTTTATAGTTCTTCGTTACGGTGATGCGCATTATGATCCTATATCATAGGAAAAAATGTATACATAAGTTAGTTATGAAAAGTCAAGCAACAGTTTTTAGGTGTTCTATGGCGTGTAGTTTGTATTGCAAATATACAGAATGCTCCAGCATAAAGCGAATAAACGAAGCTGGGTGAATAT
This sequence comes from Callosobruchus maculatus, assembly GCA_951848785.1. Taxonomy (NCBI): domain Eukaryota; kingdom Metazoa; phylum Arthropoda; class Insecta; order Coleoptera; family Chrysomelidae; genus Callosobruchus; species Callosobruchus maculatus. The sequence goes on along the minus strand of CATOUR010000207.1, from coordinate 322,812 downwards.
AGACCAGAATTTTACGACAAAAAATTGTTCGGAATAATCTCAAAAAATGTTTGTCTTATATTGACAGTTCAAGTTTTGTTGTCCTTTTTATTTGAAATCACCATAACTTTTGTAGCATTGCGTGCATTTCATTGAAATAATAACGTCAATAATGCCTAATAAGATATGCTGCTCAGCGAATAAAAAAGTTCCCCAATAAAAAGAAGTGACTTTCAAGAAAAAGACTTTTCAGAAATGTCAGACCCTTTTTTAAACTAAATCTGGATTTTCAAGGAAATATCCACCAAACCATACTTTTTTTGTCTCATCCCATTGATCCCCATCCAATATCAAAAAAAAAACTTGGAATGTCACTTTGAAGCGTCAGTGTAAGCGTCGCTTTTCTGCAAGACGTTAAATTGAAGTGAAAAGAAGGTCTTTACTTGAGCGATGTTAAATAATGATCTATGAGCGATGAAATTTAATTCAAAAAAGGTCCTACATTTCAAAAAAACAATTTTTGATGGACTTTATTGTATACTAAGCAGCATCTACATACTATCAGTTATCACTAATATTTATATTTTTAAGAAATTCACTCAATCAATGCTTCAAAGTCTATGAAGATGTGAAATAAAAAGGATAAAGAAATTAAACTGTCAACATAATATAAACACATTGTTTTTCACCCAGTTTACTTTGTTCACTTTATGTTGGGCATATGCTCATGCAAACAGTGCATATTTTACTCACTATTTACACACTGATAAGTGCAAAAACGTTACCTAAAGTTTGCTCTGGGGCTTTCACTTATTAAATCTTAGCATACCTTTGAAAACTAGATGAGCTATTTGTCTATCTATCTACCTTAACTGAATATTAGATGGATCAAATATATTATTTAAATAAACTTCTCAAAATTAATACTTCCAGGAACTTTATCATGAAGTACGACAATGCACTAGTCACCAATAGAACGTGTGTTTGTTAGTTCTGAATATCCAAGGAAGATCACCAATTCGATATGTTGATAATGATTTATGATTGTTGAGCAAACTTTTAAATTTTTTTATGGTAGGCCTCCCGCAAAGGTTGAAAGCCTATGGCACTGTAGTTGCGCTGCGAGTGGATAAGTGTCGGTGTAAGTTAGATTTGAAGCGCTGCAGGTTGTAGCCGTCGGGAAACAAATCCCCGGTAGCTCATTCCACAGCGTTCTCCAAAAGAACGAATGCTGGAAGAGACTGGTTTGAGAAATAGGCCCTCGACCTGATAAGGATGAGCTCGCGGAGCCTCTCTAGTGTTCCTCGTTCGGACGGCTTTTCGTGTTATTATCTGGTTGAGCGCACTCAAGCATCTTCCGTAACAGAATCTGTAAAATAGCAATAGGTCAGCCACCCTTCTTCGATGTTCCAGGCTGTGGAGGTATATGATACAAGCAGGGTTCAGTTGGGTACCAAATGAGCACCAGAAGCACTGGGACAGTGTGGTGAGGAATGTTAAGTCCACACACATAAAAAGAAATTCTCAAGTCAAGAATTGTGATATTCTTGTAAATACATACTCAAACAAAAATATCGGTTCTCAATCTAAGAAAGAATATTTGATGAGAAAATTATAGAAAATTTGTATCAAGAATAATATATTTTTGATTTATATACTTATTTTAAAGAAATATGCTCCGAAAGAAAATATAATTTTCTTTGCAACCAAGGCTATAATAATTTAATAACAAATATTTCATAATTTTATGTCAAGATTATCATTTTTTCCAGCGGTGTCCAGTTTACTTCTATCAAAAATATAGACAGCTTGCAAATGCGAATCTTCATTTACAATATGATAATCTTGGTTTGAAAATGAACGCTGTTTTACAAGCACACTCTATATTTTTATCAAGTAAATCATTTATTTGACGTCTACCAACGACGGAGTGCGCACGCGCGCAGCGTGACACGGGTCAACTCTAACCTGTCCACCCTCTCAACGTCTCAACTCAACAGCCTGTCGCCCGTCCGCGTCCGCGCCGCCATTATCGGTTTTCGGATTGTCGCATTCGCCGCCGTCTTTAGCACCGTAGCGTAATACCTGCATCCTGGATCCTGCATAATAGCACATAATAGTATCTAGTCAAACTGTTAAAAAATTGCCATTGCCACGTGATACCCGTGATACCACCGTCAACCATCAGTCATCGAATCTGCCGGTAGTGCTGGTCCACCACCATTTGAGGCGCGTCCCAGTTCCCATCAGCTTCCTTATCACTGGATCTATCCAACCATGAATGAGCTATTAAAAAAATTGGTTTGCGAAGACCTGACTCAGATGTTCCTAGATAAGCACTAAGTATATTAAATGTTATTTAAGAAATTTTGCAGAACTATTTCTCCAGAAAAATTTCTACAAGCTCATAGAAGAGTTTGAATGCTCAAATTAATACTACTAGATTCCTCATCCAAGAATATGACAATTTTAGAATAAAGTTGAGCTACTTGCGTCAAGTTTATGAAATGCTCCCAGTTAAGATTATGAAATGCTTCAGCCAAGATTATGAAATACTTGGGTCAAGATTACCATATGCTTGATTTAAGATTTTGGTATTCTTACTATCAAGAATTTCCCAGTTTTGCAATGAAGATATTTTCTCAATCTAACCCTTATATGGTCAAAGATACCGTATTCTCACTTTAAGATTAGCATAACTTTGCGCGTATAGTATGGTATATGTACTTGAATTAAAGCATCTGTGCTCCATCTAAGAAATTATTTTTATGTGTGTAAGGGCGCATACACAGTGGGGTAGGTTAGTGTGCGTGAATAAGGTACTGCATGCAGACTAACCTGCTCAACTGTGTTTTCGACCGCTTACCAGCCTCGGAAGCCCGCTTGAACGCCTTTATAGTAACCGAAATTCAGTTTGCATGTTTCCTGTACCGTGTCTAGATGCGACTGGCCAATATTTGTACTCCTTTTCTTGTCTGTCTTCACTGTACCTTGCACTGGTGTGCTTGACTGCGTGCGGAACCAGCGTCGGCCTGCTTCTACCTGCGAGGGGCCTCGGCGCTGGCCAACGCACTCCAACGCAGTCCAACGCTGCTAACTGCCGCTACTGTGCACGCCTACTAAGAGGACGCTTAGAGGGTCCGCAGACGCTCTCATAGTATGTAGGAAGGAACAGTGTACAACTGCAATGGTTGTGGACAGATGTGACAAATCCTTTTTGTGAAATACGGTGAAGCAGAGGAAACAGCTACGTACATTATCTTCGACTGTGCTGCCTTGAGTGAAAGCAGGCAGTCCTATCTGAATGTAGGCCAGGAGGGAAGACAGGACAGCCTAGTCCGATATATCTCGAAAGAGTTCGAAAAGAACTTAGGACGGGACTCTGTCTGATCCTTTTGACCGAGGGTGCACAATAAGCCTTAAGGGTCTAGGGTATAGCGCGTGAAATTGAGAATCCAAGAAAATACGTATTCCCGTGTTAGCGAGGAGGCCCTATTTCCTTTCTCCAGTGTGTGTCTAAGACGAGGCGAGATAAGTCCAAAAATCCAAAGGTAAGGTTAAAAGGTCCAAAGGTAAGATCCAAAGGTCACCATAAAGATGAATTTCGCATCTCTAAGCTCCTTATGTTACCTTTAAAGTTACAGTAATGATTCAAAAAGCAAATTGAAGAAGAATTCTTGCGCACCTATTTGGCCTTTTTTTGATATCGTGTTTGGTTGTTAAATTATAGACATTTGAAGAATGGATGATTTTGCATTGCGAGTTTTTTTTTGCACACTAAAAATTTTTTTTGAGTAAATCGCAAATAGTTGTCATTCATTAAGGTCTTAATTATCACCTTCTGAAATACTATGTATCGTGTAGTTTAGAAAACAAGTGAGTTCTGTTAGAAATTAGAATCCGCGTTTCAACATGGAAAAAACATATGTATAACTGTGTATACCCGGGCCCCTTAAGTAGCAACTATCAGGGTAACTGAACCCTAATCCCCTCATTACTAAATTATAGCGATAAAAAAGGTATTTTTTGTAAAGTGTGCGTAAAAACAACATATTTGTTGCACTTGTCTGAGCCACCCTATATACTCGAAAAGATATTTGTACTGTACACCTAAACTTACCTATAACTGGATTCAACAGTTTTCCGTAATTTTCCAAACTAAAGAGATAGAGACTTAAAACTATCGTTATCTCACCCTGTAAATGGATTTGCCTCTCAAACAGCTTCCATGGATATAAAGTATAGCTTCTACCCGAAGTTTGTCAATGAATAAGCAACTTTCTTGTGTCCCAAAAGACTAATAAAGCAGCACTTAGCAGTCTACCCCACCCATAATAAGACCATAATAAAACCCGTTGAAAAAAATGTCAAGTTTTGTCCTTTGAAAACTCAATTTGGCGAGAACATGTAGGAAAATCTAGAAAATCCCTTCGGGAAATAACCGCGTGATATCTAGGATGCCCCTTACCCTTGGTTCGACCCATATTTCACTTCTCACCTTATAAATTTCGACAATATTGTCCTTAGGGGGAAGGTACAAATAAGATTTTCAGCGTAAATGTGACGTGGAAATAGGTAGGTGAAGACTGTCTACCCTTACTTTACACGGTTGTTAAGATTGGAAGAGTGGAAAAGAATTGATGTTTCATACTCGTGGCTAAAAGTGTTTACACTTATATTATATCTATCATATATAAGTGTTTAAGCTTCAGAAAGATTTGAGAAAAAAGTTATTAATATGCGTAGCTCCAGCCATAGCCTCAAAATGTTCTTCTAAGATAAATAAAATCTTCTTGAGAAGGACACTGAAAATATAATTTTGTCTATTCGAGATAAAAATGTTACTCTGGTATGAGGAGGTTCCACAAGTTCATACGCTTCAAGCTTAAAGATCAGTATCCAAAACGCTAGAAGATAAATTGCACCTCAATCGTATTTTAAATGTTCTGAACAAGATAACTTAATATTGTGATAGGGCGCATACAAACCTATTTTGCAAATCATCTTTCTGTATCACATTTAATAGTTTTGATAGGATATGCTACTAGTATGACACATTTAATGAGACTTTAGATAAACTAATGTAAGTTGCAGTACAATGCCTTGATGACATTTAAGTATCGCTGTTTTATATTTATTTATTTGTTACCCTTCTTCTTTATTTTCTTTAAGAGTTGTGATTTTATAGGCGAGTTTGTTTAGGTGCATATAAAGGGTGTGCACGTATAGGCCATTCTTCTAAAAATATATAATCAGAAGCTAGTCATGCAGATATCTTCATAAAATATAATGATCACAAAAAGGCCTCACTATAGGTTTCGCTCATTACCTTTCTACTTTTAAGAAATTTAACTTTTTCCAAAATTGCTGACTTCGGAATTGATTCAAAATAGATAGATAGATAAGTATCATTTATTGTTTAAGAATTACTAGATTCTCACTGACAAAGCTATACAAACAAAGCAAAATGTATGGTTGAATATTCGTCATAGTAGAAATACGTCACAGACCTCATCTAATCTGTAATAAAGTTTTTATTATAAAAAAGTTGTGTTTTTACGGAAAAGTTTATAATATTAGAATTTTAAACAATTGAAAAGCTTGTTATAAATCTTCACTGCATTATATACATTTGAATCTTTATTGAGTGATGATTTGGGGGTGATTGATTTAAAATTATACTTTTTGTCTTATAATCTACATTCATTGTACCAAACTTTTGTCCTTCAGTGTTTTTTAATAGTTTTCTAAAAATAGCGACTTGCATGATGTTCTAGGCATACTCCTGACAATGCATCTGACTGCTCGCTTCTGTAAGACTAGTAATCTATTTAAGTAGCTATTAGAATAGACACCCCAAAATGGGATGCCGTTAGTGAACCTACTTTGGAACAATGCAAAATAGCAACTTTGGCCTATTATTATTACTATATTATTATCAATATTAATCAATAGCTATACTAGATTCACCCAACAGAAAAAGTGAGTATAAACAATGATCAATGCGTGATAGGTAGGTCGTCATGCGGCATTCATACTGGTTGAATGATAACCGCTAACCCTATTGGCCCTAATTGGTGGAGCCTCTCTAAACAGCCAATAAAATTGCAAGCAAGTGTGAGTGAGACAACCGTTCAACGCACGGCGCGCCGCGCCGCCGCCGCTTAAACAGGAGTGGACTTGTTTAGTGTTTTCTATACAGCGATCCATCGTGCATCGAAATAAATTTAATTATTATTAGCAGCGCAAATATTTGAATTTGTTATATCCTGAGATGTCTGACACGGACACAGCTAGAGAGATCGATGATATCAGCTTTACACCGCCAAAAAAAAGAGGCCTAAAGACTGCATCTCAGTGCTGTTGAGAAGCAAATCATTTTAAATATTTATAAAAACCAAATGCAACAAAATGCCGATTTAGTGATTGAAGGTAGCTGAGATTTCGGGTGTGAGTCGATCAAGTGTATACAGGATCATTAAGGAGTATAAATGTAATCATTCATTATCAGAGCCAAAATCTTATCCTAAAAGAAAAAATTCTAGCTCTGACAGTGATTTATTACTTTTATATTCCTAAATACTCTTGTATACAGTTGACCAACTCACTCCTGAAATATTACCAACCTTCCATACAACTCCTTCAAACACTAAACAGAATTTTTCGTGCTTTTGGTTTTTGTACATATTCAAAATGATTGCATTGATGATGCAATTCTGGATTTTTTTGTTTTTCGATCATTACTCCGCTGTCAGTGAACTATTGCTGAAAATAAAGCAGTTCGGCCTATTCCAACCAGGCAGCATGCAACCTGTAATCTATAACTTGGAAACTACCGTCTTGATTGTGATGAAATTTTGACACCATATCACTACGATGGCAGATATGGAAAAAGTATACTGCAATCGATTCTAATACTTCCGTCGCCTATCGGCGCCGGCGTGAGAAATAAACACAAAAAAGTCCTTTGTTATCGCGGCTTCCTGTTTTTGTCGGCTTCCCGCAAGTCAATATTAATGATTAATTTCTCTTTGTCAGAGCAGTTAAGTTCCGGCAATGATATAAAATGTTCACTTTTACCTATGATGAAGTTGCATGCCAGGTTTTTTACCAATTTTACTTCCCACACCGATACGTGAGGGGAGTATTGTGATCGCGAAAATTTTCGATTTTGAGATAATACGTTTTTTGGGCGTTTTATGATGTGTACATAACGAAAATCCACGTCACTCATTTCCGTCGGCCTGTCTGTCTGTCGGTCTGTCTGTCTGTCGCGTTTTTCTACCCTCGTAATCTCAGTAACCGCTGCATGGATTGTGATGAAATTTGGGCAGCGGTATGCTGTGGGGTCGTAGTAGGTATTGTTCCTATAATTTTGAAAATCGGTGCATAGGCGGCGGAGTAATTAGCAAAAAACAAAAAAAATTAAATATTGCTGAGACTTCGTTTTTAGGCGTCTTAGGGGCCCCTGATCATTTTCTACTTTTTTTGGGTGGGGGTGAAATTGGGGTGAATGGGGGGTGGGGGGTTGTAAAATTGAAAAATTTGTTGCTTTCATAATAGACTGTCCACTGACCTGTGAAGGAAGACCTGGCGACATAAATAACTTTTTTAGGACCATCCGAACATTGCCTCTGCCTATTACAGAAAGCAAAGGCTTATAATTTTTTCTGATGTAAACATACGAGAGTATAGCGTTAGATCGTTGTAACGAGGAAACTGTTGAATTGATTTTAATGAAATTCTGAAACGGAATTACTACCATGGCGAAGATGGAAAACCCTTATGGTTTTGATAAATCGTGCCAGTGCAGAAATAATAAAAAAACTAAAAATATAAAAACAGCTCAAACTTTGTTTTTAAGCGTTTTAGAGGTTCCTGATCATTTTCTGCGTTTTTTTGGGTGGGGGTGAAATTGAGGTGGTTGGGGGGTTGGGGGTTGGAAAATTAAAAAAATTCTTGTACTCATAATAGGCTGTCCACTGACCTGTGAAGGAAGATCTAGCGACATAAATCACCTTTTTAGGTGCATCCGAACATTGTCTAGCCTATTACATAAACTAAGGGACTTAGAATTTTCTGTATACTATACAAGAATTTATTGGTTTAAATCGTTTTGTATTTTGTAACGTGGACACTATTAAATTGATTCTAATAAAATTTTGACACAGTATATTGATACCGTGGTGAGAATGGAAAACGCGTATGTTTATTGAAAATCGCGTCAGTGGCAGCGTAGCAATAACCAAAGAACGAAAAGTATGAAAACAACTCAAATTCGGTTTTGAGAATATGTTTTAGGGGTTCCTGATCATTTCCTACCAGTTTTTTTGGGTGGGGATGAAAGTGAGGTGGTTGGGGGGGTGGGAGGTTGTAAAACTGAGAAGTTTGTAGTATAGGTAATAGGCTGTCCATTGACCTGTGAAGGAAAGACCTAGCGGCATAAGACAATTTTAAGGGGGGGGGGGGCTAGCGATTATTTGGTTGCAAGGGATTTCAGAATAAATCTTCCTGGTATGGGAAAATAATAAACTGGTATCAGCGTAATATGTGGGAAGTACTGAGTCAATCAACTTGACTTCATTTTTGAAATAACTGCTGGCATCCAGTCACGCTGTCGTATCCATAACTTCTGTGGCGGGGAGGCAATATTATAATTATAGTACTGTTTGATGAACACAAATTGTGTTTCTATTTCGTATTAATGTTGGATATATATATTCTGTGCCAATATATAAGTATTTTTCATTTCTTGTCAATTTCTAACTTTTCAACGGATAATCAGATATAATTATTATCAAGTGATATCTTAAGCCGGACCTGTAATCGGTACCCGTTTTAGAGAGATAACGCTTTGTCGCGTTTAATCACCTACAGAGTGCGTGTCTTTGTTTATATGAGATTTTTCTGTTGGGGGAATCAAGTATAGACCTAAGAACTTCATGGTGTATATTTGATATACCTAATACTTGTCCATTATTTGAGTAAGTTACGTCAAGAGAGCATTTAAAAGTCATGGATAGATACTAAAATATAAAAGATTTCAGTCACATCATTATTTTATAAAGCCTACCTATATCATTGTCATTTTTTTTCTTCAAACCATATAAGTCGTTACCACGTCACAGTATTGCAGTGTCATCAGCAAATATAGTGAATTGACCACTTATTTCTAATGTCATTAGATTATTAACATATGTCAAAAATGGGATGGAACCTAATACTCCAGCCGTATGTTTGATTTTTGAGAAGTTGCATTTCTAAACAATTTAACAATTTGAGATCCATTATGCAATCAACAGGTAAACCGTCGTAGCGCTATTTCAGAAAAACCATATTTATTCAATTTTATGATCAATATATCGTGATTCATACAATCAAATGCCTTAGAAAAATGAAAAATCGCAGAACAGAACCACTAAAATTTGATTTCTATTTATGCTAGATTGGAAATTATGATGTTATTGATTTTTAAAAAGTTCTTCAATCTAATCTGAACTATTTTTTAACGATTTTCGCTAAAATGGTAATTACAGTCATAGATCCAAAATTCGAAAGTTCGTCAGTTCTTCCTCCTTTATAGATATGAATTATGATTGACCTTTTTATAAATTCAGGTTATGTTCCTAATTCAATCAGAGTTGACTTTAAAATGGCTAATTGTGTGTATAATTGTAAAGTTTTGCGTAAATATAGACAGATAATTCGATCTTATAATATCATTTTCATTCGGGGATTGTGAAAAAGGTTGCGTGTTGTAGATTACTCATTGGTTTTGAAATATGAGTTGATTTCTGCTTAATCCAAATAGGTCCATCGGAATTTTCGCATTCCGACACGACCGTCAAGACAAAGGTCTACTTTTCCTATAACTACTGCTAAGGCAAATTATAAAAAATTGAATCTCCTTTATGCGATAAAACTTCAACGTAATACCCGATCAATGTGATATTAACTTCTCTGGCATTAAGGAAATAAATTGGTTATGTCGTTATTATATTGACTTTAACTCATAAGTTATTTTGAGAGTTAACTTTATGAGTTAGGTAACAAACGGTTAATAATTGGAAATGCGGCAAATAAACGCAAAAGTGGACTCTTTTAACTTTATTCCAAGCTTTCGGAAACTTATGATTCCATCATCAGGGCTACAATAGAAATTTTGAAAATGACTAACAACCTCAATAAATTGGTGTTAAGTACTTACAAAAGTTAGCGAGATTGCTGCGTGAAGATGATCAAAGGGAGAGTCTTCGCAAAATAGCACAATTTGTGTGGAAATACAAATTCATTGTAAAAACATTGGATTTATGATAAAAAAAGGACTTTAAAACAATCTAAACGCATTAAAAACCAGATATCTGTTACAAATTCGTTGATTTATATCTAGATTCAACAACGTGGATACGTCGTATTTGAATGATATGAATGACACCCAGAAACATTGACACTTGTCACTTATCTACCATTAATGACAGATGACATGGATTGAAATGAAAGATCGAATATTAACAATCGATAGAAGATGGATAAATCTGAGGGAACGAGAATTATTTTTCGGACATATTGAATTTTGGAATACCGAGGCAAAGAGCTAGAATGTTCAAGTAAAGCACTCAAAAGAGCACATGCAATTATATTAGGATGTTCACCTAAAGAAATGTGCGATTTTAAAAAATATAATGATTTAAAGTGTATGTAATTTATGTAACAAGGGCAATTTTAGGGGAATTTTTTACTGTTCATTCTTACTACTTATAATAATAATTTTAATTAATATGATTTCTATTATTTATTAATCTGTTGGAAAGACCAATAAAGATAGTGCAAATATATTTACTCTCTAAGATTGCCTTGAAATTATTTATATCTTTTAAATCATTGTGAAAGGGGGGCAAGGCCAGCATTTGAGTTATTATTTGAATGAAATTTTTCACAATGGAGTAGGTATGAATATATTGAACAAAGTTGGTTGGTGCCATTTCTAAGAATAGACGTTTTGAAAGTCTAGGCTCTTTCTCCAAAATTTTTGCATCATCAATGTTTGCAGTATGGCCTGTTTGGTTGATGTGAGCTGTTAATTTTATGTATTATTGTCCTGCAATTGCAATTTATTATCTTGAACAATAAAGCATTACCATCTATTATTGCCACCCTTCTTACCATCATCGTAATAAGAACTTGCAGAATCAGCTTATATCCGGGAATAGCATCTGAAACAAAATACCCATGCTAAACTAAAAGACATCTCATATTCATCTAAGAGTTGCGCTACGTTGGATTTTTATTTCATCTTCTTAGCCGGGGTACTCCGGGTAGGTATAGAGAGAACGGATATTGAGTTTCAGAAACATTCTTGTGTAAGAACATCACGGAAAAAAGTGTAGTCGAGACAGGCAGGATCAGAGATGGAGAATAAGCTTAAGCAGCCATCCGAGCGTAAGGAGATATCACGTTGAGCGCATCACAGTGTCAAACTTGGAGAAACTTTTTCTATATTCCAGAGAGTTTGCAGCAGCAGCAGCGGGGGTACTGGAGATGGAGAGGCATAGAGATGACGATTGGGAGACTTGTACAGACAGACGGCTACAGTGGCGCTTCATGCACACAGAAAGATCTGTCGTTTTGTCAAAGACTTACGCTTGGATTCAATGGGACGTTACACTCAGCATTCCTCAAATACAGCGATGTTTTATCCAATGGGAAGTGTCTAGTTGGTAACGAATTATATCGTATTGTCGATTCAACTACAAGATGTCATTGGATTCCAATGAATGATTCAATCGCAGCCTGTCGTTGAATCGAATCTGTGTTTGCTAATTGATTCTAAACTACTTTCTTTTTCTTGGACCAACACATTTTATTGCGAGAACAGCTGATCGCTTCGTCTGGATGTTTGATGGTGTGACTTTTTATGAAGTTATAAGAAGCATGATATAAGAATTAGACATAAGCCTGCACCAGTTGTTGCATTTTTACCGGAAATATAACTGTCTGACTAATCTAAATACCTACATTCAAATGTGGGTGTTAGCTATATCATGTTCTTATTTCAATTTCTCAGTAGGTCCTCCATTTAATATATAACTGGACACATTTAAATCACACAATTGTTGATGCAAAAAGCAAAAACACGAGATCACACAACACGGCTAACACCGAAACAACACAACGAAACACAACGAAACAACCTCGTCCATGTTGGCGGGCTGGCGCCGATAATAATGCTAAGATGATGCCCCTATTCTTTCTTTTTACGTACATTGAATTCGATATATGATGTTGTTGTTGCGAATACTACTTACCAATTTCTTTAACAGCATAGACAATGTTTTGAAAGCATGGGTTATTGTTCGCGTAATAGTTACCTTTTGAAAAAAAATTAATTTTTATCAGATGAATTATCACGAACTGCTGTTGCACTAATAATTTTTGTACATCGAATATGTTGTGTGCTTTGCTTAAATGAAACATAGGGTAAATTTCGAAAACAAAAGGATGTTTTGATTGCATTATATGTCAGTACTGATATTATACATAACGTTAGAACACATATAAAATTATTTTGAATTTATTGGCATACCTGTGATTACTTCGAACATAAGGATTGAATTCTTTCAATGACATGGATTGAAACAACTGTAAATATATTTAAAGCGATGGAAAAACATCGAAATACTAACAATTAATTGGAAACGCAACAGTATTTTTTACTGTGTGGATATTAATGTAATGTAATAATAACAATAAGGATAGCGGTTTTCACAGATCACGTCCCGGCCTGATTCGGATGAAAATCGCAAGCGCATTATAATTACAGGCGTTTGCGGTATATAAAATCTTATAATGTAAAGAGTAAGCTTGTATGTAGTTTTAAGTACCGCGAAAGACCTTGATTGTACTGCAGATGCATTTTTCATTCGGACCAGTCCCAAGTCAGTCCAGGACGTGATACGCGAAAAATTTTTACTGATACAAGCAATTCAGTTCAACATATAAACTGATCAGATCAGACCAATAAATGCGCACTCCAACACAATTCCTCGCACAAGGCATAACGTATACAAAAGCCAAAAATGCAGATACCAGAACCCTGCCTATTACCGCCCAATCACCTGTTTTTTCACCTTGTTTCAAGAAACAGCTTATATATTAAAATTTATATGTGATCATGGAGCAAACAAGAAAAAATACAGAAACCTCTATTCTCCGTACCCTATACGACCAATGGAACAACCGTCCCGAAAAGGAAATAGTACCTAGCCGAAATACTGGACAACAAGGACAAGAAATTACAAGTACTTGGGCTTCAATCAGAACATTCAGATAAACGACAAACAAGTCAAGTCACAACTAGCACAAAAGTTTAGAGTCTGTCTCATTAGACTATTAAAAACAACGGTCGATTCTAGAAATTTTACAAAATCCATTCGCACATTTGCAATACCGGTCCTCACATGCCCCTTTGGCATAATCAAGTGGTGCCACAAGGACATAGAAAACATACTCATACAAACAAAACTCACGAGACACAGAATGTCAAGAGAAAATAAAGATGTGGTTCGAAAAAGCACTAAATGACAAGCAAACATAATTTAGCGCGTTACACAGTACAACATTAATGAAAAATAGAAAAGACATCTGGCTGCAGGATGGCCAGCTCTCTCTAGAAACGGAGGGTTTTATGCTTGTTATTGAGAACTAAGTGATTTCGACAAAAAACTACAAGAAATAGATAACTAAATATCCATCCATAATTGATGACAATTGCAGAAAATGCCACCAATTGCATTCAGACCTTAAACTCACGAAATTTTGAAGAAAGTAACTTTATATGCTGTATATCAAAAATCCTTCTATTAGTGACAGCAATAACTGAAATATTAGCATTCTTGGATCCGTCTTAATTGGAAAACACTACTTCAACATAAGTAAAATTCATACGGTATTCTAACACTAACAAGAGTAAGGACTCTTTTTTTGAAAAATGTATCAGTGGCGGTGGGGAGAATAAAAAGCAAGAGGCATAAACATAGCTCAAATTCCTCTTTCAGACTTTTTAATAAATAAAAAGCTTAGAGGTGGTAAACTGAGATATCAGTACGTGGGGGGTTGAGAAACTCCAATGAATGTTGTTTGCTGAAAAGCTCCTCCTTTTTTAACAACACCTACCTTTCATAGAGGTACATTAAATTTGGTTCTCTTTTGTCTTTATCTCTATTGTCAAAATGTTATTATTATAGTAAGTATTATTTAGTACCATACTCTCATGGTTGCCTAGGATTTTTTCACATTTTCATCTGCAAATTTCGCTCCTAGTATAGCAGTATATTGTAATGACCAGATGGATCTTTGAAACAGTATATTATTTAATGAGCGGTAATAACACATGTAGTTCAGGTTCAATCAACAAGTAATTGTTCTTACCATTACCGCAAGTAACCTGGATGGACCCTATATTTTATCTGAGAGCGTAGCAAATATTACCACCTTAAGAGTAGTTGCCTTATATAATGCATGTTTTTCACTGTAAAGAAATAAAAATGTGTATATACATTAAGGACCATATTGTCTACCACATAAGTTACAGATCGTTAATAAAATGACCACAAATGCATTTATTTTAGTTCTTTGTAAGGGACTCACATGACAATATTAGGCCACTAGCGTTCCTATTATTGCCATATTACATAACTGATAAAAACTGCTAGCAAGACAAACAGTATAATGGAAAATAAACAAATAAAGACATAAAGCTTACACAATCTCTATTAGGGATAGAGTGTTGAAAAAAATACGCAAGTACTTCTAATATTGTCACCAGTGCTCCGAATACTGCCTTTTTTAGTTAAGAAAACTTGTAGCACCAGCAACATAATCTATACACATGTACCTATATGCATTAATGTAGGAAGTCAAAGAATAGTCAGACATAATTGCACACATGCCACTTCAAAAATCGATATTCTTATAGGAGAGAGCTAACGGAACTATTGTCGCACATTTGTGGCAGATGCCTAATCTGAACTCAAGCCAAACACGTTGTATGAAGTATCATATCCTTCACAATTGGCGCTCATGGTTGCCATTTGACATGCAACGCCTGAGAGATTTTTGGTACACTTACCTCACATAATAATTACAAACTACTGACAACCTAACCGCACTTCTGTCACTAAGATAAATACTGTATACTGGCTCCAATTCGCGTTTGACGTTTCATAGCCACCTTTGCAGTTAGTAGCAGTGTAATTAGTCATTTGCATTGGTATCTAGTGGGCGGTGTTTATAACTTACGGTTGGATGACCTGTTAAAAGGTAATTTAGTAATCGCTGTGTAACTTGAGATAAACATTATTAAATTATTATCGTTAGCTTCCTGTGATAGTGTTGTAGGTTACTTATCCAATTTTCTGGTACATTTTTCGTCACCGGCACCACTGGAAAAACATTTTTGAGGAGTCATATTACATACAAGGCGCTATACAGATTTTTACTCGCCCAAGGAAGTTTATGTCATCCTATGATTACAGAAAAGTTTTATTGGATATCCTTGCAAATATACGCATAAGTTGGCTTTCTCGTTTATTTGTTGGTATAAGTAATTTAAAGTTATATTCGATGAAATACGTAACAAGTTTTTTGATTTAGTAGAAGTTGATGTTGTATATCGAATCTAAAAAAACTTGCTTTTCCTAATTATGGACTGAACTGTGATGTGGATAGAATATTAGAAAAAAATATTTCATTAAATAATAACTGCCAGTTTCGGTCGAGCATTCGAACGGTGTACATCGGTAGAGTTCTTACCCGCATTCCTGAGCTCAGTGAGAAACACGCGCGAACATTTTCGATTGTGTTTTTGTGTTTTCGTAATAACAAATCTACCGTACTGTAAGTACATAGGTTAAGATAACCCCGGAGCTGGCAATATGCCAGGCTCCCAGGAACCTCGGGAACCCAGTAGCCGACCCCCGGATACAGGGCAGCCGTCTCATAAACGTAGTAACATTCAGAATGTAGAGATTATGTATTTAAGTGATGATGAATCACCCTCGTATCCACCAAATACCAATGCTGCAATTAATAATATTCAGGATGTTCAGACGGCTCAGCCAAATATACCAGATAGGATAAAAAATTTAAATGTAAACAATCGGTATAGCACAGATAGTCCGGGCCCATTTGTCGTTTTTGTGGAACATAAATATCTCAATGTCGGTAGATTACATCCCATGAGATTGGGCGAAAAACTTTTGAATATAGGAAATGAGGCAAAACATATCATAGAAATTAATACTCTAGGAAGGAATAGGGTAAAAATAGAATTAGACTCGTCAGCAGCAGCGAACGCGATAATCAGTAACTCAGTTTTTGAAAGTAATGGATTGGTTGCTTACATTCCACTTCACTTAACTGAAAAGAAAGGTGTTGTTAGAGGTGTCGATACTACATATTCTGAAGAAGAACTGGCAAAACTTATTTCATCAGACATTCCAGTGAAATCGGTTAAGCGTATGTATAAAACAGTGAAACAGGGTGAAAAATCAGCTCGGGTGGCACGGCAAATGATAATTGTCACGTTTGCGAAGTTAGCTGTCCCCCAATATATATTCATAAACAAAATCCGTTTTAGCGTAGACAGCTACTATTCCCCGGTTCTCATGTGCTTTAATTGTCTGAGATACGGTCATACATCTACTTTATGTAAGAGCAAAAAAAAGTGCAAGAACTGTGGTACCGAAAAAAACGATAACTCATCATGCTCTGGTTGTTCTCAATTTTGTATTCACTGCAAAACATCCACTCACTGCAGCACTGACAAAAACTGCTCTGCGTTCTTAAAGCAAAAACGAACAAAAGAAGCAATGGCGCATCTTAATCTATCTTTTGCGGAAGCCGAGAAAATTGTTGATCATCCTAGTTATGCCAGCCTAACGTCTAAAAACAAGTACGCTCCTTTGATGTCATCAAATATCGAATTCCCTAGTTTACCGACGAGAGTCAGCTCACCATCTCCCCAAACATCCAAGCCTCACTCCTCGAATACTTCATATAATCAAAACAAAAAAAGAAAAATTTATGATACTGAACCTCACTTTCCTCCGGTTAGGCGAGAATTCCAATGGTCTTTCTGTGGAAGACCTATTACCGATACAAATGTCCCACGAGAAATGCCAAGTTTTCAAGAAATAAAAAATAGATTAGTAGAGGAACTCAACGCAAATATTTCTTCATTCTTCCAGCCACACATGCAAGGCGGTGCTAATAAAGTCTTAGATAATACCAATTTGGAACGCATAATTGAAACATTGTTAGTAAATGTTTTCCAGAACTATCTTCAACCAAACACTTAAGGTGATTCAATGGAACGCCAGATCAGCACATTCAAATCATAACTTACTTAAAAATTTGATCAGTGATACTAGCTTTGACATAGGTCTGATTAGTGAAACCTGGTATAAACCAACTCATCATATATCCTTCCCTAATTACAACGTTATACGTAAGGACAGACATGACGGCAGGGGCGGTGTTGCAATCCTACTAAAAAAAGGTATTTCTTTTTCTCCATTGAGTTTTGATCAATTGAGAGACACAGGTCTGGAAATTTGTGCTATCAACATATCATTGTGCTCGAAAAAAATCTCAGTTGCTTCAGTATACAGACCTCCCAATGTATCCATCAACTCAAATGAGTATATAAACCTTTTTAACTTGTTAGGTGAAAGTTGTATTATTGGAGGTGACTTTAACGCCCATCAACACATATGGGGATCTACAGACAACAACTCAGCTGGACAAAAACTAGTAGATGCTGTAGAAAATTTCCCTCACTTGATATTCAGGAATGAGGGACTGCCCACGAGGCTAACGAGACCTGGAGCTAACATTTCTGCAGTAGACATTAGCATACTATCCACAGATCTCATAGATATATCCACTTGGACAGTGTTGAATGATACATATGGATCAGATCATTTTCCTATCCTAATCACGTTTAACAATACAACAAGGAATATACCGTCGTATACCACATACAAATGGAAAATCCATCAAGATCCAGACTGGACCAAATACGAAGCCATGGTACTTTCTACAATTTCGGGCACTGAGGATGTAGCCAATGCCAATACTATTATAACGGACATTATTCGCGGTATACAACAAGCAGCAGATCACATATTTAGGAGGAAAAACACATCTGGCATAAGTGCCTCTCCGCCATGGTGGGACAATCACTGCACTCAACTAGCTGCAAACAGAAAGATAGCTATGCGTAACTTCAAGAGAGACTCTAATATCACCAACTTCATAGAGTACAAACGCACCGCCGCAAAATCCAAAATTTGTTTCAGGAAAAAAGCGAAAGAAAGTTGGAAAGCATTTTGCAACTCACTTAATTCTCAGACGAATCCATCAGTAATTTGGAAAAGGGCAAAATCTGTACGAAATGGGATATCTCCTCAAAGTTCCAACACCATGTCAGTGGAAGAGGCTGAAGATTTTTTGAAAAAAGTGGTTCCGGACTGGGCTGGGTTACCACTTACAAACGAAGGACTAGTTCACACTCACTTCTTGCTTGAAGATATAACCATAGACGAACTCAACGCTTCCATAAAAAATCAGGACACAGCACCAGGAATAGACGGAATCACATACTCAATGATAGAGCACCTACCGCGACAAGCCAAGAAACTGCTCTGTGTTGCCTTCAACAGGATAATACAAAGAGGAGATGAATGCGAAGCTCTAAAACAGATTTTAATAATACCAATTAGCAAGAGGGATAACCTAACATCATTTCGGCCGATTTCATTATTACCATGTATTTTAAAAACACTGGAAAGGATAATGAAGAACAGGCTCGAATGGTGGCTTGAATCCAGAGGTATGTGTCCAAAATACCAATTTGGCTTCAGAAAAGGAAAAGGAGTGACAGAATGTTTAAATAACTTAGTCACCGACATACAGATTTCACTATCCAATAACGAATACCTTGCAGCTATTTTTCTGGACATCTCTTCTGCTTACGACAAAATAAATCTAAATATACTGCTCCAAAAGATGCACAATATTGGCATACCTTACTCATTTGCCAAAAACCTGATTAAAATTTTTTTCGAACGTGCCACTTACATTTCAGCGAGCAAACTACTAATTGGACCTAGAAAGACCAGTATAGGACTTCCACAAGGATCAGTTTTGAGTCCTATTCTATTTAATATTTACACCAATGACATACATAGCATAAGCACAAATACTTCACTATTACAGTATGCAGATGATTTCTGCCTGTATACGTCAATGAAAACGTTCACAAACTGTCAGATAGCACTTAGCTCTGCTATAAAAAACATTAACAAATACCTTGACGGAAATGATCTTATACTGTCTTACAGTAAATCTGCTTTTGTAACATACACCCGCCATCGTATCACAATACAGGACTATATCATCATAGGAGATGCTAGGATACCATGGAAAAAAGAACACAGATACTTAGGTGTTACAATAGACCAAAAATTAACATGGGACACCCATATTAATAATACGGTGGCCAAAGCAGAAAAAAGTTTGAACATTCTCAAAACAACGGCCAAAAGGCATTGGGGTTCAGATCCACAAGTTGCTCTACTCTTTTACAAAGCCTATACCCGTTCGATCTTAGACTTTGGTGCTATCTTTTATGGATCGGCTACCACTACCAGATTAAAAAAAGTTGACCGACTACAATACAAGGCTTTGAGACTAGTAACAGGAGCACTGAAACCGACACTGGTAGAAGCCCTTCTAGCAGAATGCGGTGAACCACCACTCTATTTAAGAAGAAAATTTCTGGCTCAAAAAGCTTTATCTAAGATTCTAGCAAACGATGACACTGTTCTGAGTAAACTATCTCAACTTGCTAATCATAACCTGGTAAATAGGTATTGGATGCATAAAAACTCCCCTCCACTTGCTGATGCATTCACTGAAATAGGTCATCATGATAATTACCTAATTAAAAATGATAAGCTTCCAATATTTCGCACACAGTACAAAGTAACCCTGTACAAGCCCAATATTGTACTTCCTACATATTCAGAACAACCAAATCTCAATAATGCTATCCTGAAAAATATTCTATCTCAACATAATTCAGCGTGTCAAATCTACACAGACGCATCTAAAACCACTGATGGAGTAGGCTGTGCGTTCTATATACCAAGCTGCAATGTCAAAGGTACGTTCAAATGTAACAACTTAACCACAATTTTCAATGGAGAAGCTACAGCCATCAACAAAGCTCTGGATTATATAGAGAACACAAAAGATGTACACCAATATATCATAATGACAGATTCACTCTCAGTGTTACAATCCCTAAACAGAAAAAAATCTAGAAACTCACGAGCTCATCAAGGAGATAATAACAAAGGTGTACAGTCTCCAACAGCATCAAATTTCTATAATTTTTCTTTGGGTTAAAGGTCATTCCGGAATAACAGGAAACTTGCAAGTTGATGCTCTAGCCAAGGAAGCAATAAACTCCAATAACTACATAGGACACATCTACCAACAGGACCTCATTCCCCTACTTAGGTATGAAATGAGAAATGCCTGGGAAAGACATTACGAGGAGTTTGCCACAAAAAATCCGTGTCACTATACTCGAGCTACTCCGCAACTACCTAAACAACCAATATTCCATAAACTTCATACATCCCGCAGAAACTATGTCAGCATCCTCAGATATCGATTCGGCATTGGCAACTACAAATCACTGCTACATAAAATGAACATGGCACCAGATCCATATTGCGACTGTGACGGCTCCTACGGAGACCTTAATCACTATCTATTTAGATGTCACCTAAATTTCGAGGCTGTTAATTACTTGCAGAGCATCCTGGGAGGTCTAAACTTACTTCCAGCAAACAGCACTATCGTTTCTGCTTTGTTAAACACTGATCTAGATTTTATTCATAGATTCCTCAATTACATTCGCCGGACCAAACGTCGCATTTAAGAGTATTAGGTAAAATTATTATAGATAGATTATTATAGATTGTTTAGATTTGTACCTTGGGTAAACCCACTAATTCCTCTCCATGCTCCCCTACCCATACCGTGGTCCTCTTTGTTTGTCTCAGAGAAAAGTCGCCCTGACAGACCCCTGGGCGTGAAACGTGTGTCCCTGTCTAGTTTTATGTGTGGTATTGTCGATTATAGGTTAGATTATAGATTATAGGTTAGATTAGAACAATTTTAGTTTTGGTTTGGCTGAATGAGCCTGTACTCAAAGCCATTAAACAAAAAAAAAATAATAATAACTGCATATACAGGGTTATTCACGTTATTCGACACGGAGCATTATGGTTAAAGTATTTGATAAAAAAGAAAATAATAATTTTGGATGGATAGAGACCCATAAAGGCTACATTTTAAAAATATTTTCATGTTATACAGGGTGTCCCAAAAACACGAAATGTATCAAAGTTATGTTTTTTTAAATGGAATACCCCACATATTATTGCATACTCAGGTTCCTTGGTGAATTCTAGTGTGACTTTATGTATCATACATGGTACCTAAAGCGAACCGTTAAGGTGTAAATCACCATTTTCGGTATAAGTAGATATCAGGAAAAAATTGAATATCGCAGAGATTACAAAATATGGAAGGCTGTGACTTTGCCATATTACTAGGCATAAAATGCATCAGCTTTGATGAGACTGTCAAATTTAAATTACGTTTATGCTTGGAGAAATCGGTCGATGAATTAAGGAAACTTCGATCAGCGATAACTTGATTTTTTCACATGGGAATGCCTAATTTTTTGTATACGGTTAAACGTAGAATTTGATAAGCTTTCTAATGATATGAGGTTGTGAATATCAATCTCTCGTAGTTTTCATTTAATTTTAAATTCTCAAAGAAATCGACGATTTTCAATTTTCCTACCTATAAGCAACGTAGCAGGCCATGAAATATAAACAAAAATCTGTTCAGCTAGAAGAAAACAACTAACTTAGCTGAAAAATACACACTAACTAGACTAAAGGGACAAGATTATAAAAATTCCTTACAACAAATCAACTCTCCCAGAAACAACTGCGATAACATCTCTAAGGTCAAAGAGAAGCTGGAGTATGGCAGTAATAGATATTTTTACTGTCTACTGGCTACCGCAATTTACTAGAGGTTAAACATTTCCAAGGCAATCAAAAACCCTCATATGAAACAGAAACAACCAGCGACTGTTGCTCCAGCACGCAACTAGAAACCATATTATGTAATGGTGTAAAAAAGTACTAATTTGCGTCGAAGTCGATACCTCTGACTGGAGCCCTTCTATTTTTCAATATCTATTAGCAATATTGCAAAAAAGGAATACTGACAAATCAGACTTAAATTTTCTGCCATTTAAGTTATGTTTTATAATTTGAACAAATTTTAATTCATTCTTCATTTTCTGCGACCTTGCTAATCGGTACTGAAGAATTTTCAGAACTCCAGTCAGAGGTACTTTTGACTTGAGTTTTGACAGAATTGCACACTTTTTTATATCATTGAATGTGAAATTTTATTATGAGAATAATAAACTGCTTACAACATTCTCTAGTAGTTTTTACTTTATTTCAAAATATTTAATGGTTTTGGAAATTGCCAATCTTTAGTACATTGCAGTAGCTAGTAGGCCGTGAAAAAATCCATTTCTGCCATACTCCAGCTTCTCTTTGACCAAAGATATGTCACCGCCGTTGTTTCTGGTTAGACTTTGTTTGTTGTGAGTAATTTTTATAATCTTGTCCCTTTAGTCTAGTTCGTGTGTATTTTTCAGCTAAGTTAGTTGTTTTCTTCTACCTGAACAGGTTTTTGTTTATATTTCATGGCCTGCTACGTTGGTTATAGGTAGGCAAATTGTAAAACGCCGATTTGTTTGAAATTTTAAAATTAAATGAAAACTACCAGAGATTGATATGCACAACCTTATATCATTAGAAAGGTTATCAAATTCTACGTTTAACTGTTTAAAAAAATTAGGCATTCCCATTTGAAAAAATCAAGTTATCGCTGATCGAAGTTTCCTTAATTCATCGACTGATTTCTCCAAGCATAAGCATAATTTAAATTTAACAGTCTCACCAAAGCTGACGCATTTTATGCTTAGTAATACGGCAAAGTCAGACCCTTCCAAATTTTATAATCTCTGCGATATTCAATTTTTTCCTGATATCTACTTATACCGAAAATGGTGATTTACACCTAAACGGTTCGCTTTAAGTCCCATGTATGACACATAAAGTCACACTAGAATTCATCATGGAATCTGAATATGCAGTAATATACGGGGTATTCCGTTTAAAAAAACATAACTTTGATACATTTCGTGCTTTTGGGACACCCTGTATAACATGAAAATATTTTTAAAATGTAGCGTTTATGGGTCTCTATCCATCCCAAATTATTATTTTCTTTTTTATCAAATACTTTAGCCATAATGCTCCGTGTCGAATAACGTGAATAACCCTGTATATTATATTATGATATAGAGCACTGAACTGCATTCTTTCTAAGAACGTCAAATGTAATTTTTTACCAAATTTAAGTTGGCCAGGAATTTGGTACGATACTATATTTGATTGACTAGTAGATTATGGAAGCAATAGAATTATTAAGGTATCGCTTATGTTCTACTCTCTCTAGCCTATTTTCATATTATTCAATAGCTGACTGTTTCGTTTGTGTGTCTCTTGCATTTCCAAAAGTAAATCATGTTTTTCGCAGTTTTTGTTAATAAATTCCCCTACTAATATTTCGATTCGGTGTCAAACTGTCTGTTCTTGGTGTATACTTCTCATCCTGTCTAGATGGATCTACAAAGAATAGATTGCAAAAATTCCAGAACAGTTGCTGTAGATTCGTATTTAACTTAAAAAAGTATGATCATATTTCCGATAAAATTAATCAGCTAAATTGGCTCCGACTTGAAAACATTTACAAATATCATGTTGCCACCCTGACTCATAAAATTT
This sequence comes from Callosobruchus maculatus, assembly GCA_951848785.1. Taxonomy (NCBI): domain Eukaryota; kingdom Metazoa; phylum Arthropoda; class Insecta; order Coleoptera; family Chrysomelidae; genus Callosobruchus; species Callosobruchus maculatus. The sequence continues at coordinate 298,810 of CATOUR010000207.1, read as the reverse complement.
TAACCACCCAGACGCCATCATATTTATACGATACATTCGTATCCCGTTGTAGTAAATTAGACATACATTTTAGATACAAAAACAGGTTGGAAATACCGTTTTATACTACAACACTTTTTTGTCGCTCCTTTATCTACTATAATGCTGTCAAAATATATAACGAAGTCGATGATACATTCAAGTCCTTGGCAGTGAATAGTTTCAAGAGGCATATTAGACGTCATTTCTTACAATTTCAATGCTGAAATGTGCACTGGAATAGTGAATCTAGTCATTTTTTGAACAATCCTTTTTAGTTATTATTACGTATTTATATTTAAGAAGGTTTTTGGCAGTATGAACTTTTGCTTCAATTTTTTTTTTTATATTTTTGAGTGTTACTTATTGTCCATTTTATATTGTTACTTTTATTGCCTTGTTGTCACCCTGAAGTTATGTACTATGTATTCTGTTGTATGCAATTTATTCACTATTTTATGATTCACATTGTATTGTATTTTGTACTCGACATAGTTGCTTTAGTATTTTTGTCTCTGCGATTTTTCTTTTCATTGTAATGGGCTGTTTCTAGACTCCGCCTATAGGAGGAGATTGTATTGTGAATACTTTTCTCCGCATTGAAGACAATTTATTATTATTATTATATATTTTATAGTTCAATGATGAGAATGGTAACAACTGCAGCGTGAGTTATGAAAACTAATATTCATGCTGCTGTTTGTCTATAGGTTGTATTATCTGTTCAAAAATAGTTTAGTAATCGGTGTATAACTCAATGGGACTAGATAAGCCTTCTTTTCTTTCTTTTTTGTCTTTCAACGGTCAAATCTGTTTGCATACCAAAATCGCAGCAAAATGAATCTATTTTTGATTGCAAATAAAAACAGTATTCACAAGATAGCACTATAACCTTCAGGAGCGAAATTATAAAATGAGGACATCGATCATGCTCACCACAATTTTTTTTACCAGCTGATAATCGTATTTTCTAAGACATCAGTAGTGAAACTCCGTGTCACATAAAGAATTCGACAGATCCATTTCTACAGTTGAAATCTACTTTCCAAGTTGACAGTGATCGTTGAGACTACCCTGTGTCACTATCGGCTTCCTTTCGGCAAGACTCATCATCTAGTGATTGAGTTGAGTTGATTGAGTTTTTATGGAAAACTAGTGAATTTAGATTTGCATTCTAATGATTGATATCTGATTTTCAAGTGAACTTAACCTCTTTTCGTAAATTTTGAATTTTGTCAGATGTTTGTCGTTTGTGTTATTTGTGTTTACTACTGTATTAGATTTCATCTGTGTTATTACGTTGAAACCAGTAAAAGTATGTAGCTTGTAGCTCTATTTGAACTTCCATTGAAATGCAACGGCACAATCACTTTGTTTCCTCTTCTGGATAGTATCCAGAAGCTTTAGAGGGTGTTCCGGAGTACATCCCCACACATGAGAGCAATAGTCCAACGATGGTCGGATCTGTGCGTTGTGGAGCAGCAGTAGTTGCTCTGGTGTATACAGCTTCCTACAGCGGAACAGAACTCCGAGCTTCTGGGATATCGTTGTAGCAATACCCATGACGTGGTCGTGCCAGGACATGGTGTAGTTGATTTTGGTCCCAAAAAGCTTGACGGAAGGCGACACGACTATAGGGAGGACCTTCATTTCCACAGTTGGTAGGCCAACGTGAGACTTCTTTGTCAGTGTTGTTGCCTGAGTTTTCTGTACGTCAAACTTTTATCTACTCATCCCCACTCGACAATTGTTTTGATACCTATGTGAGGCATATTGCTGTCGCCGACGTACCGTTTCCTGGGATAATAGGCAGTTTTCGTTACTTACAAAGTGATGTTTCGTTTAACGCTATTTGACAACTTTGACATTTGCATTTCGTTTTACCTATATCGTAACCGCTAAATGCCGGTACTACTATTCGTCATTGTTAGACAGAGCGGTCCGGAGGACCTTTGCTCTTAGTTGCAGTCGTGTCGGTCGATCGGTCTGTCAGGTCTGGTTACCCAGAGACCAGACAAAGTCATGGAGAAGTAAGGGAAGAAAAAGAGAGGAAGGAAGGAGAAGAGCAAAGAGGAGGAAGTGTGTCGGTTGGAGGGTATAGCTTGACATAGACTATTTGAGTTCGGTAATTTTTGGGTTTAACCAAAAGGGTTAATTTTGAGGTCTGGTATCTAAAAGGGCAAAAATTTAGTTGTTTCCAAATTTGCACGATTTGATTTTGATCACAGTGCGAGCCGCGGCCTTGTGTGCTTGCGAACTTGCTCGACTGTGTAGTCCACTGACTCGCGCAACAGAGGGTTGCTGTGCGATTCCGCTTGACTATAACGTCGTTGCGCCTGTTGTTTAATGTAATCCCTCAAGTAAGGGATGTCGAGGTCCCTGTGAAGGGTTTCGTTAGAAACATACCATGGGGCGTTAGTTATTGTACGCAATGTCCTGCTCTGCAGAACCTGAAGGTTTCGTATGTGCGTCTTGGCAAGAAAACACCAAGCCGCACATGCGTAGGTAATTGCTGGTCTAAAAATCATTTTATAAAGTGGAATTTTATTTATCAAACTCAATTTTGAAGTTCTACATAACATAGGGTAGAGTTGACGAAACGTAATTTCAAATTTTGTTTTTAACGCTTGAGTGTGTTTCTGCCAAGTCATGCCCTTGTCGAGGGTAATTCCTAGGTACTTGGCAGAATTCTCCCATGGAATCCTAGTACCGTCTACTAAGACCTCTAACGGGGCACCACGACGTTTTTTGGTACAATATATAGCCTGTGTTTTCGAATGACTAATTTTTATGAGCCACCGATCCGCCCACTCTAACACTTCATCCACCGCGAGCTGCAACTCATCGCGGACTAGATTTCCAGACCGCGATTGAGCTACAATCGCAGTGTCGTCAGCGTAGAGATAGACTTCACAGTTGCTGGGGGCTAAATGCCGGTATTGTACGGACGATAGCCATAGCGATTAACGAAGCGACACGCATGCGCAGCACGAATAAAAATTAGATCATAACCTGTTTTGGTTTGGACAGTTACACTGGTTTTGACTTTTGAGTAGATCTGCAACAATGATTATCCGTCGTTTTACAAAAATGCTTCCAAATTCGTCAAGCTGAAAGAGTGTGTTACAAATAATACTAATAATAATAAGACGACCAAATTTTATTAACAGAAATAAAAGTAAAATCAACTCGTCCATCATTTTAGGGCAAACTACAGCAAACACTATTGAATTATGATTTTCCTTCAAACATCAACCTTTACAATACTCATCTGCTATTTTGACGTTATGGTGTCAAAGTTGTAGCTCAAAATAAGATTAGGGGGAATCTTACAGTGGTGTCTTACTCCGAAAACTATTTATTTATCTGTCAAATAGCGGTTCTGACAACGTATTTGTTAATCGAAGCGGTAAGATTAATGAAGAACAACGAAAACTACCTAATAGTGGCGTGCCTGGTTCCATGAACGATATTAATGTATTATCGTTTGCGATGCTGTAGATTGGGGTTGGATGTTATATCCAGCAGCTCGTTGATATACAGAAGAAACAGTATAGGGGATAGGACCGATTCCTGAGGAACACCGCCGATTACTGAAAATACGTACGATAAACAGCCTTTAACTACAACAGAGATCGGTTGTTCAAAGAGCTATTCAGCCACTGGCGTATATCGATATCTTAAGTGCAACAATACGAGATTCGCCATGATCTTTAATTGCTCTGTACCACACGTTGATGAGGTAGGCCAGGAAGTCACCCGTATTTATGGAGCCTACGAGTGTTGGCCTATTCAAGTCCCACGTCAACAAATGTCCCCTAACAACCTTTTCATAGCATCCGCAGTTCTCTGGTATTTAGGCTTCCCCTTCGAGGTCTGCTCAGTTATAAAAAAAGTCTCAAATATGAATAATTGATTATTTTAATTGAACAGCAATGCGTCTATTTTGGTATTTTAAATTGATCGTCAATATAATCATACCATTGATCTCAGATGGAATGGCTTATGTAAAACGATGTATCGGAGTGCGATTTGTATAAAAATAGAAATGTATTCATGTAGGTACCAGCATCGTTAGCTGGAATTATCCACCTACATTATCCTGTTTATGGTTTGTTTTCTAATTGCTGTTATATCAAAATACGAAGCTGTTAGTGTTAAAAAACGTAATTATCATACCACTATGCTACTAAGTAGCGGTGGGTAGAGGTAATTATTATATTTTGATGTCAACAGTAAACAAAATTTTTTATTCAATAAAAACGCATGTCTGCGAATGTCTATTACACTTTATCAACTGCAGATTATGCAAACAACTTTTGAGATTAGTTGGCGTAGGATGGTAGTATCTGCATAGACTGAGACTCAGCTTGGTGGGGACTATACTAGATTCTCCCAACAGAAAAATCTCATATAAACAAAGACACGCATTCTGTACGTGATTAAACGCGGCGAAGCGTTATGTCTCAAATCAGGTACCGATTACAGGTCCGGATTAAGATATCACTTGATAATTTTATTATATCTGATTATCCGTTGAAAAGTTAGAAATTGACAAGAAATGAAAAATACTTATATATTGGCACAGAATATATATGTACAACATTAATACGAAATGGAAACACAATTTGCGTTCATCTAATAGTACTATAATTATAATATTGCTTCCCCGCCACAGAAGTTATGGATATGACAGCGTAATTGGATGCTTGCAGTTATTTCAAAAATGGTTGACATGTTGTTATTTTAGGATTTCTTCACATAAATATACAGTCATCAAGTGGTCCATATTATCTATTAGGCAAAACAAAATATCTAAAATACAAGGAAATCGGAAAGGGAGACTACTAAACTGCAAACAATTAGTGAAAAACCTGGCATGCAACATTCCATGCAACTTCATCATAAGTAAAAGTGAACATTTATATCATTGGCGGAACTTAACTGCTGTGACAAAGGGAAATTAATTCTTAATATTGACTTGCGGGAAGTCGAACAAAAACAGGAAGCAGCGATAGCAAAGGGCTCTTGTTTGCTTTTACTTCTCACGCCGATAGGCGACGAAAGTATTAGAATCGATTGCAGTATACTTTTTCAATATCTGCCATCGTAGTGATATGGTGTCAAAATTTTATCACAATCAAGACGATAGTTTCCAAGTTATAGATTACAGGTTACATGCTGTCTGGTTGGAATAGGCCGAACTGTTTTATTTCTAGCTTTAGTTCACTGACTGCGGAGTAATTATCGAAAAACAAAAAAATTCCAGAATTGAATCATCAATGTGGATGGAAGCAAATCATTTTGAATATGTACAAAAACCAAATGCACGAAAATTTCTATTTAGTGTTTGAAGTAGTTTATGGAAGGATGGTTATATTTCAGGAGTGAGTTGGTCAAGTGTATACAAGATTATTTAGGGATATAAAAGTAATAAATCACTGTCTGTGCTAGAATCTTATATCAAAAGAAAAAAAAAATGACCAAAGCAATCGATTATTTCGACAGGGCTGGGATCAGAGGAAAAGTACACAATTATTTCTTTAGAAATGAACTACCAACCATCGACAAAATACTGAAAGAAATGAATGATGATACAGACATGCCGAATTTTAAGAGAACGACGTTTTACCAGTTACTTAAAGAACTGTATTTTCGGTTCGTAAAACGGCCGAGAAACAGTTTATTGCTTGAACGAGAAGAACGAGGTGCTTCGAGTACTCCTAACCTTGACGCATTTATCCATTGTTGAATGATATGGAAAATGTTATTTTTCTGATAGAGAATGATTACATTTATATTCCTTGATGATCCTGTATACACTTGATCGACTCACACCCGAAATCTCAGCTACTTTCAATACAACTTCTTCAATCGCTAAATCGGCATTTTGTTGCATTTGGTTTTTATAAATATTTAAAATGATTTGCTTCTCAGCAGCACTGAGATGCAGTCTTTTGACCCTTTTTAGGCGGTGTAAAGCAGACATCATCAATCTCTCCAGCTGTGACCGTGTCAAACATAATTCAAATATTTACGCTAATAATAATTAAATGTATTTCGATGCGCGATCAATCGCTGTATGGAAAACACTAAACAAGTCCACACCTGTTCAAGCGGCGTAGGCGCTGCGCGCCGGGCGTTGAATGGCTGTCTCACTCACACTTGCATGCAATTTCATTGGCTGTGTAGAGAGGCTCGCCTAATTAGGGCCAATAGGGTTAGCGGTTATCATTCAACCAGTATGGATACCGCATGATGACATACCTATCACGCATAGATCATTGTTTACACTAACTTTTTCTGTTGGGTGAATCTAGTATAGTGACGTTCGTAGAATGACTGGTTAATTGATAAACTAGGTGAAGCTGGTGGACAGGAAGGTCAGTAAGTCAAGTGGATATCATAACGATTTAGAAGTTATGAAATTGGCAAAAATGGTTGATTTGTCAAATAGTCGGTGAAATAAGCAAAGCAGGTCCAAATATTCAAGAGTATATGCTGACAAAACTGATGCTATGTTGATTTTCAATATCATACAAAAATTTCAAGTTGGAAGATCCGTTGCAAATTGTACCCCTAGAAAAATAAAGATCTTGCAAATGATTCACGAAGACCACATCGGAGTGCTGATTCAGTTTTTTAACGATGTTTACACTACTGGTGAAATACCTGAGGAATGGCTAAAGTCCGTTTTTATAGCACTACCTAAGAAACAGCGTGCAAAGAGATGTGACAAATACAGGCTGATTAGTCTGATGAGCCACACTTTAAAGATTGTTCTCCGTATAATACATCGAAGAATAAGAAGCCGGTGCGAACGAGACATGGATGAGACGCAGTTCGGCTTTAGGAACGCAATGGGCGCTCGTGAGGTACTCTTTGCCTTAAATGTACTTCTTTAAAAGTGTCGCGACAAACGTAAGGATGTATTTGTCTGTTTTATAGACTATGAGAAAGCGTTTGACAGAGTTCAGTATGGAATACTATTGAACGTATTGAGAAACTCGGGTATCGATTATAGGGATCTGAGAATTATAGAGAACCTGTATTGGAGGCAGTAGGCAGTTGTCCGAGTCGATGGTAGATTAACTGACGAATGTCGCATTCAACGAGGCGTCAGGCAGGGATGCATACTATCCCCGCTACTGCTCAACACCTACTTGGATATAATTTTCAAACAAGCCCTGCAAGATAAGGAGCTAGGAGTGAAGGTCAACGGTGTGGTGATTAATAATATTCGATATGCTGACGTCACGGTCGCCTTCTGTGATAGTATTCAGGGCCTACAACAGTTGTTGAATTGTGTGAATATAGCTGGTCGGGATATGGGACTAAAGATAAATGTCACTAAAACAAAATTTATGATATTCTGCCGTCAAACACACGCCGGTGCATCCGTACAAATAGAACAGCAGAACATTGAAAGAGTCACCCATTTTAAGTATCTTGGATGCTACATCACAGAACATCTAGATCCAGATAAGGAGATTAAGTGCCGGATTGAAGCAGCCCGTACAACTTTCTTAAAAATGAGATCATTCTTCTCTAATGACAACCTAAATCTGAAATTGCGGCAAAGAATGGTAAAATGTTATATTTGGTCTATATTGTTATATGGGGCTGAGACCTGGAGTTAAAAAGCCGCTACAATCAACCGTCTAGAAGCATTCGAAATGTGGTTACATAGAAGAATGCTCCGTATACCGTGGACAGCTATGCAGACCAACGAAGCAGTATTGAATAGAGCCAATGCAGTTCGTGAGCTGCTCGAAACGATCAAGATAAGAAAGATATCATATCTGGGACATGTTCTTAGAGGTGACCGATACAAAATCCTTCAACTTATAATGAAGGGAAAAATCGAGGGACGAAGAGGAATTGGAAGGAAACAGATGCCATGGCTCAAGAATATTAGAGACTGGACAGGAATAAGCAGTGCAGAACAGCTATTCAGAATAGCCGAAAGCCGTGAACAACTCTCCATTGTAATTGCCAACGTTAGGGGGACCTGATATGGCACCGAAAGAAGAAGAAGAAGAAAAATAAAGAATGTTACTATAAAGGCTCAAGGTTGTAAAGTTCATTAAAGCTTGGTTTGGCATGGAAATTCTACAGCTGCTGTTGAAGAATATTATCAACGTTTTCCACATCAAAGATATCATGATAAAAACGTATTTGTCAGAGTTCTCAACAAATTGTGCGAGACTGGTAAGGTTACCAGCGCTAACATAACATCTGAACGCGCTACTCGACAAGTTTAAGAGAAGTGGAAAATATTCTGGATCTAGTAGAAGACGATGCAACTATCAGCTCACGAAGATTTTTAATTTTATTGGTGGATAAATAATAATCATTGTCTCGTACTGCGCATACTTTTACGGATGAAGCTACATTTACCCGGGATGGTAGTAGTGATAGATATAAGTACATTATATCATGTATGGTCAGACTAAATCCCCAAGAAACAGTCGAAAGCAAACTTCTGTAACCATATGGTGTGGTATAGTCGACATTTATTTAATTGGCCTTTTTATTTTGGAGAATCTACTCACAGGAGACAACTACTTTAATTTTTTACAAAATGTATTACAAGTCCTGCTAGGGTATATTTCTCTAAATATTAGACAGACGTGCTATCAGCACGATAGAACTCCTGTACATGTCGCTTTTCAGGTCAAGCAATATTTGGACGAATGTTTACCATCGCGTTGGATTAGTTGTGGAGGTCCTATTAATTGGCCTACAAGATCTCCAGACTATTGTTGATGGATCAAAAAAGATGTATACGAAATAAAAGTGGACACACGGACGCACTAATTCGACGAATAAAGAATACTGCAGTCCATAATAGACAGTCTTAAATATTTAGGAACTGTAATTGACAAACTCTTAAAGTGGAATCATCAGGTTACTAGATTAACAAAGAATATACAAAAATTAATATATAAATTTTATACACTTAGAGAAATTTTAAACAAACAGCTCTTAATAATGGTATATAAGGCAATCGTGTAGTCATTAGCAATGATGCTTATTGTGTGGTGGTTTGGGGAGGCCTTTATCAAAATGCATTACTACCGTTGAATGTTGCACAAAATTATATATTAAAAGTCACCTTCAGAAGACGCAAACGTTTCTCTACCTACTGACTATTCAAAAGAGATTTTTGATATAGGATCACCGTACTGTCTGTCGATTTGCACATTTGTTCAAAAGTCTATTAAATTCAAAAACTTCATAAGCCATTCATACCAAACTAGAATCAATGTCTATAAACACTCCTACTGCTTGTACTTCAAAAAAATTACGGTCTATTTTTTATCTTGCGCCCAAAATATATAACTTATTACCCCCTCAAATAAGACAGCTGATGATTTTAAAAAAATTCGTATTGAATATGATATAATCAAGGGATCTGTAAAACATTTTCTATACTGTATAAGTCTGCATATAATTCTGTACTTTATTTTCATTCCTAGGTTTTTCTATCTATGTGATCCATTTTTCTATGTTACAGTATTGCATATAATTCTGTATATCATTCTCATTCCTTGGGTTTTCTATCTATGAGATCCACTTTACTGTGTTAAAGTATTTTTACTATTAATTTTATTTTATATTTGTGACTGTTTTCTTGAATATTACATTAAGATCTTTTAGTATGTAATAATTGTACCATTCAGCGCTGTACTTCTCTAGTTTATACTTCATAATGTTATTCCTTTCTTAAAGTTAATAAAGTTAAATATGTTTGCCTTGTAAGCTTAATATTAAAGAAGAAGGAAATTAATCAATTGGAAGAGCAACAAGCGCCCTTCGTGGACGAAGCAGAAAATATTTAGAGAGCAGTGGCGGTATTTTTTAACATTTATTAAAAGGACGCCATGATTAAGAAAATGTTAATGTGTGAAATTTGTTTATTTGTTACTATGCTATAACTTGCAAACAAATGAGAATTTAATAAGATCATTTGAGTTTTTTACATTACACTGGCGAACAAAAAATTTAGAAATCACAAAGAATTTTGGGAAAAAGTCAGTAACTGAATCATCGGTCTAGTAGGCCAGTGAATCATTTATTTTTCGATAAATGCTACCGAGCATATTTGTTTTCTGTCTATTGTTGTCAGCGGATTTTTTTCTTTTGTCGAAATAACGTGAATTTAGCCTAATTAAGAGTTCGCACGGTGGCTATTTCCTCGTGAATTGTTAAACATTTCCATAAAACTTACGTTTCTTATGGTGTATCTTGGTTTCTAGTATATATTTAACTGGTCATAATTGCCTTTAGATCCTATTGTTGTGGCTAGAATTCTAGTATTAATGCAGGATGGTCGAGGACAACCATAAACTGCAACAATTGTTACAAAATGTATGTCAAAGATATCAAGAGACTGGCCTGATAATCAAAAGACCAGGATCCGGTCTAAAACGGATCACCAGCCAAAAGGATGATAATTTTTTGATGTCCGCAAGTCCGCAGAGGTTAGAGATGTTAATGTTACCGAATGGACCGCTAAAAGCGCTTGAAGAAAACTTCAGGCGAATGGATTGTCTTGTCGAAGTATGGCTGCAGGGCTGCCATTGCACCGATGGCATTGAATTACAAGATTGGCTTTTGTCCAAAATCACGTGGAATGGAATGATTATGACTGGAGCAAGGCACTGTTCTTGGATGAATCTCTTTTTTGCCTAAGTGGATCAGACGGACGTTGAAAAGGAGGCTCAGAGAAAGATATTCCCAGATTTTATTCAATTCAATTCAATTTATTTGTATGAATGACTTGCAAATATTGCCACCTCGAAAGCAATGCTTGTATGAGGTATAGGCATATAATATACATACGACAATTTAGCTAATTTTTTGCATTTATCCCATCCATTGATATTTCCTGGCTTGTATTCAGCGTTATAGTTGATTCGTTCTGTCCTGTATTGATAGAAGACTTCCACATGGTGATTTTAGAGTGTCTTTATGTGTCACACATGGGACTTTAAGCGAACTGTTTAGGTGCAAATCACAATTTTGGGTATAGGTAGATGTCATAAAAAAATTGAATATCGCAGCTATTATAAATCTTAGACGGCTGCGACTTTCCCGTGTTACTAAAAATGAAATGTGTCAGCTTACGTTAGACGATCGGGTTCGAATTACATTTGTACTTGGAGAAATCGGTAGATCAATTAAGGAAATTTCAATCAAAGGTAACCTGATTTTTTCAAATGGGAATGCATAATTTTTTTATACGATCAAATGTGCAATTTGATAGCTTTTCTAATTATATCAGGTTGTGAATGTCAATCTATGATAGTTTTTATTAAATTTCTAAATTTCAATGAAATCAGTGTTTTTCAATTTCCCTACCTATAAACAAACTAGCAGACCATGAAATATAAACAAAATCATATTCAGATGGAAGAAAACAGGAGTTTGTCAGGGATGTGTATTATCTCCGATGTTATTTAACATTTACTCTGAATTTGTGATGAGACAGGTGTTGGACAACTGGAATGGCGGTATAACTATTGGCGGAAGCAAAATATCTAACTTAAGATTTGCTGACGATACAACCCTTATTGCTGCTTCTCAGGAAGGAATATTTTAGAACACCACAGTGCAGCACATGGTCTTGGTATTAACTACAACAAGACCAAGGTTATGATCGTAGATAGAGAGCGTGACAATCATCGAGAAATAAAGTCGATAGGCCGTTGTGAGGTAGTTCAAATTTTTGTGTACCTCGGTTCTTTCATCGACAGTTCGGGTAGCTGTGAGAATGAGATTCGACGGCGCATTCAACAGGCACGGGTGGCCATGACAAAGCTTACTAAAATATGGCGTGACCATAACGTCACTAAAGCTACCAAAATGTCGCTGGTTCAGTCTCTTGTGTTCTCCATATTATTGTATGCCTCGGAAACTTGGACTGTTAGAAAGGCAGATCGAGCTCGCATAGACGCTTCTGAAAGGTGAACGTGGAGGAGAATGCTGAGAATTCCTTATACCGCCCATCGAACTATTTCCATACTGGATGAGCTCAGTAATCCAAAGAGACTATCCTTCATTGTGTCGACGAGGATGCTTATATTCTTCGGACATATTCACAGAAGCGATAATATGGAGAAACTTGTAGTTCAGGGTCGCACCCCGAGTGGGCGGCGCCGAGGCCGTTCCCCTACACGCTGGGTGGATACGACGAAACAGTTGCTAGGTATGACTATCAAGAGCGCCACTGAACTGACAGAAAATCGCGAACGATGGCGAGCTACAGTTCTCAAAACTATTGATAATATTCGTGTCGGCAATACTCTATACGCACCTTTACAGCTGGAGTAAGAAAATTAATCTTACTTGAAATAACTGGGCTCTTCTTTAAACTGTAGGATCTCTGATAAATCAACGAACATAAGCTCCATTAATTTACACTACCAAATATTGGTACATGGCTAATGACCATGTTGCCTTAAAGAAATAAAAAAATACACTGCTAGAATTTGGTGCCTTCCTACCGACTCACCCTGTATAAACGATAAACCTGCATCTGCGGCGCTACCTAGAGCATGGCAGTAACTGAACTGAACTGTAACTGAAAGTAAATCTTTCAGCCTTCGTCTCTACAGAAAAAGGTGATTATAGGTAAAATAAAATATAAACGGCTCCCAGGTGTACGATTTTAGTTAACCATAATTATTTAACGGTCTCATTTAAACCCATAAAATAGCCATAAAGTAATGAAGGAATAGGGTTTTTTTCGTTATAACACGTCACCAAACAACACCGAAAAACGAAATAAAATGCATACGGTCTCGTTTTAGTACCATGTTGCTAGTCATCGAGTGTAGGTCGTAAAACGGCACATTAGCCGATTCCAGAAAACGTAAAAATAACATCAACCACGACGTGGTAGGCTTTGCTTCTGTGCGAGGACTTTTTGGCTACATGAAGGACATTATTCAAGTATATCATTGAAAAATCATTAACTTACATCTAAACCTGCGGTTGGTCATGCAAATATAGCCAAGCTGTCGGAGGAAGCATTGCTTATTTCTACTTAGAGGGTCGAGGCAAACGGTCTGTCAAGGTTGGATAAATCCTTCACTCTGACCGTTTCAAGTATCGAGGAGCTGAAAAGAGGGGAGATTCAGTTTCCCGAAGAGGCATACTAAACGGGCGGCTAGGTAGATAGATAGATAGATAATTTATTGATGATTATGTACATGCTGTACTTTCACAAGTCAAAAAATGTAGTCAAGTTGATTGACTCAGTACTTCCCATACATTCCGATGACACCAGTTTTATTATTTTCCCACAGCATGAAACTATAGTCTAGATGCCCCTGCAATCAAATCATCGCTCGCCCGACCGCAAAAAAAGTGTTTCATTCTACTAGCTGCTTCTTTCACAGGTCAATGGACAATATATCATGAATAAAACAATTTTTTGAGTTTTACAAACCCCCACCCCCGAACCACCCTAATTTCACCCCCAACCAAAAAAATGTTAATGATCAGGAACCCCTAAAACGTCTAAAACGAAGTTTGAGGTGTTTTTTATATTTTTAGTCTTTTTATTATTGCCGCGCCGCCACTGAAGTGATTTCTAAAAACCATACGCGCTTTCGATACTCGTCGCGGTAATAAATCTGTGTCAAAATGTCATTAAAGTCAATTCAGAAGTTTCCACGTAACACAATACAAAACGATCCAAAGTAATACTCGTATGTATTTTGTATGCATCAGAAAGTTCAAGTCCCTTGGTTTCTGTAATCGGCGAGGCAATGTTCGGATGGACCTAAAAAAGTGTATTATGCCACTAGGTCTTTCTCTCTCAGGTCAGCAAACAGCCTATTATGAGGACAACAAGTTTTTCAGCTTTACAACTCCCCACCCCCCAACCACCCCAATTTCACCCCCACCCAAAAAAAGTAGAAAATGATCAGGAACCCCTAAAACACCCAAAAACGAAGTTTGAGGCATATTTGAAATTTTTCGTTTTTTGCTAATTACTCCGCCGCCCATGCACCGATTTTCAAAATTGTAGCAACATTATCTACTACGACCCTACACCATATCACTACCCAAATTTCATCAAAATCTATGCAGCGGTTATTGAGATTAGGAGGCTAGAAAAACGCCAACAGACAGACAGACAGACCGACAGACAGACAGACCGACAGACAGACCGACAGACAGACCGACGGAAATGAGTGACGTGGATTTTCGTTATGTAGGCATCATGAAACGCCCAAAAAGTGGATTATCTCAAAATCGAAATTTTTCGCGATCACAATACTCCCCTCACCTATCGGTGTGGGAAGTAAAAGCAAAGAAATTGACAAATAAAAAAGGTTTTTGATTGTCAAACATAAATAACATACAATTCACAAATAAGCAGTTCACAAACATGATATGTGTGTAAAAACACAATCAAGAACTCATTCTATTGATAGAATATCGTCATCGATATTTTTTTTTTTCTAAACAGAGCAATGTTCGATGAATTATTCCATTTCATACATTTATGTTTCTAGGTATTTTGGTAAACGTACTTATAAAAAATTAGACACAATTAATAAAATAAACTATAAAAACACATATAATCCATAATAATAATAATATGGAACAGCAATATCGCGTATGGTTTGGTCATGTTGATAGGATGACAGACGAAAGATGGCCTAAACGTGTACTAAAATGGACACCACCCGGAAGAAGAAAGAGAGGACGGCCCAGGAGAAGCTGGAGAGACGACGTGAATGAAGCCACGAAAGGCAGAAATCCAGAAGAGAATATGTCTATGATGGTAAATTATGGAAAATGGGGGCCGAGAAACGGCGACAGTTGTAAAAATCCGTGAATATGTTGGAATATTGCGTAAAAGAGCTAGTCAATACAAGTAGCAGTACAAGTATTAAAAGCTATATTACTAAAACACGTTCACAGTTTTAAAATACTGATATGGTGCATGATATCTTCCATAGAAAAGAATGCACTAGATACTAAAAAATCTCTTATTGCAGTCCTAAACTGTGCCAGAGGGAGGTTTTTAACTTCAGGTTTCAGTATCTTATATAATTTTGGACCATAGTAAGAAACTCCATCGCGTGATTTTTTCAGTCTTGTGAATGGCAGTTTTAAAGTATTTTTACCTCTAGTACAACACTGATGAGAGTAAGTTTCATATTCATCCCGATATTTATGAATATACCGCGAACATTCCACCGCATATTGTGACGACAGAGTTGGGATTTTAAAGCTGATAAATGCTTCCTTACAATCATCTCTATATGGTATGTTTGCTACTATCCTCACTGCTCTTCTTTGTGGTCTAAATATTCTAGAGAATATTGATGAATGACCCCAAGCAAGTAAACCATAACTCAGTTTTGAGTGTACTATCGCAAAATACGCTACATGCAGCACCTCAGGAGACGCTCGGATTGATAATTGCCGTAAGGTAAATACTGTTTGTGACAGTGATTTTACTAATGAATCACCATGGGCATTCCAACATAATTTTGAATCTAAATGGATGCCTAGGAACTTCGTAGCGCTGGTACTATCGCACTGTTCAATATTTTCGGTAGTAAGGAGCACCTCTACAGTTTTGGAATCATTAAGCCTAAGGTGATTAATAGCAAACCACGACTCGGCAGTTAGCCTTACGTTGCATGTACTTTGCAGCAGTTCATTCATATTTTCTGCCCTAATTAAAAGTGTTGTGTCGTCAGCATAAAAAACACAGTCTATGTCTGTTAAAGCTAAGCGGAGGTCGTTAATGTAAAGGAGGAATAGCACCAATGATAGAGCCCTGTGGTACGCCCTCTCTCACATCGGACAGGCCTCAGGAGCAGGGTTGTATATGGAAAATCGAGGTGTACGGGAGAGTTACTCTTTAGGCACGAACACCACGATTTTCGAAGAAAAAGTACGAGTATATGCAATACTCTTTGCTGCATGCAATGAGGAGGTGAGAAAGGGCACAGAGCAGAAAGCTTACATCTACTCTGACAGTCAGGCGGTACTGAAAGCCACTGCGGGCCCAGAACTAGGGCAGCCCTGGTTCAAGAGAGCAAGGGGAGAGACTGGAAGGGCTTCCGAGGCTTAAGGAAGTTACCTTTATGTGAATTTTTGGTCACACGGGCTTTCTTGGTAATGAAGAAGATAGGCTGTCCAGACTCGGCACACTTGCGTCTAGCCGGACCGTGCAACTTTCCGACCCGCAGTTCCGCATGCGCAGTTGTCATGACTACCGAGATTGATATTGACAGTGACAGTTCTATGTGCAGAACAATAAGTGTTCCTTTGATGTGGTGTGCGGTTTGCAGATTTCAAAAAGGTGTGTTGTTTCTGTTCTCGTGGTGTTTTCAACCAGATGGTTTTCAACCAGATGGTACTGATAAACTTGCTATGAAACTTATGTATCCACCATCCAGATCGACCATGTAAAATAAAGTGCTTTAAAAAATGTTTTCTACTTTTATACCATGTGTAGAAAAGTCTAGGAATTCCTGTACCCACATTTTTTTTATCGGCATTACTTGATCAGTATTGAACCCAGAAAATTTAGCTAGTGAGGGTTGAAATTCATTTTGGGTATCATAATTTCTCTCTCATGTGTTTTGTTAAAATTGAGGAATTTTTTTGGAGGCATTCCATTTTGTAGGTTAGTTTATCTAATGTAAGAGAAAGTTGGTGCAAAATATAACAAAGGAGAGTTACTGCTTCAGAACTGGGTCCACCTTTCTCTTATAAATTACTTTTGTATTATAAGAGGCAATTTGTGACTTCTTTACTAATAATCCTTTACAACTGATTTAAAACACAGTGATAGGTATACCTATATGTACCACATTTGCTCTTTATACAGTACCAGTAACAAATATTTTTTCAAATTTTAAGATTAAGGAAGAATTTTTTAATGTTTCTATAATTTTTTATAAGATGATTTCACTATTTATTGGACGACTCAGACTTTTCATCCGAAATTTGTTCACGAAATATATTACTTTTTAGCCACAAATAGTATTTTGTGCATCTATTCCCAATGATGCAGAAAGATAGAAAACCTTTGCGTTATTTATTAATGTGCCATACTTTATTTTTTTTACATTTCGAGCTATCAAAAAAAGCGAATTTTCTCGTTTTCCCCTCGTTGAAGAATCTTTTCAGAATAGAGGATATCCATTATCCAATAATTGACTCTAGTCCCTTCATGTAATAAAGTCTTTCATCATTCATGTTACGTTGGTAACAAATAAAATTACTTTTTAAAAAATTTTACTTTATTAGACACAAACTTGTGTCTTCAAAAACAAAATGTTACAAAGTTACAAAGTTACAATTTCTTAGATACTGACATATCGGAGTCTAACCGGGTTTATGAACATAGGTGTTATGGAAGCTACGGCTTTTATAGTTTTAAAATGCTAACTCAGCATCTGTGTCCTCTAGGGCACCTTAGCTAAACAAAGAGATGCTGTGAGAGCCTGTTTACTTGGGAAGTCGTTATCTTATGCTGACTAAGCGTCTACTACAACACTGTTGCAAACAAAGAACCATTATGATATAGATCAAATTACGTCTATTGCAACAATGTCGCTAACAATAGGGTATCTGTTAAAGGACCATATAACAACTTCCCCCTAATGCAAAAAGTTGTTGCTATACTAAGCGACAACTTTTTCCAAATTCAAAAATAATCAAAAATAATAAAAGGTAATCAAAAATAATCAAATAATAAAAATAATACAATAAGGCTGAAATTGGAAAAAGGTTTACAATAAAACAATAAAATTTGAAAAAGTACAAGAAGGGGTTGCACTGACACAACACTAAACTTCACTTTCTTCTTCGTTATTGGTTTGGAAGCTCGGACGACTTCTGGGGAAAAATTTTGAAAATCGCATAGTTGTGGATTTTCTTAATGGACTTGGAGCATCGTCGTCGTCTGGATATATTGGAGCGGAAATACTCAAATGACATGGTTTCCGTCGTCTGCATTTGCATAAAATGTAAATGATCAAAGCAACAAATAGCAATACCACTGTAGTGTAGGTAAACCAAGATCTGTGCTTTGAAATAAAGGGCTCATTGACTAGTTCATCTAGCAATTTTCCATTTTCATTCAATTTGTGTTGTGCTATTTCTAAATCGTCCATATTAATTTTGTTTAACTTTAAAGGTTTCAATTTTGGAAGTTCTGCCTTTTTAGGATAATTTTCACAGCATTTATACGGAATTTCTACAGGATGTGTCTTATATGTTATGTTCCTGTAGGTATTCATAAAATATTTTGATCGAACTCTTGTACTGCCAATAAATGCATTGCATTCTGGTTGTAATCTCAAAACTGAATTTTTTTCCAATGGTCTTTGTAATTACTCCTAGACCATTACATTTTATAGTTACTGGAACTGGACTGGTGGTTATTATCAACCAATGATTAGTGGATATTTCTTGAACTTTATAGCCCTCTGCAGCTATTATGGTTGTTTGACAATTTTTAGGCAATGTTGCAGAATAACGTAGCAACTGAGCCTCGCAAACAGCATTGTCATCTATGGGATATGCAAATACATCGGAACACAGCTTAGTTAGCGACGACAAATCTTTGCAGCTTCCTGGATCACGCAGGGATAAGTACAACAATGAGTCATCGCTTTTCGCAATATACCTTTGTGATGTCAACACGACATGGAAAAGGCCAGTTCTATTATCTGGTACAGGCAATGGAAATACTTTATACAATGTAAATGATTCTGGCTCAACAAGAGGTACCTTCAAAGCAAATATAACTTTAGATTCTGTTTGATAAGCTTCTAGCTCTATTATATCTAAATATGTTGACACATGTGAAGGATATAATGGTAAAGGTAGATTGTTCCTTATAAAATTCCTAGACATCTCTTTTAATAAATAAAGTAAGTCTTTTGGAGTAATGATTGATGTATGAATAATACGGAGATGTGCAAATGTAATAGAATTCAAAATATCATTTATATTTTCTTCTAAATAAAGATAACTTTCCATGAGAGATTCGCATAATTCTAATGCGCTTAATTGAGCTTGATGAAATGCCAATGAATCAGAAATATTATAGATTGATGATTGTATTCCATCTAAATCGGAATTAAATGTTTGTTCATCTATCATCAATTTTTGAATAGTAGTGTTAAAGCTTTTTATAACAGAAGTAGTAACAAATATTTGATTTTTCAAAAGATTTTCCATTTGGTGTTCATCTTGCGTTAACTTGTTAATGCAATTATTATAATATTCTCCGTCATCGGAATCTAAATTTCCGGTGATGGCTTTCCAAAAGGTTCCTATGCCATTAATTAAACCGCGCTTCATTCTGGAAACAGGTTGAGCATCTGCGAAAATAGTTTGAAATTTTTCATTTAAAGAAAGCGATATCTGAGTGAGAAGACTAACATGTGTATGTACTTGTGCTCTAAATGCTGTCATACGTAATGTAGGTTGATAAAGAAGATCACTTAATCTTTCTAAAAGCATACCGTTATGTTGCAGTGCGTTTTCTATTAAACTTAAGTCTTTATATACCAATAGTGTCCATTTTTCATTAGAAATTTTCACTGTTGCTTGTTCATGATAGTAGACTCCAATCGTGTTATTCACGGGTTGAATTAGGTGTTGAACCTGGACATTAGCGATTGCTATCGCTAGCAGGAGGATAATCCTGTAATAAAAGCTACGCGTAAAAATAGGGTTTAAGCCTATCAAAATTTACTTTAGTTTCTTGATTTGTATCAAGATTTAAAAGTTTTGCTGATGTATCATATACTTCAAGAATTTGGAAAGGACCATTAAATTTATTTCGTAACTTTCCTGAAATCTGAGATTCTTTCAACCATACTAAATCACCAACTTTATAGTTGTATTTCGATTCTGATATGTTTTTATCAAAACGTAACTTTGATTTTTCTTTTTCTTGAATAGTTTTATTTCGAGCAAGCTTGTAGTAATAATCTAGCTTATTCCTAAGATCGCGAATATATTTCGTGACTAAAGTTTTCTCATTATAAAGAGTTTCCGGTGGACGACCAGAAGTGTGTCCAAATATTAACTCATACGGTGTAAATCCCGTAGTCTTATTTTTGGTATTGTTATAACAGATGATTGCGTAGGGTAATATACTGAGTGGGTGAGCTTTCGGATTTTCTGTCATGTGTGCGCGTATCATTTCTAATAACGTCGCATTAAATCGTTCCACAGAGCCGTTGCTTTGTGGGTGACCAACGCTTGAAAACGTTAACTTGATATCGTAAAGAAAACAAAGATCTCTAAGTAAAGAATTATCAAATTCACGGCCGCTATCACAATGTATACGCAGCGGTGTACCGAAATGCTGAAAATAAATCATCAGTGCATTTACTACTGATTTAGCAGTTTTGTCATCCAAGTTATAGGCTTGGGAATGTTTAGTTAATTCATCTCGAATAATTAAGGCATAATTTCTTGTTGGGATTTCCAAAATATCAATATTAATTCTTTCAAAAGGAGTTTTTGGAGTTTCAGTGATAACTAAAGGGGTACTAAGATTTTTCCTACATATTTTTACTTTTTGACAAACATCACATGCTCTAATAAATTTCTCAACATCTTTTGTTAATCCAGTCCAATTATACTTGGCTCGGATTCGTCTAATTGTTTCATTAATACCACGGTGTATATTCTTTTTACCACAATGATATTGTTCTAGTATGATAGGGATTTCATCTGCCTCTGGAGTTTTTGAAACATTTTGGCAAATAACTAATTTTATATCCTCCTCAGAATAAATGAAAGATAACGTTTCAAGAATAGGGAGATCTAAGTTATTTTCAACGTATAATTGTTTAATATCTAAAACACTTTTTGAATTAAATATGGATGTGAAAAGTACACTGTTACATAAACCTGGGTCTGCTGGTAATGGAATTATGTAATATTTTCTTCCTTTCACTGTAGCACTATTTGCTATATTAATTTGGTTTGCTGAAAAATCGAGATTTTCCTCAAAAATATCTTGAATAATTTGTTCATGAAGATTTTCCATAAAATTTTGTCTCATAAACGTTAAAATGTGTTTATGTGATTTATCAAGTAGCTGCTCAGGGGAAAATTCAATTTTTGAATAATCTATAAGTGATTGGGACTTATATAAGTCAACAAAAGTTTCATATTCATTTTCTAAAATTTTACTCGAAGTTGAAGGTTCTGATTCTGTAAAGGCTAATGTAGCAATGGAATTTTGAGTACTTTCAATTTTGATTCTAGATAATGCATCTGCATTTTTATTAGTTTTTCCTGGCTTGTATACGACTTCAAATTCGTATTCCTCTAATTTCAAACGCCAACGGGCTAATCTACTACCGGGATCTTTAACTGAAAATAACCATGTAAGGGGTCTGTGATCAGTAACAAGGGTAAATTTTCTTCCGAATAAATATGGTCTGAAGTGCTTTATCGACCAGACTATTGCTAACATTTCTCTTTCAATTGTAGAGTATCGTGTTTCAGGTTTACTAAGTGTACGTGACGCATACGCTATTGGGAGATCTTTACCTATGGGGCCTTGACTTAAAACTGCACCGATAGCATAAGCTGATGCATCTGTGGTTAACACAAAAGGTTCATTGAAATTAGGATATGATAATATCGGGGCTGTAATTAAAAGGTTCTTTAAGGACTCAAAAGATTTCTTACAATCTTCGTCAAAATCAAATACTACATTTTTCTTCAAAAGGATTGTTAAAGGTTTTGCAATTTTCGCGAAGTCTGAAATAAAACGTCTATAATATCCAGCTAATCCTAGAAAAGATTTTACTTCTTTTGGATTTTTAGGTTCTGGGAATTTTTCAATACATTCTATTTTTAAAGGGTTAGGCTTAACGCCATCAGGGGTAATGATGTGACCTAGGTATGCAACTTCTTTTCTTAAAAATTCACATTTGTCTGGTTGAATTTTGAAATTTGATTTTCTAAGTCTTTCAAAAATTTCTTTTAATCTAGAAATATGTTCTAATAAACTGGGAGAGTATATTATTATGTCGTCCATATATACTAAGCATCTTTCATTTTGTATGCCTACTAGTATATTGTCCATTACTCTTTGAAATGTAGATGGGGCATTTTTTAATCCAAATGGCATTCTGACAAATTCATAATGGCCATTTTCAACTGTAAACGCTGTTTTCGGTATGTCCTCCGGTTCTATTTCAATTTGATGAAAACCTGAGGCTAAATCAAGAGTGGTAAAATATTCACACTTGCCTAGCTGATCTAATAAATCCGAAATGTTTGGAAGGGGGTATTTATCATCAATGGTAACTTGATTAAGTTTTCGAAAATCTATTACCATCCGCCATTTTTGTTTTCCGGAAGCATCAAGCTTCTTCGGTATCAGCCATATAGGGCTGCTGAAGGGTGAATTCGATTTTTGAATTATACCTTGCTCCAAAAGTTTAGCTACTTGATCTTTAACTTCTTGCTTATGGACATACGGATACCTATAAGATTTTGTATAAATGGGTCTTTCGTCTGTAAGTTTGATTGAATGCTTGATTTCATTTGTGAAAGTGAGGTTATCTCCTTCTAAATAGAAAATATCCGAAAAATCTAAACATAAATCGATTAAATACTGTCGTTCTTCCTCATTTAAATGATCAATACGTAAATTATCCAAAACTTGTTGTCTACGATTGTTTTGAGTTTCTTGATCTAATATTTCGTTAAAGTTATTAATATTTTGAATATTAAAGGTCTCGAATGTAAGAGTAGGGAATGTAACTTCTTTAGGTAAGGGATTCGAATTAAGGACTGTAGTCAAAAATTCTCCTTCATTATCAATGTTTACTACACAATTTGGAATAAGGACTCTATCTACTTGACATCCTAAAAGTATAGCTTCAACGTTCTTGAGGCTAGATTTCAATTTTACTACTTTTTCTACACGGGGTTCAATGGATATCGTGTTACTAATTTCAGATACATTTTGAAAATGTGACGTACTTGGAATATCGGTTTCTGCAAAATTTTGAGTATTGACAACTTCGGAATTTGAATTACTTTCAACCTCAGTATTGGGATGTAATGACGTGCTCGCATCAATAGCTTCATAATTTGGAATATCATTAGATTCATAATTTGACAAATTAATATTTTCGGGAATTGGAATGTAATTAGTCTCTAAATTGATATTTTCAGGATCTGGTGTATCAACAAAATTTTGATCATTAGATTGTGATACGTCAAATTCATCTGCTCTATAAAGAGGAAACATCGCGTAATTTGTGGTTAAAATTCGCTGTCTAAGATCTATCTGACACTCGTAATGTTCTAAGAAGTCAGCTCCAAGAATTCCATCGAATTCAATATCTAAATTATGGACATAAACTTTAAGGGGATCATTTTCTGAAAATGGTATAAGTACGGATTCTGAAATTCCTACTCGTTCAGTAGTAATTCCTTGAATAGCAATATTTTCTGGAAATCTGATTCTATATCTTTCACAAAATTTTGGTTTGAAAATGCTAATTCCTGCTCCTGTATCTATAAGAAATTTAAAATCACCAGATGAATCTTTCACATAATATAAATTTTTCGAACTAACTGCATTTACGTTTTCTGGATCTAATTCGACTGACTGCCAGTTTTCAGGCTGGGGTTGGGATTGTCTAGGCTCAGGGACTGAACATCGTACTCTATCTGTTTCATATCCTTGAGGGGACCTAAAGGGGGTTTCTCTTTCAAACTGCCATTCCGAAAATCCTGATACTCATCAGTTGTAAAATATTGTTCATTTGAATTGTAATAAGGGTCGGAATAAGAGTTATAGTAAGGATTATAATAAGGGTCAGAATAAGGGTCTGTACTACGATCCTCAAAGTATTCTGAAGAACTAGTGGCGCTTTGTTCATACTCTTCATAATAATAATCATCTTGATAATAATTATCAAAAAATTGAGGCTGGTTAAAATGATGGGTTTTCTGTGAATTTTGACTAGGATATGCAAAATTCCTATTTTGAAAATTATTTGGGTTCTTTTGCATATTGGGATTCGGTCTTATGACTGAAGGTCGATTTTGTTGTTGATTATTGTTAAACTGCGGAGAAAAATTAGACGGTGGTCTCTGCTGTTGACTGAATTGATTTGGCATATTGGTCGCTTGGGGAAAATTTGACCTATCCCTATAGGCCATAGGGTTTTGGAAATTTGGACGAAACTGTCCATTAAAATTTTGATTTCTAGGAACAAAATTAGAAGTATTTCTAACTTGACACTGTGAAGCAACATGTCCTTTTTTGTGGCACTGTGCACATATAACGGGTCTATTTTGGTTTTGCGCATTAATTTTTGGTTGTCCGAATCGCTGGTTTTCTAAGTAAGACAATTGCAATTCGCGCTTAATGTGCGAAATCGCGGTTATAATGTCGGGTGGATTTCCTGACCTTACAACACAACCGATGCGTGGTTCTAGCCCAGTCAGCAATGTGTTCAGGGTCATTGTTTCGATAAGAGAGGATTGCGCCTGCTTTTCCTCTCGGCTCAGCTGTTGACGGTTTATTGCCGAATGCATTTTAGCATTATGTGTCTGTAACCTTGACACAAATGTTAGTGCTGATTCGCCGGGTAATTGTCTGATTCTTTGCAAATCCGCAATTAACGAAGTTAAATCACGGATGTCACCAAAATGGGTTTCTAGAAGAGCTCGTATCTCTTCCCATGTTTTGGGGTTGCGAGAATTTACCAATTCTGCTGCGCGCCCTTTTAATTTATTTTTGAAATGTAGGGTGACCAAAGCTTTTTGGTCACCGACAGCCATTGAATGTGCTGTCCGACAAGCATTAAGGAAAGTACTGAGTAGGATGGGGTTGCCATCATACTCAGGCACAATCGAAAATATTTCTGATAAGCGATAAGGCTCAATTTCTGGACCAAACTCTTCATTTTGGGCCATTTTGAAAAATCTTAATCAATTAAATATTCTTAAAACTAAATGCGTGAGTTTATACGCTTGGTATTTCAAATAAATGCAAATAATGATTATTAAAATGAATCTTATTTTTGCTTTGGTTTCGATACCTACTAATTTCAAAAGAAATTGTATTCAGTACCAGATAATAGATTAAATATTACGAAAATGATAACTTTTATTGCACTTACTGCTTGTGCATCTTCTTCTTTTTCTGCGGTTGTGGAGTTCTTCCTTGAGGGATGGGGATCCGCCGATCTAGCGAGGACAGGCCTTGATCTCGATGACTTGCAGACTTTCTCAGCTTCCAGTCGGGAGGTTGCCCTTTTCTCTGCCGGTGCTCGCAGCCGAAGATTCTATTCGCCACGGCCCCAACAGTTGAGTCGTTACCGTCCTAGGAGCTTCTGAAGTGGTCCAAGCCTACGGTCTGGGGAAGTCTCGTTCTAGCTCGTTGAGGTATCCCACTTCTGACACCAATTTGTTACGTTGGTAACAAATAAAATTACTTTTTAAAAAATTTTACTTTATTAGACACAAACTTGTGTCTTCAAAAACAAAATGTTACAAAGTTACAAAGTTACAATTTCTTAGATACTGACATATCGGAGTCTAACCGGGTTTATGAACATAGGTGTTATGGAAGCTACGGCTTTTATAGTTTTAAAATGCTAACTCAGCATCTGTGTCCTCTAGGGCACCTTAGCTAAACAAAGAGATGCTGTGAGAGCCTGTTTACTTGGGAAGTCGTTATCTTATGCTGACTAAGCGTCTACTACAACACTGTTGCAAACAAAGAACCATTATGATATAGATCAAATTACGTCTATTGCAACAATGTCGCTAACAATAGGGTATCTGTTAAAGGACCATATAACATTCATGAAGAAGCCAAGCAATGACATTACATTAGATTCAAATTTGGCGCCATTCTTACATCATTTGATAATAATCTAAAACCTTTGGGGGTCTTCGGGACTGCGGGTTGGAAAGTTGCACGGTCCGGCTAGACGCAAGTACTCGGCACTTGGAGACCGTTTATTGGCCCGGAGTCCGCTATAAGATTAACTAGTGTAAGCACCAGGTCAGGTTAAGGGAGTTTTAAATAAAAGAAAGCTGAATGAATGACCACACCTTTACTTCAACATTACTTTTACAGTAAGTATATATTTCAACAGTATACGGTTCTAACCATTAAATAAGTGTGTACTTACTGCTATTCTGAGTTACAGTCAACAGTATATAATAATTGCACACGCAAGAATACCTTCACCCTCCACGCGTAAACATAAAGAGCCAACAACTCCTCAAACGGTACGTCCTGTACGACGGATCCAAACAATCTTCCTGCCGGCGCAACGCGCAACTGTCACCCGATAGCGGGCAGCACACAAAATAATAGCTCGCTCAAAGACGTTAGACGTCAGGAATAGATGACTAAATGACCGAACACCTGTATAAACGGTAATAAAGCTAACACTAGGCAGCAGGTAACGCCAGTCCTTCAAAAGGTGGGTAAGGGGTACTATAGCTGGACAGTGCAGGCAAAGTGAGGGATGCAAACAAGCCAAGGATTTTATAGTTGGGCTCAACTCATCAAGATCAGCAAGGCTACGGAACCAAGTTCGATGGGCAGAACTTCGTGAGTGTTCTGACAGGGCACTGTAGGCTCAGGCGGCATCTATCACTATTAGGAATTGAAGATCACTCCCTATGTATGGTGAATTCGATGAAACGCCCTACCACTTCCTTGCGGAATATGAGTTGCTAAGCAAGCTGAGATACGAGATCTTTGGATCCGATAGACTCCAGCCAGAGGAATAACACTCCCTAAGCTAGGCCAACATACCGCCCTTTATTAAAAGGTCAAGAAGGTTTGGCAGGGAGGGGAATGCAGGTAGTGGTGGCTGAGGAGTTATATTCGTGGAAGACAAAAAGGGCCCTCTGGGGCCTACTTGCCAGGCGCGCCCGCCCCACTACTACTACTACTACTATAAATCTAAATCTGGAAGCCCGATATTATTTTTTGCAACAAGTACGATGAAAGAAGCGATGCGATCTAAATGGAAAGAAATTTGAATGATTTATCCAATGTAACAAAGTTCAATGCCTCCAAAACCTACATCTGCCCTATATGAAACAAGAACTGCCTATAAGCGAACACCTGGTTCTAATGAAAAATCAGGCTGTGCCGAGAAGGCACTCATTCAATTCGAATTTTGGAAACTGCCGCTCTAAATAGCTGGTTATTGGAGCAATTACACTAATCCCTCAGAATCTTCAGCCACGAATGTCTTCTCCTTCCTATCGTTCTTTTTCCTGCGATGTTTCCTTCTGTTATTACTTGAAGTTGACATTTCTCCCCTCTCATAACGTGTCCCAGGTACAGTAATTTTCTTTTCTTTATGGTTAGCAACACTTCTCTTTATTTTTCCGTTCTTATTAATACTGTTTCGTTTATAACTTTGTCTACCCATGATATTCTCAGAATTGGACGATATATCCACATTTCAAGACTTCCGAGGCGTTGGGTAGCTATTTTTTCATTGTCGACGTTTCCATCCCATAGTACAATCCAGAAAATACGCAGCATCTCGCAAGCCGCATTTTCAATTCCAGGCTTAGATCCCGACTATTCAGCACTTTTACTTCCCATACCGATAGGTGAGGGGAGTATTGTGATCGCGAAAATTTTCGATTTTGAGATAATACGCTTTTTGGGCGTTTTACGATGTTTACATAACGAAAATCCACGTCACTCATTTTCGTCGGTCTGTCTGTCTGTCTGTCGCTTTTTTCTAGCCCCGTAATCAAGCAACCGCTGCATGGATTGTGATGAAATTTGGGCAGCGCACAGAGTTAACATCTATAGAGGTAGTGTAAACCACAAAATGCACAGGTCGCTGACCAGCCAACATGTAACGGAAATTTTGACAGCTTGAGAGCATTACAAGTGGCGTGCGACTTTATACTAAAATTGGATGTTCATTAATAGATTCAATTATTACTGTGACGTTACAAACTGATACCAATAGGTTGTATTAGTATTTAGCTATACTTAGAGAGTTACGCTTATTATAATTTCATTGTAACAGTTGATGATTTATTATTACCATAAAGTGTTTTTCAAAACATATCTAACAGTGTTCTGAAAGGTAGCCTGTTGGAATGGCTGCATCGTGTTTTTACTTCAGCAATAAAATATAATAATTGCATTAGGTAATATCCAGTTCTATAAAATTCTCATAGATAGATTTTCTGTAAGTAAATGCGGCATACTTTAAAAAAAGTCTCAAGAACTGGATTTATAGCTTACCTCTACCTGAACTCCACAGTTTTATTGAAATAATGTGTTGATAAAACTAAAAAGAAAAAAATATTGCAACTCAAAAATAGGCCTCTAACAAATAACCTTTTCACAAATGCACAAGCTTGTCTTCCAGGGGGTCACATGGTATCATAGTTTATATTTAAGTTTAATATTAACAGGACAATATTTTACTGTTTTTATGTTTATTTTTACGGGCAAAAAGGATCTGGTGGGTATATATTCATTTACATGTGTTTTTTTTTTAGTGATGAACTGTATCGAACTTTATGATACGCGTATATAAAAAATTGTAGTTTATGTGTGTATTTCATATAATTGTCGTGTGACAAAATTTTTAAATAAAGGATATATATTGTATGCAAGAAAGCCGCGCACAAGGCTTTGCCTTCTGCGGATTTCAGCGTTTGTCTATTTAACATTTTTTCTTCTTATACTATGTAACTACTTTTTTTTTTTTTTGAATAAACGCTATTATTATTATTATTATTATTATTATTATACATTTTTGCATTTCACGTCCTCAAATAGTTTAAAAAATGAAATTTGGAAAACTCATATTGATTGACATGAATACATTAAACAACCATTATTATTCCTCAAACTGGAGTGAAGTTACTTTTGTTCCCAGTTATCCCCATATATTACGCTACTGAAAACTATAACAAAACCTATACTCACCTATGATAAGAAGTGTTCACCGATTCGTCGCTATTACAGCAAACTATGCACTTTTTATGATGTCTCGTCATGCAATTATGACAATATTGTTCATAAATAATTTAATTCCCACCACAAATAGTCACAAAGTCAGTCAAATATACACTAAAATCACAAAAATCTCGACACACGCAATAACCACAACTACAATGACAGCCTCATGACAGCTTAAGGGCACGCCGATTGTAGGTTGCCCGATTTACGACATATTAGAAGTTACTGCGACATTCCGCTATGAAATTTACCATTTTTGAGATTTCATTAAATCAATTACAAGTTATCTTCACGTAAATCAGTTACATAGCAAGTATATTGGAATGTATAGTTAAATACCCAGTTAAATACTTTGTGTTCAAACTGCGGAAGCTGCCAGATTTTGAAGAAACTGGAAGGTCCTTAAGCGGACGAAGAAGAGTGGCAATAGCGCTAGAAATCGGAGGGGGGGGGGTCGGGAGTGGGGTGTTGTAAAACTGAAAAATTTGTTGTATTCTTAATAGTCTGTCCATTGACCTGTAGAGGAAATACCTAGCGGCATATTACACTTTTTTAGGTCCATCCGAACATTGGCTTGGATATTACAGAAACCAATTTTGTGATCTGTACATTCATATGAGTTTTGCTTTATTTCGTTCTATGTGTATTGCGTAAAGCACACAGAATTTATTACCGCGGCGAGAATGGAAAACGACTCTGTGTTTGATAAACCGTGTCAGTGGTGACGCAGCAATAATCAAAAAACCAAAAATATAAAATCAGCTCAAACCTCGTTTTTAGAGGGGTTGGAGGCTCTTGATCGTTTCGCATCGTCCAGTTGAAGCATGCAGAAAAAAACTGTGGCGTCCTAATTCCTAAGGAGGGAGACGCAAGAAACTATTTACGAGGGTGTTTGTGTTGGATGTTGTTTTTGCGGGCGGGTGGGCGATGATTTAGTTGCAAGGGGATTTCAGACTATAGCTTCATGCAATGGGAAATAATAAAAGGTATCATCATTATGTGTGGGAAGTACTGAGTCAATCAACTTGACCTCATTTTTTTTTTGAAACAACGTTACACATACATGACCATGGAAAAGTACAATTGAAACAACTTTTCTGTTGGCAAAAAATAGCAACACCAAGAAATACGGCGATACCGTTACAGTTTAGACACAGCGGTGACCTGATGGGTTTTACGGATTTATTTTGGAGTTGGAACAAAGAAAAGATATAAATATGTCGTTCTGCGTTTCGCACCCAACCTATCCCCAATGACTTCGAGAGATCTGAAGAACCGCTCGAGTGCTCCAGCTCATGCTAGCCCAGCTACAAATTATAGTTTTTCTCGCTAGATTTAAATAAACATAAATTTTTAATGGGACGTTTTGTCGGGAGGAATCCTATACATCTGAAATATTATAGGTCGTTTGGGTTTGGATGGAATTATTTGGAGGTTTCGTATAGTCTATAAAAAGCCCACCATGTTATGTAACTCGTTTACAGCTCTTTGTTGGTATTAGTCTAAGAGCTTTCTCTAAAATTGGAAGAAACTTGTCAGGAATAGTCATTTCATTCATCACATTTGCAGATTTCAATACCCTGTGTTATTTTCAAAATTGACGACGCAGAAAAATAATAGCTATTTCCACTCAGTCAGTGTCACTTTATCCAGATGGGCCAATATACCATTTTTTGATTTGTGCTTAAACGAAACCTTACGCTATATAGATGCTATAAATAACTTTATAGAAGTTTTCCATCTAACACACTATGCAATTAGATTGCTTTAAGAATCGTATTTTTAACTGTATCCATTTACCGCCAAATCGTTGACGTCATCTGTACTGACCAGTAAGAATAGCTTTATCCTGATCTTTTTGTGTCTTATACTTGAAATATAACCTTAATAGGTATATTGTATCGGATCAAATATATGTCAACTTTTATGTAACATATGTTACATATTGGACTGTACTTTTTGTTCCAAGAACGACATATTGTCTCGAATATTACTGGTTTAGATCGTGTGGATATTTATGGTGGGTGCAAAATTATTTTAATGTGAGTACAATTTTCTTTATACTAATATCATACTCCTTTGGAAATTATTGTTCATCAGAAAGTGCCTTCAAATATAACTAGTGAGTGTATATTAAAATAATTAAAAGCATAATTTAAGAATCCACCAACCTCACTTCCTGCAGATGGGGATGTAGGTACTTCTCTGACCCAACACCTATGAATTCGCAAATGGAGCTATCAAAATGACTTAACTATCGTTTGGAAGAGCGAGTTAAGGATCAAGATAATATTATCAGTTTATTAAAATTATCTCAAAATGATAATAAGAACAATATCCTACATCCACCTGTCGTACAAGTGATAAGCGATGGAACTTCAAAAAGTACTATAACAGATCTTTGTTTAAGCCAAATGGGATAACAGGGATAAATGGCAAAAAGAACGAAATTTCACTTCTTTAAAAAAAATGAGGTGAAACACCAGGCACGGAGTTCCTTCTGCAAAAAAATCGAATGAACTGGATTTGGTTCAAGTTTTGATCAAGAATTAGAACGAAAAATAGTGTGTATCCTGTAGACCTGAATAAAACTTACACAATTTATTGTTCAAGAAATGGTTCAGGATTCTGCGCATAACGATAGTGTTTGTTAACAGTCGGGCTTCAGATATCAGATCATATAGGCTGATGTTTTGTGATGCACAAAACAGCCGTTTTTTCCACACCGATAGGTGAGTGGCAGTGGAGTACTGTGTTCGCGAAAATTTTTGATTTCGAGATAATATGCTTTTTGGACGTTTCATGATATCTACATAACAAAAATCCACCCCATTTATTTTCGTCGGTCCGTCTGTCTGTCTGTTGGCGTTTTTCTACTGTCGTAATCTCAGTAACCGGCGCTGCATGGATTCTGATGAAATTTAAGTAGCGGTATGCTGCGGGGCCGTAGTAGGTAATGCTGATGTAATTTCGAAAATCGGCGCATGGGTGGCGGAGTAATTAGCAAAAAACAAAAAATTTCAAATATTCCTCAGACTTTGTTTTTGTGAATTTCAGGGGTTCCTGATCATTTTGTACCTTATTTGGGTAGGGGTGAAATTGGAGTAGTTGGAGAGTAGGGAGTTGTAAAATTGGAAAATTCGTTGTATTCATCCATTGAACCGTGAAACAAAAACCGGGCGGCATAATACACTTTTTTAGGTCCATCCGAACATTGACTTGCCTATTACAAAAACTAAGGGATTCAGAATTTTCTGTCGTACACATACTTAGAATTGATTTTAATGAAATTTTGCCTCAGTATTCTTGCTGGGGCGAGGATAGTAAACGCGTATGGTTTATAGGAACATAATATAGTATAGGAACAGCTCAAACTTCATGTTTAGACGATTGGGGGGTTTCTAGTCATCTCTTTTCGGCCAGTTGAAGCTTGCAGAACACAAACAGTATCATATCCTGACTGTTCTTATCCAATGAAAAAATATTTTTTTGTACCACAATATAGTCTGTCCAGAAGAATGAAGATCCAACACCATCCGGCATCCTATGGTGGTATAATCTACATACCATTCATAACCTGAAGATGACTCACATTAAAGCATGGAAATGCCGGGACAATTATATATATGTATTTTTTTTTGAAATATTATATTGACCGTACCCTAATATTATTTTACCAAAAGTTGGAAATAGAGTAGTCCAATCTAAAGCACGCTTATCTGACCTTTTTTTATTATATCTATGTTTGATCGGTAATCCGTAATCCAAAAAGACTTTCCTCCATTGTGTCGACGAGAAGGCTTACATTCCTCGGACATATACACAGAAGCGATAATATGGAGAAACTTGTAGTTCAGGGTCATGCCCCGAGTGGACAGAGCCGTGGCAGTTCCCCTACACGCTGGGTGGATACGACGAAACAGTTGCTGGATATGAGTATCAAGAGCGCTACTGACTGACAGTAAATCGCGAATGCTGGCGAGCTACATTTCTCAAAACTATTGATAATATTCGTGTCGGCAATACTTTAGCTCCGACTTAATGCATTTTACGAGTTCACAACATGTCTGTTAAGACATTGTGACTATGATGATGATGTGCGATAATTATAATAAGTAATTCAGAAGATAATTATATTATTACTTCAGGCTCTAAATTTAGCACGATATAATGGCACCCTCGAGAAACCCCTTTGGCCAATGCTTTGCTCCCGCCTGTGTATTATACGACTCAGAATATTTCAGTCCACGATAGTGGCCTTGGATGAGTCCTGCATACGCATGGGATCTAACTGTGCACACGGCTGTTGTAGGTATGCTTTGTCGTTTTTTTGCCTACCTTCTTCTTTTTGCACCCCATCTTCTATCCGCTGGCTGGTCGGCTTGGCTCGCTCAAGGTGATCTGCTCCGATCAAGTGGGTTACTAAAACAGGGTTAGCGCTTACGTATACTAAGAATTAGGTTACGAGGAACAGAGATGATTGCTTGATTCCCATGATGATGAATTTTTCATTTAGAATACCTATATTAGAAGTAGCAGAAGACGTAACTAAAAAATTTAGCACTTTTGGATGACACGATGTACGAAAGTGATACTCATTTGTCAGAAAAAAAAGTTACAGAACCGACGGCCTACAAAAAAAGTATAA
This sequence comes from Callosobruchus maculatus, assembly GCA_951848785.1. NCBI lineage: Eukaryota > Metazoa > Arthropoda > Insecta > Coleoptera > Chrysomelidae > Callosobruchus > Callosobruchus maculatus. The sequence continues at coordinate 265,121 of CATOUR010000207.1, read as the reverse complement.
GTCGTAGGGGGCTGGTAGTAGTTCAACACTTTTCACGCGGTATAATAAATTAAAAGTAAAGGTAGACTAAATGGTAACTTTAATATTCCATTATGACAGAATACTCTCAATCATTTTTCATCTCTAGAACCCTCTCACTTCTAAACCTTGCACATACGTATACAGTGTGTCTCAGCTAAAACCTGCCACACACCTTATCTCTGAAGTGATTGAAAGAAATAAAAATCGCCGTGACACATCGATTTAATAAATAAATAAAAAAATATGGTGATTATTAAAATAAAGTTTTATTTTCATTATCTGAGATATTATCGTAAGGAAGGTTCCATACAGACGTGAGGTGATATTCAAAATATCTTCGCATATTCCTCAACATCTCCATAATATAAATTTTGGATATCAAATGTCCCCATAAAAGAAGTCGAAGACGTTTTGAGTCTGTATGGATCAAAATGGCTCCCATTTGGAATGTTTCTCACGATATATTTCAGGTAATGAAAATAATATTTTATTTTGATAACCATCATATTTTAACTAACTTCCATTTACCCGATTACACTGTTGGGTTTGATAACGAATCCCTTCAAAATGATGTAAAACAACTTAGACAAGGAAAGAGGGAGGACGAAACGCGCGACTGGCATTTCTGTTACCAAAGAGTACAAAAAAAGTACCAAAATTTACCTGTGATAAGTGATTCCAGGCTCCTTCCTGCTGCTGTGGCTTTTACAACCGTAAGCTGCACACCCTACCATTATGCACACCACAATATTTTACAATGATTGGTCTTAAAACGATAAATATCATAAGTCACATTTCTAGTCTATTGCAAAAGAGTTATATCAGACTGAGTTTACTCTATGCAAATAAATCTTTGTTGAATTTTAAATTAAGAAAAAAACTATGTGAATCATTAGTCTTATCCGTGTTTAGTTATTGCGACATAGTGTATTATCCTTGTCTAGACTACGACACTCGTAAAAGACTCACTGTAGTTCAAAATAACTGTGTACGCTTTGTATTTAGTTTGAGGAAGTTCAGTCATGTGTCTAATAGTTACGCTGTCATCCAGTGGCTCAGGATGCCAGAGCAAGTTGAATACAATTACTTGGCTTTTATATACCTACATATAAATTATTTCAAACGGGCATACCTAGTTACTTAAGAGAAAAATTAATTTTTAGATATGATGTTCATAATAGGTCTATACGTAATACAGCTGTTCGTACCATGCCTCATCATACTACATCTCTGTTTCAAAGAAGTTTTAGCTATAATGCCGTATATCTTTACAATTCTCTTGAGCCTAAATTATTAAATTTGTCATTTTCTAGATTTAAAAAACATATAAAAAGTATACTCCTTCAGAGTCAATCTCCCTCCTATCCCATTTAATATGTATACATATATATTTTTTCTTGTTTTTTTTTATCAATCTAAATAAGTGCATCAAATGTTTTCGTTTTTGTTGTTTCTTTTTGAATGTACAATGTATCTTAAACACCCAAACACTTATAGGTGCAGTACGCGCTTAAGTGTAAGAATAGCTTTTTAGCTAAATCTCGCCGTTCTGCAAACCTCATGTATGTACACCTTATACAGAAATAAAGACGATTATTATTATTATATAGCATCAAACGGGCGTGCGGTATCCCCTCTCTTTACTTATCTAAGTAAAACAAGTATGATGGTCTCATTCAAGATTTTGAAGTAGAGGTTGCTGGAGGTGAGGGGGTTGATGGCATAATGTTGATGTTTACGGTAGAAGAGTTCCCCCTCGAAATAAAAATCGACGCGTCAAGCCGATTTTGATTTTTTTCAATGATTTCAGAAATATGGTTAGCTAGGACAGACTGTATAAGAAAATTACGAGATAATGAAATAAGTGATTCGCTAATAAAGTTTGTTCAATCACATCTTACAGCAGGAAGCCATATGTAGCTCTTTATGGTCACAAGTCATTCGAATATACAACTACGTCAAGTCAGGTGTTATTCAAGGAAGCAATTTAAGACTATTACTTTTTCTTGTAGTTCACAAGATTAGAATAAACTGCCTCCTTTATGCGGATGCTCTAAAAATATACCCAGAGGTCAAACAAAAGGCTGACTGTTCTTGTTTTGAGTTCCTGAAACTGAATAAGTTCAATGGTCAGTCACACCCAGAAGACATCCCATTATATTCGCTTACCTGCTGGGCGACATTGTTCTTCACAGGTCACCATATTTTCGTTACTTGGGTATCATATTTGATATTCGGCTGTCACTTTTACCGCATATTGACAATATCATAACTAAGTCGAGTCGAACATACTGGTTTTGTTGTTTGAAACTGTCGTAACTAAGACAGCACCTCTCTATATTGTGTATAATGAGTATATGTTACAGCTATCCCAGTACATGAATATTTGGTTTGGAATCCGTACTATCCAAAGCATATAAAGAAATTTAAATCAGTACAAGGGTGGTTTTTGAGGTTTCTTTTTTTAAATGGTGGGGTTCCATTAATAGAAATATCCCAATACTCCCTTTTTGAGACGAGATATCCTATGTGCAGCTTAGAAACAAACAGTAAATTTTTATATATAAATCATAAGATGGTGGTAAAAACACAACTTTTACTACCTCGATGGAGCATAATACTTGTGATATCTAATTTATTTTCAAATAATTATGATCTGCAGCGGTATTATCTTATTTCCTTGTGCCAGCTTTACAAATCAAGGCTTATCGCTTTCTGTAAGAACTTTCCTATAAAAGGAGTACAGCTCGTACCTACATATAAGCTGATATGGGGTTCAGGCACTCCTATCAGCCCAAATCAAGGCATAAACTATGTTTTTTGCAGAAGGGTTTGTTGACCCACATCGGCATTTAGCGCAAAAAATCTTCTAGAAATTCCCATTCTGCTTTGTATGCTAATATGCCATAAAGACATCCATTAAACGGTTAAACCCCATAAACCAAAATCGATTTTTAGAAATACCTCTTTGGGCCCGGCACATAATTGGTTCCACATTTTTCTAAATCCGAACTTTAATTGCTTCTAAACATGTGAGCTGGATATAGTTCCTTATACGAAACAAAGGCGGCTGCGATAGACATGCTAAAAGCAACCGTTAACAGCTTTTCCATCCATAAATTAATATTGGACATGCTACCATAACAGCTATTATTTTTTTATATAGATGACTGTATGACTGTAACGAGGTGACATATCGATGGGCTGTATGCGTGATGTTTTAAAAACTAGGACTTTTGGCCACCCTACATGGAATAACTTTTTCCGTACGTATCTTAGGAATTCATAGAATTACACCGGTATAAGGTGTTCAAAATAAATTTAAAACACAAAGGTGTTATATCCCATAGAAAGCCAATTTGAGTGACAGATCGGAATAGTTTCTAGGAGAACCTCGATATAATTATGTCGAATGGTGTCACCTCGTACAAACTCCAATGATTCATCAGGTACAGGAGGAGGTATATACAGTGGTAGGTCTGAGGTGAACATAAGTATGCTGCTAAGTAGGTAAACTGACTGCTGTAATTATGGAATGTGACAGAATATGCATATATAAAGGATACAGTGAAAGGGCTATCTGTGTAAACGCAGACAGCCGGGCGGCTCTGGTAGTTTTGGCAAGTAATCACTATACTTCAAAAATAGTGTGCGACTGTCACAATACCATAAAGACACTGGCGAAGCCCAAAAAGGAAGGTGCAGAACTCCCCTTCATCAGGCCAGAACAGGCATAACATGATACGAACATCTGTCACCAGATGGATATCAAATGAGCACCAGAAGCGCTGGGACAGGGTGGTGGGAGGGAAATGTTCAGTCTAGGAACATGCTGAGGAAGGAACTACGAAAGGTGGTTGGATATAGAACTGGTCAATGGACGTTCAGAGCACACTTGCAAAGGTTGGGGATCGTTGTGGGAAATCCTTTATGCAGAAAGTGCGGTGAGGCAGAGGAATCAGCTAACCAAGTTATTTTCAGCTGCCCTGCCTTGAATGCAAGTAGGAAGATATCTAAGTGTAGGCCAGAAAGAAAGACAGGAGAGTATAGTCTAATGCAATGTTCGCAAAGAACTTAGGATGTGAGTCTGTCGGGTCCCTTTGGCCGGAGGTGCACAATAAACCTTAAGGCTGAGCGGCAACCATTAGGGTAATTGAACCTTAGCCCCCTCAAAAATAATAATAAAGGTGCTGTTAAGTTTTCCCCAAAAGCTTTTATTTTGCTATCCAGGAGTACGCTTTTACAGAATATATCTCTCAGGAACGTTAAATACATTTCTAAATATATAAAGTGGTTGACTGTTAGCACTGAAGGTAATTGGACTCACTAATGCAAAAAGGCAAAACGTAATTATGAACTTCACCGCTAATCCTGCTCTGCAACTATATTTGTTTTGAATATATCCATTATTTAATTACACTACTCATAATTCTGCACATAATTAGCAAGGAGAAAATAACCCATTTAATTGAGAATTATCGCCGATTTAACCAACAAAGAACGAACAAATGATAGAACTACGTTTTAGCTTCATTTTCACATGAGCAGACAAATTCGCAGGAAGCAAGATCTGGACTGTAGGGAGGGTGCGTGAGAATTTTCAGTTTGGTCGTGGTCAAATATTCCATACAGGCTTTGGCGCGGTGAGCTGAAGAATTATCGTGATGGAGGATAGGTATCCTTTCTTGGTTTTGGCTGGGATCTTCATAGATCTGATGACTTTTTAGGCAAGTACTGTTTTGTATACTACTTAGCTAGGACATTCTTCTGATGCGTGTCCAAAACAACACGTTTCAAAATTGATCTCGATTAAGAAAAGCACGTAATAATTTCTTTCTTCACAGATCGAGATTTTCTGACAGTTACGGATGTATCCTCGATCGAGACACATACGGAGACCGTATACAAATACAATATAGACTAAATTGAAAGTTTACTATGCAGTTGATGCTAAGGTTGTTTGCATCCTATATATCATACAAAGAATTATACTGAAAGTTATGATAGGAAGAACAGAACCTTCTGTCACTTGCTACATATGATAGGAATATTGAATCGATGTTAAATGTAGTATTTGGTAATAGATTCAATACTATCATAATATCCTTTATTCAAACCAAAATATTCTTAAAATAGTTTTGTAACTAATTCATTATCACTCTTGCACGACCATCATGCATGCCTAATTAGAATCTGATTCACTACTAAAGATAATGTAATTCTATTTGCGATTGGGCTACCATGCTCGGCTAACGATTGATACGGAATTGACCTTGTGGGTGTGAAGCGGTCAAGTGGTGTTGTTTTTTTTTTGGCTAGTCCTATACGACTAGCTCCTCATCTACAACCTTCTTCCATTCCTGAAAACACACCACCAAAGTATTAACACTTGGAAGCATCCTCGTGACAATTTCTCTGAAGGATAATCTGGCCTCGCGTATCCCCTCTATTCGTCCCCTATCAAACTGGCTCAGCTGATAAAAACACTTTTTGTATCCTGACCGTTGTAATCCAATATTTTGTAATAAAATCTTGGAATACGGTCAATGATATATTTGAAAGATATATATAATTTCCAACCTTTCGACGGTAAAAGTGCGTCGTCTTCAGGGCGTGATATATAGCTAAAATTAAAATTGGACTCGTGAGGAATCAACTACACTTCGTACAACGAATACAACAATATGAACATGGAGAACACAAACATTATCTACAATATACCACAACAGTCTCAAATATTTTTGCCGGATGGTGTAGGTAACTTAATTCTTATGGAGAGACTAGTGGTACAAAAATTCATAGCTGGGTGATAACACTGATAACAAAGAAAACATATTAAAATCGATGGCGAGGAAGGTAAGTATTGGTAAGGTGAGAGAGAGAGAGAGAGAGAGAGAGAGAGAGAGAGAGAGAGAGAGAGATTGCTCGTATCTGTTCTGAAATTCAAACTGTTAGAAACATAGTCGAAATTGAAGAAGAAATACTTGACTTTTCCGTTTCGCAACACTAACTTCGAACCATATTCATAAGATTCTTGTGACAGAACCGCACTTAAAACTTCGCAGTGAACGAATACTAAGTATTTCCTTACCACTTTTTTTTATTCTTCTGCTGCTGATTCACCGTACATTAGCATAGTCCTAACTTTAACTGTCGTATATGGTTGAAAAACTGAGCGTTTTTGATCCTGACAAAAAAGTATGTTTCTAGAAATAGTTTCCCTTGAACTCATTAATACTGGGTGTTCTGTTTTCTAGGTCACTTAGTATACATTTAATTTTGTCTGGACTATAAAACAGCTATTAAAGCTGTCAAAGTGTATTACAGAAATCCTAACAATTATAACGTTCCCATTCCCAGTATTCTAATTTGTAATTGGCTACTATGTCTATGAGGCTCAAGGTTAGTTTTTGCGGATGACCCTCTCCGCTTCACATAAACCGCCTATGTAACCTGATACTGTTGTCGTTCACAATTGAGATGTGACTTTTTTCCTGGAACGTCTGACAAATACTTTATGCGTCCAATCATTGACGACAGGCCTCATTTAATTCGGTTTCACGCTATGTGTCCATATTGATTTGGAACGCCGATATGACTGTTGACCAAACCTTACTACTTTCAACGGCGTTTATGGCAACTACATTAGAGAAAAAAGAAAGTAATGATATTTTTTAAGTTCTTTGCTAGCAGAAAGTACCCAACTACTATAATCTTTACATCGCAATCATACAAGAAGGGCCAAAAGGAATCACCTTTGTGTGAGCAAGATAATAAATAGCGGCTATCAGTCACCGTTTTACTTCCCACACCGATAGGTGAGTGGGAGGGGAGTATTGTGATCGTGAAAATTTTCGATTTTAAGATAGTACGCTTTTTGGTGTTTTATGATGGCTTAAAATCCATGTCACTCACTTCCGTCGGTCTGTCTGTCTGTTCGCGTCTTTCTACCTCGTAATCTTAGTAACCGCTGCATGGATTGCGATGAAATGTGTGTATCGATATGCTGTGGGGTGGTATTAAGGGGCCTGGATACACACATTTATATATACGTATTTGCCATGTAAAACACGGACTCACAATTTCTCGCATAACACACTCTATTTTCAAACTACATATATAATATTTCAGAAGGCGATAGTTAAGACCTTAATGAATGACAACTATTTTCAATTTTCTCAAAAAAGTTTTTTAATGTGAAAAAAAACTCGCAATGCAAAATCATACATTCTATAAATGCCTGTAATTTAACAACCAAACACGATATCAAAAAAGGCTAAATAGTTGCACAAGCGCAAGCTTTCTTCTTTAGTTTGCTCTTTGAGTCATTACTGTAAGTTTAAAGGTAAAGTCAGGAGCTTGGAAATGTGAAATTCATGTTTACAGTGACCTTTGGACCTTACCTTTGGACCTTTTGACCTTAGCTTTGGATTTTTGGACTTATTTCCCCTCATCTTAGACACACACACTGGAGAAAGGGAACAGGTGGCCACGCCTCCTCGCTAATACGAGAATACGTCTTTTCTTTGATTCTTAATTTCGCGCGCTATACCCTAGACCCTTAGTATTAGTAGTGGTGGGGAGGCGAAGCCAGGCAAGTAGGCCACCTTTGACCCTTTTTGCCGACCCCACATAGCACACACACACACATACTCATTTCCTTCTCTTGGCCATCAATAGTATTTGTGTTCTGTGTAGGCTTTGTTACTGTTTCCCAGCGCCACTTTAGGAACAGCACTGTTAATTAGAACCCAACAGTGAATGGTCAGGTGGGGAATCTCGCCGAGGTTTATGGAAATTTACTTCTGATTGAAAAATCAGAAAATAAATTTCTGCCACTGGCGAGATTCGAACCCGGGACCTTGCGGTCACGAGTCCTAGGCTCTACCCACTGAGCCACCCACCGGTTTTACCCTAGACCCTTAAGTGATGCTGCTATAATTTTGCAAATTGATGCAGTGGCGGCAAAGTAATTATCAAAAAAAAATGAAAACAATTAAATATTCCTTAAACTTCGTTTTTAGGCGTTTTAAGTGTCCCTAATCATTTTCTACTTTTCTCTGGTGGGGTGAAATTGCGGTGATTGGGGAGTGGGGGCTGGAAAATCTGTTGTATTCATAATAGCCTGTCCATGGACCTGTGCACAGTACATATTTTTAAGTCCATACGAACATTGCCTTGCATATTACAGAAACCAACGGACTTTTTCTGATGTATACATAGGAGTATTGCTTTAGATCATTCTGTATTGTGAAACAGTAATTACTAAATTGATTTTAGTGAAATTTTGACACAGTAATACTACCGTGGTGAGGATGGAAAAAGTGTATGATTTTTATAAGTCGTGTGAGTGGCGGCACAGCTAATAAAAAAACCAAAGAATGGTCAAACTTCGTTTTTAGGCATTTTAGGGGTTCCCGATTATTTTTTACTTTTTTTGGGTGGGGGTGAAAATGGGGTGGTTAGGGGGTAAGAGGTTGTCAAATTGAAAAAGTTTTTGTATTGATAATAGGCTCTTCATTGACCTGCAAAAGGACCTAGCGGCACAATACACTTTTTTAGATCCATCGGAACACTGCCTTGTCTATTACAGAAACCAAGGGGTTTAGAATTTTCTGATGTATACTCATACATACGAGTATTGCTTTAGATTAGATCGTTCGGTACTGTGTAACCTGAAATTGATTTTAATGAAATTTCGATACAGTACTGTGACGAGAATGGAAAATGCGTATGGTTTTTAGAAATCGTGTCAATGGCGACGTAGCTATAATAAAAAAAACAAAAAATATAAAAATAGCTCCAACTTAATTTTCAATCGATTTAGGGGTTAATGATCGTTACGTTTCATCCAGTTGTAGCTTGCAGAATAAAAGCTGCGTCGTGCTACATCCTACAGAGGTGCAAGGAACTATTTACGACAGTTTCTGTGTTGGATGTTTTCTTTGAGGACGGGCGGATAAGGCTATGTTTCATATAATGGGACAAATCGAACTCAAAAGAGGGAAAAAAATAAAAGTTATCCGATTTAAATTTTTAGAATATTTCCGGAAAGCTAAATGTTCATCTTGCCTTACATTTAACTAGCAATGCAAAATTATTAGAATATTTGCGTGTATTAACTTTTTTTCACGATAGATAACAAAAAACTGTCATTTCGGTAACGTCGAATAACTGACAAAAAATCTTGAATACGAATACGTTTAACAGGTTAATACTTACGAAACGTATTTTAGAACCAGAGCTAAATTTTTTTTGTCAAAACAATGTAGTTTTTCAGTTACTAATGAGATATTTAAAATGATATTAGATAACTTTGGCCGCAGCTCTTATTTTAAAACTTTAATTTTTCGCTGATAGTTGAATAAATGCTCAGTTCAATACCTTATGAAAATATTTTATTAGAGCAAAGTAATGTTTTAGCTAAAATGACAGTTAAAGTAAAATAAAAAATTAAATAGTGAAGAAAATTCCACTCTTTTAGAATGTTACCGAAATGATAAAATGTTACCGAAATGATTTTTGAAACTCAAAATTGGGGTTTCGTAGCAAATAGAACCATGTTACCAAAAATATATTTTATTTCATTAATTTCAATTTAAAAATATATGAAATAACGGTGCATACGTCAGAAAGGAAAATAATCGTATGTTTCCTATAACAACTTGCTCTATCTTTTCTAACTTTTTTGCGTCCTGTACTTTTCTGATCAGATTTTTTTTCTTCGATTGTTGCAACGTCTCTGGTTTCATTCACATGTTTAGGTAAGTTGTCATTTACGACAGCATCGGCTTGATTTGATTCTACCTCAATGTCGCTTATGGGCGGGGAATTTTCTCCAAGGAAGTTTTCTGTTTTTTTGCTGTAACCGTTCTCTTTTTCGACAACTTGAACTAGCTTCTCTCCATTTCTTGCGTATTTGTTTCTTCTTTTTTGTAGACATTTTATTAATGTCTGGTGTTAGTCCTTTTTCTTTTTTAAGTTTATACCTTTCTCTATCCTTTCTTCTTTTTTCTATCAGCTGTTCTTCGGTCATCTTTGATCTGTATTTTGCAATCCTTTTTCTTAAGTCTTCCCTTTTTTGGTTAGTAGTTTGTTCAGAATTTGTTTTTTTCTTGCTAACAGATTTCTGTTGGACTTTGCTACGTCTCTGTTCTTTTTTATTCAATTTAATCTTGAAACTATTATCCACTTTATTATTATTTTGGAACGTAGCTTTATCAATTCCATTCTTAGTTGTCTTTAGCTTTTGGTTTGATTTAGTCTCATTACTCTCTGGTTTTCTTATGATTATTTTGATACAACATATCTCTTTTTGCTCTTCACATGAAGGAGCATTGTTGTTAGTTGCTGTTTTTTTTCGATAATCGCCTTTCAAAACTTGTTCAAAATCTTCCTTAGTTTTATTCTTGTGCTTTTGTTCTGCCTTTCTTTTTTCTTTTAGGGTTCGTTTTTTAACTAATTTGTTCTCGTATGCCTGTTTCCTGTACCTCTTCAGCTTCTTTTTTAGTTCATTAAGCTTCTTGGCATCATCCATTCTGTCCTGTATTATTAAAGAAGTAATTTCTCATTAGTCATTTCGGTAACCAACGAATCATTTCGGTAACAATATAGTGCTACTGTATTTGTTACCGAAATGACGTTACCGAAATGACGAAATTAAACTAAATTACACACAGCGCCGTCTCTATCGCAAACTAGAAACACAAAATTTGAGGTTAGAATAACTACCTATATACCTAAACAAATAATTAAAAATATACTCATTAAAACCGTGTTATAATTTATTTATTGGTGTTACCGAACTGACTACTAATAAGTGTACGCATCCAAAATTCGAAACAAAAGTAGTAACTGGCAAAAAACTGTATGTTTCAAGCAAAAACTTACCACGCATCTAACGATAAACACTACCGCCCAACTGTTTGTGATAATGTGCACTTGGTTTTAGCTCAATAATAAGTAGATGGCGCTCTATACACTTAACGATACCGAAATGACGGATATCTTACCGGACACGTTTAATTCGAAAATAGATGAAACAATTAGAAACAAATATCCACAGAAACGTTTAAAATAAAAATTATATGAATGATACTCAACGTTTTGAGGGTTTGGTAAATAAACTTCGCAAATATTTCGTGCTATTGAGCAATGAATTCGAAATTTCATAAAACGGACAGTTACCGAAATGACGTTTTTTCACTTTACAACTAATTAACTTATTATTCTACTCTACGTAAGGGTTATTGAAAAAAATGCGCGAAGAAGAATGTTTACCAATTGTTAAGAACAATCAAACAAAAAGGAATTCGAATTAGTTTTTGTAGCGCACCCTCGGACATGCAATTGTCCCATTATGTGAAACAGAGCCATAATTATTTGGTTGCAGTGTGGATCTCAGACTCTCATACAATGAGAAAATAATAAAATGATATCACTGTTATGTGTGGGAAGTACTCAGTCAATCAACTTGACTCCATTTTTTTGCATGTGGCGGGTATACTAATGCACGAAATAAGTTTGTAGCAGCGTTAATAAGTTTAGGCTACCATTTATTAATAATTTGATGGCATCTTATAGAAAAGGGGATCTATTGTGACAGAATCTGCTGGAATCTAGATATGAACGAAAGTTTATATTATTCTGTTGCCTGATGCCAATCCTTCAAGAACAAAATCATGTTTATGTGTTTATATCTCTACAATCTGATAGCCTAAAGGCAATCTTACATACACACATTTTAAATTGAGCAAGCTTTACCGCTGTTTTTTTATATTGGAAGAAGGCCTGTAAGACGTCGTGCCAATAAAAATAAAATGGATGGCGTGTCATAGTAACACATAAGGAAATGCTAGGGATGTAGTATTGCCAAATTTAATATAAAGTAATTCAAGGTGAAGACAGAGGCAGTAACAGAGTAATTTGATACTTTTGAAACTACTTCTGGAAAAGGTATAGATTGGTGCCAGGGAACAGTAACAAACCCTACACAGAACATGAGGCCACTGACCATAGCAGTCGACGCCGAAACACCAAAGTAAAAACAAAGTAAAAAAAGGAAGTACCATTTCCCAGCATTACTTTGTATATCGTTCATGTAGACATCTGTCGATTTGTCGAACATTTAATAGCTAGGAAAATATAGGTCACTATGTAAATTTCCTTTAAAAGGGGCCCGCACGTCACGTGAACGCTAAAAAGGGTGCATGTCTCACGACACTTTCAGAACTCCTGCCAATCCTCAGGAAAGCTTAATGAATGTTTACCGCTCGACAAATAAACATAATTATAGCCTTTCACCCTTTCGCATTTCACTGTGAAATCTTCGCCTAAATTGTAGGCAAACAAAGCCATATCTGTAATCGAATGGTTTCCGCTAGAAGGCCCCACCTGTGAACGTGAAGTCCTAACAGCGACGTGGATAGAAACTGTCGGGAAAGTTATATACAGGGCGTTTAGCAGAGGGTTATGCAAACTTCTTGGGCATATAGATAAGTCCATTTTAAAGATAATTTATCAATAGACATGTGCCCTAAATATCCATCCAGGTACTCTCTGACAGTGTCCACATAGTATGCGGGACTGCTGGTATGCTGGAAGACGATTGGTCTATCGCCTTTAATTATAGGAACAACGGCCAATAAGTAGCTCATTATGATTACGTAACACAAATTTAGATATAAACCATTACCCCTACCACTTGTATACGCCTGTGCATGTTCGAAATGCGACAACTATGTAACTATTTAGTGTATGTACGAGTATTAGAAGCAGAAGAGTGCACTTAGAACAAAATTTATAACTAATATAACTGTAATTACAAAAATAAAAAGTAGGAAAGAATTTATATGTGGAACCGGAAGCGATATTGACAAAACCAAAAATTTTCTGGACTAGTTTTTTCCTGCTGATTCCTAATCTGTATTTAGTTTTTCTCTAGCACCTGTAGTTTTGGCTATCTTTCATATACGGACAGACGGACGGACGCACATACAGAGGCTCTGCAAATGATAAATTCTTGTCTTGAATCTATTTATCCTTACTGTCGTTAATTTTTACAAGTCATCTGAGCTTGGTGATTCATGTAGCATGTCATTGTAAACAGTAATAGGTAGAAAAGTTTTCAGGAGCACTTGAACAGCTTTATCTATTCATTTGTTTCTTTACATCAAGCTTAAATAAACCTCCTCAGTTTTTTTAAGGTATTTGATAACAATTTCAGCTAATAACTACTTATTTTAGTAGTATTTCTGACTAATTATTACTTCAGTTGAAACTCTACAGAATAAAAACACAAACAAACTTGTTTAAAAAACATTTAAAAAAACTACACAACTGAAAATATCCATTTTTATAAATTCTCGAGAATATTACAAAAGCAATGATATGAAAAATGTGAGGGACGTTTTTGTCTTTCTCTTTGTAACTCGAAACAACTATTATCAATTTTCGATCTTTTGCAAAAACTCATTTGCCTTTATAAACACCACCTTTTTAATGTTTCAGGCAGCATTGCACCTTGGTGGATTTGTGTTTGAAGAAAGAGGAAACCATCCGTCTACTGGTGCCGATGATGGTAAGCAGGTATTTGCTTTATCAACATTTTTTTCAAACTCTCGACCAATTAACTTTTGCCAGTTTTAGTTAAGGCAATGACGCGTAATTTTAATTTCTAGGAAGAATGCGGATAACGCTTGGTATTTTTTGAGTTCTAGAGGCAGTTTGAAATTTTTTTTATCATTGCACCATAACGTCAAAATGGGAACGATCGGAGATAGAGGGAGGGGATGTTCAAGCATTTGAGTACACCACACCTACCAAATAATGTTTTTTCTTTTTTAATGAAAATAAGAAAATCGCGACGAAACCAGTCGGAACTTGTTGAAAATTATTTTTTTTGTAAATAACACAAAAAATATGGTCATACGTTTCTGCAGGGCAGTATATGAGAAACTTGATCTTAAATTTTGACTTTCCATGTCATTTGAGTTAGAAGTCGTTAAAAAATTGTTCGTATTGCTTAAAACGGATGACGTTTTTCATACATGTTCCTGGGAGGTCCAACTATGACATATGTCAATGTTTGCCGTTTCTATTATGTTTAACTCCATTTTTCAACCCCTGAAAGGATACGGAAGGCGCTCAATAATGTCACCCCCTATAGGGGTTGAAAAATGCGATTAAACATAATAAAAACGGATGACATTGATAAATGTCATAATTCGACCTCCCAAGGATATGTATAAAGAACGTTATCCGAACAATATGAACAATTTTTTAACGATTTCTAACGAAAATGACGTGAAAAATCGAAGTTTGAGCCCACATTTCTCATAAACTGCCCAACAGAAACGGATGACAGTATTTTTTGTGTTCTGTAAAAAAAATAAAGAATCTACCATCAACTTTCGACCGTTTCAATCGGTCATTTGAAAAAGAATTGGTACGCTCATACCGCCTGTAGATTTCGGATGCCGATTTTTTGGAACATTAGGTATTACTGCATTTTCATTTGTTACTTAACAGTTTTTTTTCCAAACTACCTCTAGAATTCAAATACCAAGCGTCATGCGGTTTCTTTCTAGACACTAAAATTACGCGTCATTGCTCTGAACATTTTGTTCTCCTATCATCTCAGTATTTCATTAGCATTAGCTTTGTTTTGATAACCGTATGATTTTGTGTGCAGCCAATATTTTGATATTGGCTCCGTCTCACGAACATAAAAAACCAGCTAGTCAAAACAAATGTGAGTCGAGCGGGGGCATTTAGACAAGTAACAGAGTAATTATGAATATCTCTTTACAGTACACACACAATTGATAATAAACTATCATCTGAATATGCATTTTTAACCATCTCAAAAATTTCACTTGATGTTTTACCCAACCTAACACAAAATTCAAATTAAAAAAACAGTGACATTTCAATAATTAATTTATTACAAACTTCAATCGTTAAATCAAAACTTATGTGACCCAATTGTTTGGTAGCTATGAAATTACTACACGCATCTTGTAGCTGTCATGGAGATAGACATTGTAGAGAGTATAACTCTCATTCCATTTAACGCAATCTATGTGTCATTTTACGAACTTTTAACCCAACTACTGTTTTACAAATCAGAGTTTATTTCGGACGCCACTGGAAGGGCTTCCTGGAAGGGTGGCACGGAATGGGGGGGAAACAAGGGTAGTGACTTCCGTGGAAGGGTTATAAGACGGTCAAGAGGAATACAAGGGTTTCATTAGGAACGTACTTTTATTCTAAAAAGGTATTCGAAGGTCGAAGTGGAGATTTAACTGCGGGGATTTTGATTCATCTCTTTTATTTGATCTATGCCTTTGTTGAATATTCATCAAGCTTCGTATATTATACCCAGTGTATGCATATTTTTATTTTTGGTGAGGTAACCCAAAATCAATTTTCCAAAAATGTTTACGATTTCCACTAGTACACCATCTATTTTCTGGTTTCTATTCCAGGACACAATTCTTACCTATCTCAATAATTATATTCGGGGAAACACAGTAAATACAACATAAATCACGAACAATGAATTTGTGGTTCAGAATTGAAAAGGCAAATGAAACAACAACCAGAGCTGGCACAAGTACTAATGGAAGTAGCTAAAATATTAACTATCAAGTACCAGTTTTTCCAGCAAGTTTAAAGGTGCTTTAAGTTTCAAGTACCGCTGTTTGGTACTTAATTTTTAATAAAGTAATTCAAATACCATTGTAATATCTGAGGTACTCAGAAAAGTATTTCAGAGACAGTATTCGTATTTAAACGTATTTTAATTACTGTTTGTAGATTTCAAAGACATGAATAATACTTGCAGTGAGAAATACTTTAGGCATCGTAAAGGGCAAAATTTCTTAATATGGTATTAAAGTAGAAAGTAATTATCCCGGATTTTTATTTTTAGTAGAAGAGTATATTCCGTATAAAATACTGCAGATGTCTTTTCTCAAAAAGCCGACGGTTCGGCGTTAATTTTACGCCTTCTTTATAATTAAAATTAACTTTAGTAATTCAGTTTTGAAAATAATAAAAAATTACACAAAAAATCACAATTAACATTTAAAAGACTTAAACATTTTTTTACAAGTGCAACTTGGTAAAACAATCAGAATAGGAAAGACGGTACATTAAACTATTGAACAGTTGTACAGAAATATAAAATATAACATAATTTTTCATTATATATCATTTAAATATTAAAGTAACAATAAAATGTGAAACATACACTTTTGCCTATCGTACACATCCATATAGCAACCAAAGAGATAAGATATTCCTCTGGGTCAAAAAACAAAAACATTCCAGAAAATGGTCAAAAAGAAAATTAGTAACAAATGCCTGTGTCAACGCACTTGATTTTGGGTATCTGCCGCTATATGGTTTCAACTGAGTCCTTGTGAGGAAAATACGAATATTCATACTTACGTATTATTTACTAAATGTACAGGGTTCAGGTATAAAGGTAGGTACATATCTGACTAGGTTGTTTCATTATTGTTTAAGTTTAATGTAATTAATAATCAATAAGTTATAAATCTTGCTTTGATCGAAGATGTCAGTTTTCTTATTGACAGGCTTATCGTGCCTGACAATCTTCTCGATTCATATACTGTTCTCAGGCTGCGTTTCTACCAAGGATATGCTAGGCAAATGTGCGCAGTGAGAATGGGCAGCGGAGCTGTGAAACGGTGTGCAGATAAGCGATGCGAGGATGTGTAGTGGGCTCTTTTCAGAGTTTTGTTTTTGCTCGTCCACATCAACAGCACACTTCCCTCACCCACATCCTTCGCAACGCATTCCT
The DNA here is from genome assembly GCA_951848785.1 of Callosobruchus maculatus. Taxonomy (NCBI): domain Eukaryota; kingdom Metazoa; phylum Arthropoda; class Insecta; order Coleoptera; family Chrysomelidae; genus Callosobruchus; species Callosobruchus maculatus. The sequence continues at coordinate 248,269 of CATOUR010000207.1, read as the reverse complement.
CTTAACACACCCTCGTACATCTCTGGTGGAAACGCAACCCCTGATGATCCATGTCGCACCGAAGGTTCCTGCATGTAACTGTTTACTCTTTTTGCATAAAAAGCTTCTTCTTTCGGTGCCATATCAGGTCCCCCTAACGTTGGCAATTACAATGGCGAGTTGTTCACGGCTTTCGGCTATTCTGAATAGTTGTTCTGCACTGCTTATTCCTGTCCAGTCTCTAACATTCTTGAGCCATGACATCTGTTTTCTTCCAATTCCTCTTCGTCGCTCGATTCTACCCTTCATTATAAGTTGAAGGATTTTGTATCGCTCACCTCTAAGAACATATCCCAGATATGATACCTTTCTTATCTTGATCGTTTCGAACAGCTCACGTACTGCATTGGCTCTATTCAATACTGCTTCGTTGGTCTGCATGGCTGTTCACGGTATACCGTGTATTCTTCTATGTAAGCACATCTCGAATGCTTCTAGGTGGTTGATTGTAGCGGCCTTTAAAGTCCAGGTCTCAGCCCCATATAACAATATAGACCAAATATAATATTTAATCATTCTTTGCTGCAATTTCAGATTTAGGTTGTCATTAGAGAAGAAAGATCTCATTTTTATGAAAGTTGTACGGGCTGCTTCAATCCGGCACTTAATCTCCTTATCTGGATCTAGTTGTTCTGTGATATAGCATCCAAGATACTTAAAATGGGTGTCTCTTTCAATGGTCTGCTGTTCTATTTGTAGGGATGCACCGGAATGTGGTTGACGGCTGAATATCATAAATTTTGTTTTAGTGACTTATATATTTAGTCCCATACCCCGACCAGCTGTATTCACACAATTCAACAACTGCTGTAGGCCCTGAATACTATCCCACAAGATGACCGTGTGCACAACAAGCTACTATCCATATATCAGACAAAAGCCAAAAGTTGATTACTAAATGTACTGTTTGTTAATACAAATAATCAAAGATGCCAGACAACAAAGAAAACTTTTTTCAGCTATTTCGTTCGCTATGACTAATAACGAAAACTTTTCGTGCTCATCATCATATGGCATATGTACAACACACTCCAGGAAAAATCTCCAGATATTTTTTCTTTATAAATTACGTAGCAAGTGTTTGAATAAAAATACATTTTGCGTTGTACATCTTCTATTACGACTAAATATTTCACATACTGTCGTTTGATTTACGATCTGTACAAAAGACGTAGAGCTATTTCATATGGTTCCTGTTAGACATTTTTTTTCGTGTGTGGCGAAGCACATTTATTGGTAATAAAGTGTCGACGTTTTAAGATATGTACCTAATTAAAATTGATACCCTGGGATGCGTCCTAAAGACAGTTTTATTTCTACGCCGTACAAAGGCGGTATTTTTTCTGGATGAGTTATGTAATGTGTTGTATGTTGGAAGTAATTTAAATGTCTCTGTTAGCGTACCGCCAGCCAACATAGTATATTATGTAACAAGCACAATATCATGCATAGTTTGTATGAGTTTGAAAGCTTGCGTCATGAGCCGAATGCGAGTGTTGCAATAAAGATGAGTGCAAAATTACACAGATGGTTCCAAAACAGGGGAAGGCGCTGATTGTGACGTGTTCTCCAGGTCTCTAAACCTAAGAACAAAGTGGGATATGGGTAAAAGTATCAGTGCTGTTCAAACGGAACTGGCTGATATATCGCTAGCTGCTAAGGAACTAACCAGGAGAGATGTATCTGTCAAAACTGTAATAATCTGCACCGACAGCAGACAAGCACTTCTAACCCCGAAGAAACCTCACGTCACATCAAGGTTAGCAATGGAATTCCACCAACCATTAGCCCAAACCAAAACAGTATTGTTCTGAGGTGGGCTAAAGAACACAACAACAACAACAAAGGCAACTGTATAGTGAACTGCCTAGCCAGGAAGGCTGCTGACCAAATAATTTTAGGACCATGTGATCTTTTTTGGAATGTCGACAACCACAATTGCTGAAATAGCCAAAAAACATTCTCATGCTCATGGTAAAACGATGGAAAGAACTACAAGGATATCAATTTGCCAACGAAATCCTTTGGCTATATCCAAGAAGTACTTGGCGTTGACCAGGCCAAACCTGTGTCTCGTAGTACGATTCTTGACTGTCACCTCAGGAAACACCTCAACATTATGGGGTTAAGTGACACACCGATATGTAGAATGTGACTTATCTTCTATTAGAGAGTGTGAGTTGAGCGAGTCTTGGCCTACACCTGCCCACAGAAGGACAAGTGGCTTGTCCTTCTTCCTGAAAATGACAGATTGGACGATGACCTGAGGAAATAACTCCCTGGGAGGATGCACAATGGGGCAGTTGTGGCCTAAGTGCAATGGGACTAGTCACCCTCCCCACTCTACAGATACAGAGACAGAGTGTGCATAATTACTATTTTATGCATGCCAACAACAATTGTAAAAATAGATAAAAATGACAAAATGCAAATACTTTATTTTAAGCTTTGTTCTCCTTTCCACTCTAAAGATAAGTTATAGGCCCGTTTGTTCATTTTCTTCGATGTTTCCGATAATAAATGTAGTATTTCAAAATTTGCTGCTTCTGATATATTTGGAGGTGTCAATTCCAAGTCACTACAGCTATCACTTTCCATATCAATTATCAGATTTCTAGGAAATAAGTACGAATTTGTGGTATAAACCTGTCTGTCCGAATTTACAATTGACGAAAATTACGAAAATTAACTTGAGCGTTTTGAATTATCACTTGACGCTTTAGAAACTACAGCTGGAAAAGTTGTAGAACTTAGACAAGGAAACAGAGAGGCTAGAACGCGAGACTGACATTTCTGTTACCAGGTAGCACCAGAAATGCACCAAAGCGCTATTAAATTTACCTGTGATACGTGATTCCTGGCTCCTTACTGCTGCTGTGGCTTTTTCAACCGTAAGCTGAACACCCTACATTATGCATCCCACAATATTTTACAATGACTGGTCTTAAAAACGCTAAATACCATAAAAAAAATTTGACAGCTGTCAAATAGCTATTCATTTTCGGTCACAGCTAATTCATATAGCATCAAGCGGGCGTGCGGTATCCCCTCTCTTTCCTTATCTAAGGTGTAGAAGCAAGATACCAGCGCCGGTACTCTGTAACTTAGAAACGTGTTTCTATGCACTATGTACTTTGGGATCGGGTGGCCTCGTAAATATGACAGCGTGCCGTGACAGCGTAGTAGCCACGTGATAGGCACCTGAAACTGCCCGATCGTCATGGTATTAGAAACATGTTTCTATCTCTTAAGTTAGAGAGTACCGAAGCAGTGCTGTCATCTTCAGTACCCCCACCTTTCTGACTGCCTGTAGCTCAGTGCTATGCTCAGGCCAAAATCCGTTCGGTACCACATACCACATTATGATCTGACGAACAATGCTCAAGGTGACAGCAAATCACTTTCTCACCGAGCTTTGAAGGTGCTGGCAGCAAACTGGTGGGACGGTTGTCCTTCGGAAATACTCGTAAATATGGAATCCATTTTCTTTGGGATCATTATGACCTCGGCAATCTTCCATGCCTCTGGAAAGTATTGAGTCCTGAGCATAGCATTAATAATGATTGTCACCAGATAGTCACGGCGTTTGGCGGGAGAGGCTCCAATACCTTGATAGTGATTTGGACAACTACAGCATGCAGCATCCTTAATTAATTCATGTGTATGAAATTCAAAACGTCAATTGTGTCTATGAATAGGGAAGGGAAATGAGTTCAGATTCTTCCCATGTGGAACGCCACAATTTTGTCGGCATGCCGTCGTCAAACCTGCGAAAAAGGGCTCGCCTGTCTGGAACACCTAACACCTGTAATCTTGTGTGCAACGGGACGCCTTGAATAATATATGAGCTTTGGACCGAGTTTTGACAGATTGCCCGGTATACACTGAATATTTATCTAGGCGACCTTCTGTCTGGGGGCGGATAAAGGATTTGCAGTGAAGTAGTTTGAGTGCAACTCCTGTATTACAATACAATAATGTCCTGGCATGACCGCGTCGTTAGTACTGCTAAAAGGTATCCCAGAAGCTTAGAGTTTTGTTCCGCTGTAGGAAGCTGCACACAACCAGAGCAACTACTGCTGCTCTACCATGCACAGATCCGACCATCGTTGGAGTATTGCTCCCATGTGTGGGGATGCGCTCCGAAGCACCCTCTAAAGCTTCTGGACACTATCCAGAAGAGAGCAATTAGACTAATCGATATGCCTAACCTCAAAAAAAACCTCCAGAGCCTGGAACGCCGAAGAAGAGTCCTGTCCTTGTTTTGCAGATTCCATCACGGAAGACGTTCGAGTGAGCTCTCCCAGATAATGACACCAATGACCGTCCGGACGAGGAACACTAGAGAGGCTCTGCGAGCACATCCTTACCAGGTCGAGATCCCTACGCCCCGAGCTGGTTTCCTCCAGCATCCCTTCTTTTGAAGAACTTCGACGCTGTGGAATGAGCTGCCGGGGAATTTGTTCCTCGACGGCTGCAACCTGCAGCGTTTCAAATCTAACGTGCACTGATACTTATCCTTTCGCAGCACTTCTGCAGCACCAAAGACTTTCATCCTTTAAAGGGAGGCTGAGGCATAGGTATATTGCTACCTATGACTTTCCTGGAATAATCTATAGCTTTGAAGACATCTGAACCCTCCTACGCTTACTGTACATTTGCGCGCAGTCTTCTGGAGCACTTGATCTTTATTACCTTCACCTAGACTACTTGATAAAGTTAATAAAGAATGCAAAAGCTACTAAACAATTGCTGTAGGTTCGTATTTGGCTTTCGTAAATATGGTCATCTTTCGTCTAAAATAAGGCATCTGGAGTGGTTATCACTAAACGTTCAGTAAAACCTTCTAACTGTTATTCTGCATAAAATTATAATAACAGTTAAACCTGCATATCTTGTAAACAGGCTTATACACGTGGAGAAGTACTTCCAGACATAACCTTCTTAGTATAGTCATAATACATCATCATGTCAGAAGTCTTATGTATACCTACATATAGTGCTGTGAAATACTATGAAAACATCAACCAACATCACGATCATTCAGAATCTAATGAATTTCTGGTACATTTAAGCTTAAAGTGCCCTCTACTCCATGACCACTATGCTACAGTCCAAAGACAACAAAATATAAGAATTACTCAATCTGAGTTTCGTGCGAGCTATAGTTGTACAAGTGCATTATTACATATTACAGAATCATATAAGCTTTATATGTCGGTAACTGGACCGTACTACTCATTAATCGCACTCAGACTATTAAATTAGATTTTAAAATGTTCCTTGCAAGAACAATAAAATCAGGCGTTCTCCGCAAGGTTCTGTGCAAGTTTGTGATAAGCTATTATGTCCATTATGTATTCAGATGATAGTTGGATTTGTAAATATATTTTGATTAACAATTTATGAACTAGAACTAGGAATAGACTAGCTGACATTTCTAAAGAACATTCGCTTGTATTGAGTCCAAAAAAATTCAACCACTTTGGTATTTGCTAAGAAGTGAATCAGAATATCCCTTCAGTTGACATTTGAATATTGATTAATGGTGAAAATGTACACGTTAAAAAAATTTGTCTTGGTAACTGAGAATAGTTTAAGGCATGGGGAACATGTATCGCAACGTACACAGAGAACATACGCTTCTCTTAGGCTTTTATATCATCATAGGGCATATCTCTCCCTTGACGCTAAAAGAATGCTATGTGAAGCTTCTGTATCATCGGCATCGACTGCTTTGGTCATTAGCCGCGTGTTCTGTGTAGGCTTTGTTACTGTTTCCCGGCGCCACTCTAGAAACGGCACTGTTAATTAGAAGCCAACAGTGAAGGCTCAGGTGGAGATTCTCGCTGATGCTTTTTTTTATGGATATCAGCTGTTTATACACCATGTCTAGATAGAGTAGCCTCAATAGAAAACAGAAAGGACAAAACAGTTGTATTAGATTCATTTACGGTATTAAAAGGTATGGTGATGTGTGTATCGTTTTTGTCAATTCCACAATATCAAAAATAAAAATTTTATAACAACACCTGCTCACAAAACTGCACTCCTCCAAAGAGGATTTACATTTAGTATTCACAACATATAATTCTTTACCACCAGAAATGAAATTGTTCAACATCAGAAAATCTAAATTAGCAGTAACAAATTACATGCCTGAGACCTAGTTTATAAGTTGATGACCCCTTAGAGGTAGTACTAGGTAGGTTTTTCATACATAACGTAGTGTAAATCTAAATCCAAAAATTTTGTGGAATATTATTTACTAAATTTAAAATAACAAGAATTGAGTGAGAGGAGTGAAATCCCTGTTGGTATTATTCCATGTATGATGATTTTTGTGTCAATCTATTTTGCTAAATGATAAATAATGAATGGGAAGATGAAGAAAAGCACACAATATACATATTACTTAAATTATACTAAAACTAAATTGTACATTAAGTACGATGACAAGATTTATCCTATATCCTTTAGTTTGCTATCATGGCCTCAACTCCTCAGTGCGAAACCCTATAAATAAAATTAAATATCGCTCCTCTAAGCATCAGTACTATTCAAAAAGATGACCCCTTTAGGAACTTTTGGAACAGAGGGTTTCCTCAAATCCTCCGAATGAAGTGGGCATTCAAACGAGAAAGTTGGACAATGCATTTATTGGGAGCTTTAGTTGGAAGTTGGAGAGCTTTTCGTATTCTTGGATATACCGAGGGTGACTCGAATTGTTTTCCACAAATTAAGTTCTCAAGGGTAAGCTAATGCGTTGGATCTGTCGTGAAAGAATTTAATCATCAGAAGTTTTGATTATCTGCTTTTATATGAAAAGAAGCTTAGGGCTGCGTGGTTCTTTAACGTTACATAGATGCTTTTGACATGTGGACGTGGAGGAGAATGCTGAGAGTTCCTTATACCGCCCATCGAAATAACGTTTCCATACTGGATGAACTCGGTAATCCAAAGAGACTATCCTTTATTGTGTCGACGAGAATGCTTACATTCTTCGGACATATACACAGAAGCGATAATATGGAGAAACTTGTAATTCAGGGTCACGCCCCGAGTGGGCGGCGCCGTGGCCGTTCCCCTACACGCTGGGTCGATACGACGAAACAGTTGCTGGATATGAGTATCAATATCGCCACTGAACTGACACTAAATCGCGAACGATGGCGAGCTACAATTCTCAAAACTATTACATTCGTGTCGGCAATACTCTAGCTCCGACTTAATGCATTTTACGAGTTCACAACATGTCTGTTAAGACATTGTGACTATGATGATGACGTGTTCTCAAACCAGTTTCTAAATAGAAAACATACACACATACAGACAAATTCATACTATTTTGAGTTTTTAAAAAATATAAAATCTGTATTTAAGATTTGACTTAGTTAAAACTCAAATTAAATTTGCTGAGATCTTTTGTGCGTCACACGCAGTTGCTTGAACTACGAAATTCGAGAATTAAGGAGAGAAAGAATCAGGACCGATGAGGTGTCCTAGCATAATGATTTAAACTTTTTGACTTTAATTAAAATTAATCTAGAGCCCTTCGGTAATCCCCGAGAAGTCGATTAAAAAAAGTAATTAAATATGAAACAGATTACTTGACAAAAAAGTTGAGGGGACGTGATGAATTTTTTAATTCTATTTGAAAGCCATCCTCCAAGACGAAAATTAGTTCAAATGGGCGAGTGGATTGACTTTTCGTTAAGGTTATGGTTACGAAAGGACATCTGAATCTCACTGAAACATTCCTATCGATTTTTTCATGCTTTTGCCATTTTTACATTTTTATTAAAGCTGAAGTTTACAACGCAGGTTATCGTCTAAAGATTTCCAATTCATGGCGGGAAGGTCTGTGTTGAAAAGACTCCTGCTGTGCCAGGAAAGCTGTGGCAAACGGCCCCGTTCTTGACATGATCTCGGATGTCTTGAGCAGGGAGGTGGTCTGTCACAGGGATTTTACAGTTTACGAAAGAAGGAAATAGGTAAAATTCTTCTCAGGCAAAAAATGTCTGGTCTGTCGTCTACACTCGTGTACACAGATGTCTCTTGTAGAAGGTTTATCAGGCTATGGGGTGTATAGCAGTTTTCTCAGGATGGAGCTCTGGGCTAGGCTCGAATACTAATTTTGGACTGCGAGGCACTTGGAGCGAGGAGTGGGGCTCTATTGGGTGTGACATATCCAGTAGGGTGAGCCGATTATATAGAGGATTTGAGAATTTGTTAGTACTCATGTTTTCATATTGAAAAAGGTTGTGAAGACAGGTAAAATATTTCATTAGAAAAAAAAATGTTTTTCAATTTTTAGGACTGCCACAGTGGCACTAAATTTTTTATTTCCCAAAATTCAAATTTTTGCGACATGCATTTCGAAAAGCAAATTTTCTTCAATGTTCTTAAATTTTTATTCACATTTATTTTTCCATTACATAGAAGTATTGGAAATATATTATTCAAACAAGATGAAGTTCATACCAATTTATTATACATTGAATCCATATGTTTTACAAAATGCAAAAATCTTAATATCTACAATAACATTATTTATTCATTATAACAGTCGAAGACAGTAGTAGTTTCTGTTGTTTTCCTGTTATTTCCTACTGCTTCTGTTATTTCGTATTGGTTTTGGTTTTTTTCTGTTGCTTTCTGTGTTTTCTGTTATTTTATGTTGTTCTCTGTCGCTTACTGTTGTTTTCTGTTGTCTTCTATTGTTTTTTGTTCTCTTGCTTTCCGTTGTTTTCTGTTGATCACTGTTGTCTTCTGTAGTTTTCTTTGTGTTATGTTATCTTCTGATATTTTGTCTTGCTTTCGACTGCTTTCTGCTGTTCTCTTGTTTTCCGTTATGTTCTGTTGCCTTTTGTTATTTTCTCCTGTTTCCGGTTATTTTCTATTGTTTTCCGTTATTGTCTGTTGTTTTCTGCGTTTCTTGTTGTTTTCTATTTCATAAATAATGGGACTATAGGATTAACTGTAAAAGGAAAACACGTCAGTACTTTTTTCGCATATTTTTCATAATATGCAAATATTGAAATGAGCTTGAAGCTTTAGTGCCCTTGTGGCAGTTGAAAAAGTAAAAATTATGAATATGTCATTTAACAAAAACTGTTTGCTTTTATGTTTTGAAGAAGTTACTAACTTGCAGAATTTTGAACTGAGAAAATTAAAAATTCAAAAATTAGTTGCCATTGGGGCAGTTCACCACAAAAAAATATTTTTTGTCGGACAAAAAAAACATTTGTTTTTCGGTTTTGCAACTTTTCCAAAGTGGCAAATTCATATTTTTGAAAGTCACGAAAATCAGCCCACCTCGATATCCAGACGACGAAGCTGACTGTATTGGGAAAACCTGCTGGATTCGTTTATCCGACTAATAGGTACAGGCCACACAATACGCTTGGGCTGATGTGTCAGGACCAGTGTCTACCCTAAACAATTAACTCTAATCTCATCTTTTTCATCCATAGCAGGTTCTAGTTACTATACCATTATTCATATATATTACTTCATTATACTGGGTGGACAATGAGTAATTGACCGGGTAATTGACTAAATTGTTCCTAGATGTCATATCTTAATAATAACAATAACATTTCAAAAGTTTATTTCTAATGCGAATCCAAAAATATTAGTTTTTCGGGATTTGTATAGGTTCTCATAAGGGACCTTAATTTTGGCCTTTAAAATTAAAAAAACATCTAATTCAAGTGGAAATAGGAATGCAAAGTATTTAATATACATCAGTTTCACCACATATTTTATAATAATCATTCCCATTATATAACATCGAAACCTTAAGATGGAAGGCACTCTCTACCTTCGCTGGATAAAAGATCACCTCCGATCATTCTTGAATAATTCACCCAGAATAAGAGTTTAGCAGATCCGACTTAACGCAGCCGGTACACCGGTAATTAAAAAAGTTGCTCGCCTGTCCTACAGGGTGAATCATAAAACTGTTTTTTTTTTTTCGATAACTACCTAAAGACTGTTCACGACCGTTGTATGTATAAAGTAATTTAATCAGCAAACGTATACGAAACTAAAATTTTACTAACAAAAAAGGGACCGTCATATAGATGTAGTCGGTAGTCAGTTGTCGTATGGTATGTTCTCACAGCAGTCAGATAGTGTCGCTGCCCACATTACACTATATGGATATGTACATCCACAGAACGTACATTAGATATTCCAGTTTGAACGTGTATATTTTAAATATTTATAGGACGTTAAATGTACATATGAAAAATGATATACGCTAGTGTAATATACTATGTATATTCACGTAAGTATATTCATATACGAATATACATAAGATGTTCGTCTATATATCATATATACATCTAGTAGTTTACGGTTGCGCGAAGGACAACTAGTGCCGCCATTGCCGATTTCTAGCCATTCCCGTCGTTTGCGTCCTTCGTCGTAGTTAGCCTATGTGTGCTGGTGCTGGTTGTGCCTGATTACCTGATCGAGTGAAATATTGTGCAATGTGCTTCTGGCTACTGATAACACTCCAGCGTTTGATGGTAAGTCGTAAGCGGAACAAACCACCTACAAAGTTTTATAACCTTGATTTCTTTATGATTTTAGACATGTCATTCAACAGAAAAGAGATGACAATCACAGTAATCGATTTTGCCAAGTATTATTGTAACTAGAAATTGAATTAATAACAATAAATAATATAAATATAAAGTTTGTTTATCTTTCTGCCTACACTGAACTTTCATACACTATGTATGTGCATTAAAAGTACATGAATGTACATTTAATGGATATACTATGGATGTGTAAATTCGCGACAAACGTACATGAAATGTAAATTTTTTCATGTCTATTTTACATCCATTAGACGTTCATGCTCCATTTGTGGATATACATATTCATTGATTCGATATCCATTGTATGTACATTGTATATACTTTTGATATGTGGGTGACTGTCGGGATTTTGCGCAGAACCAAGCTAACTAGGTCCTACGCAGAATTCTGCTTGTCAGCAGCACTATCTGACTGCTGTGAGAACATACCAATAGCTGCCATCTATGGTCTCTACTTATAATTATAGCAAGTGTAGGCAGTGCTGTTTACAACGAAAATAGAGGCATACATTCATAGTACACTGTTGCCGGCTGTGCACGGTTAGACAACCAGGCAGACCGAGTTGTTTTAGATATAATTAGATTTTTCTAAGATGAACTATTTTGTACACTACCAATCCCAGAAGTCTAGATCTCTGCATTGGTTTGTGCAGTTTCTCTTCTTGCACTTGTACTGAGTTAAAATCTATTGGTTCTAACCTCGACTTCCCAAACCGTTGTTGTTTATTACGATCTAGCTCTTTGCTCTCACATGGAAGGTTGGCTCTGCTCATCAACCACATAGTCTGCAGTCGATGCCTCCATAGTGTCCCATTCTTTTCAGGTCTTCCTTCAGGCCACAATGTCCCGTAAGGGGACAAGTTGCTGTCAAATCTGATTCTGGTTGATTGAAAGCAGTCCTGCAGCTATTTTCCGGCATGAGGCTTTGATGAATACTTTCTCATACTTAAATTCAGGTCATCATCAGCATGTGAGAAAATGCATTAAGCCGGAGCTAGAGTATTGCCGACACGAATATTATCAACAGTTTTGAGAACTGTAGCTCGCCATCGTTCACGATTTACTGTCAGTTCAGTGGCGCTTTTGATACTAATATCCAGCAACTGTTTCGTCGTATCCACCCAGCTTGTAGGGAAACGGCCGCGGCGCCGCCCACTCGGAGCATGACCCTGAACTACAAAATTCTCCATATTATCGCTTCTGTGAATATGTCTGAAGAATGTAAGCATTCTCGTCGACACAATGGAGGATTCAGGTATTGAGTCCCAATATTCCTTGTGCTGAAGTTTCACCTATTCCCTGACAAGGCCTGCGTGCAAAGCACTGTCAGGCGTAAACTTGTGGATTGGGTTTGTATTGCTAGAGGGTAGATCATTCATGTAGTGATCCTTTATTGGTACACAGAAATTTGGAGTTTCCTCATCCTCTCCCAGATGCTTCTTTAACCGGCTTAAAAACCAGATTATAATGTGGGACTTTTATAACTCCAATAATGATACTTTTTTTGTTTATTTCTCCACCACTAATGGATCACCCTCTCGCTCTTGCAGTAGTAATACCATCACAGAAATTTTATCAATCGAATAATTTTTAAGAGGCAATTCTAATTTTTGATGTAGCTGCTCTGAACAGGTCTATTGAACTGCAATGGAACCACTTCTCGCAGATTATTCAACCATGATATGCGCCGTCTCCCAACCGTTCTTTTTCCCTCAACTTTTCCCTGCATTGTCAGTTTTAAAATTTCATACCTACTTCCCCTTATCACTACTCATTACTTTCCAAGCCAAGGACTATCGGACAGACAAATGGTAACGAACAGAATGGTCTCCATGACTGCCACCTGACACAATGCCAAGAGTTGTAGACTCTGAGATCCCATACAAAGGCAACTTGAGTGACAGATTAGAATGAGCTCTAGGAAAACTTCGACATATGTCGAATGATATCATCTGGTATCTTGATGCCTCCAAAAATTCACAGGCACATGAGGAGGCATATACGGTGGTAGACCTGGGCGGAACATAAGTATCAGCCTTGGTAAACTGCCTACCGTTTTCCAAGCAGAAAGAGCCACAATTATGGAATGAGGCAGAATACGGATAGATTAAGGATACAGCAAAAAGGCTATCTATGTAAACACAGACAGCCGTGTAGCTCTGATGGCCTTGGCAAGTAGGTTAGGTTGAAAGTGAGTGGGGCAATGCTGCCTCCTTCCACTGCGACTCAGTTGTGCCTATTGTGGCTCACACTTTTTTAGAGTTCACCGTACAGTCCACACCTCTTTGCGCAGGCGTTCAACGAGAAGGGTGAAACTTCCTTGAAGTCATGAGGTTCCAGTTGGGCAAATCCAAATGTTTGGAATCTAGCGTTATCCAGTTCAGAAGCGACAGTCTGAAGTTGAAGACCCAAATTCCGCATATGGTTCTTCAGACGACCATGTCCCGTCAGCAGACCAACGAGAATGCGGAGATTGTTCCTGTTACATTCCATGATCCTCGGGGGGACCTGACCCGAGGGGTATCTTATGAAGGCCTTCGAGTGCAGTAGCCCTGGTGTATCTCGCTAGTTCAGGAGTGCTTTCCTCTCTGCCCAGTCTGAGATGGTCTTTTTAGCGGTGCTTTTTGCAATGCCCGTAAATGGTTCTGGTCCTATGAACACAGATTCAGTTCGTCCTCTTGCGAGCGCGTCGGCCAATACATTGCCTTCCACTCCGCTGTGACCCGGAACCCAAATCATGGTTACCCTGTTTCCTGTTCCGAGTTTTTTGAGGAGGTGCATGCAGTTCCATACCAGTCTTGAATCAACCCGACTGGATCACAGTGCTTTCAATGCAGCCTGGCTGTCTGAAAAGATTTTTATTGATCTGTTTGTCAGGGGCCTTTTGATTAGTTCCCTGATACCCAGCTCTATCTCGGCTTGGAAGACTGTGGTATACCTCCCAAGGATTACTGAAATTTCAACTCTTGGATTGGTACCAGCTACTCCCGCTCCTGCCCCCAGTTCAGGCTTGGAGCCATCAGTAAATAGCGCAAGATCGGAGGGTGATATGAAACCATCTCTCCTCCACTCGTACCTGCCTGGGAAAAGAACGTTATAGGATCGCTCTATATGCGCTTAGGGAACCATATAGTCCGAGACCATTCCGAGTATATAATGATGGGTAATTTCACCCATGATACCCGTTGTGTCTGGTCCTTGTTCCGTTTTGTCAGGTCTGCCAGTTAATAGCAGTCTGTAGGTGACCACTTTTGCCACTCTCTCCACCTCAATGTGCAGAGGTGTTAAGTTTAGAAGGGTGTGCATGGCTAGTGTTGGTGTGGTAGACATGGCTCCAGTGAAGGCCAAACAGGCGGTGCGTTGCACTGCCGCCAGCCTGACTCTGGCTGTCCGTTGTAGGCATTTCTGCCACCAGACCACAGCGCCATATACTACCATGGGTTTAACCACCGTCTGATATATCCAGTACATCAGTTTAGGACTAACGCCCCAAGATTTGCCGCAAATCTTTTTGAGTGTCCAGAGGGCGAGTCGGGCCTTTTCGATTCTGTTACCCAGGTGAATGTTAAAGGTGAGGCTTTTGTCCAATATAAGACCAAGATATTTCACCTCCTCTGCAAACTGGATTGACTCTCCCGCTATTCTAGATAAGCAGAGCTTGTCTAGTTTCAGTCTTCTGGTGAACGGAACGACAACTGTTTTATGGGGGTTTATCGACATTTGTTCCCTCCTGCACCAGCTGTCTTGTGTTCAACGCTTGTTGAAGAAGTTCAGAGATGGTCCTTTCACACTTCCCTCTGACTTTTCCTTGGCAAGTAACCACTAAACTTAAAAAATAGTGTGGGATTGCCACGATTCCCTAAAGACACTGGCGAAGACCAGCAACGTAACATTATGTTGCATGCCTAGTCACATAGAAGTAGGTGGGAATGAGAGTGCCTACAAGTGTGCCAAGGAAGGCGCAAAACTCCCTTTCATCAGACCAGAACCGGCATGTCGTATATCATATAAAATGGTAGGGGCAGCTGTCACCAGTTGAGTGTCGAATGAGCACAGAGGCGTCCCTTTGATAGGACGTGCAGCCTTAAGGCTGAACGACAACGATTAGGACAACTGAACCCTACCCCCCTCACTACTAAAATAATGGCGTCCATAATGTGCAAATGTTATAAAACATCCAGACTACCTATTGCTTCAATTCAAAACATTTTTGGCCAGTGTTGTTGAACGTTGAGGCTTGACGTTACGCCACCACGAGTGGATGTCATCTTCAGAAGCTATTTCACTTCGGCGACATCCAAAATACTGACGGCTGGTGAATTTGTGGCTCTATGTCCTCCTCCTCTTACACCTATTGACATGTGCAGTAAAGTCATGGCATCACGCAAAGCATAGATTTTCGTAAATGGACTTCATCTTTGGCCATACTTCTGTGCCCGACCACCTTGTATATATGCCGTTAAATCCCAATTCAAAACCCATTAATTCCAACTCTTTTATGCGTCGAAGTCGGGAAAATCGAAAAATCTCTTAGAACAGCGACTTGAAGATCACGGTGATTATTAATTTACGTGGACCCTTGAGAATTTTAATTGATCCGCCGTAAATTGGGGATGAATAGAAGGGAGGAATCTGGAATGCGACTGGATTACGGCGAGGTTTATGGGGTAGTTAACTTTTACGCTTTATGAGCCTACAATATTTCTTTTTATTAATTACTCACTACCCAGGCGGCATCGTCCCTTAAATATGTATATACACTACCCGCAAGTAAAATCCGAACGTTGAGAAAAAGAGGGACGCGGTTCTTGAACTGCGGCAGAACTAAACACAATAATAGACGAACACATTTGCGAACCTTCGTTAAAAAAAATACAAAATACAATGGCATGCCCGCAATCTAGTGGTTAATAAACTCATAGCATGCTACAGTTCATCCAGTTCTTTACAAGCTTGATTTTTAGTTTTTTTAAACTATATTTATTTAAAAAATTGTTTTTAACTTTTTAGTTCGAATTTCATTGAAAGCATGTTTTTTTGTTTCTTCATTGTATTTATTTTAATTTTTTAATTAGCTTCATCACTTAAGCGAGTCTTTTTTGTTTTTTACTTCCCGCACCGATAGGTGAGAGGAGTATTGTGATCGCGAAAATTTTCGATTTTGACATAATATACTCTTTGGGCGTTTTATGATGCCAACATAACAAATATCCACGTCACTCATTTCTGTCGGTCTGTCTGTCTGTCTGTCTGTCTGCCGGTCTGTTTGTTTGTCTGTCTGTCTGTCTGTCTGTTGGCGTTTTTCTAGCCTCCTAATCTCAGTAACTGCTGCATGGATTTTGATGAAATTTGGGTAGCCTTATGGTGTGGGGCCGTAGTAGGTAATTTTGGAAATCTGTGCATGGGCGGCGGAGTAATTAGCAAAAAAACGAAAAATTTCAAATATCCTTCAAACTTCGTTTTTATGCGTTTTAAGGGTTCCTGCTCATTTTCTACTTCTTTTTGGGTGAGGGTGAAATTGGGATGGTTGGGGGGTGGGGGGTTATGAAGCTGAAAAATTTGTTGTAATCATAATAGGCAGTCCACTGACCTGAGAAAGAAAGACCTAGCGGTATAATACACTTTTTTAGGTCCATCCGAACATTGCCTTGTCTATTACAGGAACCAAGGGACTTTTCCGATGTGTGCAGACAAGTATTGCTTCAGATCGTACTGTATTTTATAATGTGGAAACTACTAAATTGATGTTCATGAAATTTCGGCACAGCATTACCACTTTGGCGGGGATGGAAAATGCGTCTGATTTTTAGAAATCGCCTCAGTGGCGGCGCAGCAATATTAAAAAAACCAAAAATATGAAAACAGCTCAAACTTCGTTTTTAGGCGTTTTAGGTGTTCCTGATCATTTTCTACTTTTTTTGGATGGGGGTGCAATTGGAGCGGTTCGGGGGTGAGGGTTTATAAAACTCAAAAATTTGTTGTATTCGTAATAGATTGTCCATTGACGTGTGTAAGAAGCACCTAGTAGAATAAAACACTTTTTTGCGGTCGGGCGAGCGATGATTTCGTTGCAAGGGCATCTACACTATAGTTTCATGCTATGGGAAAATAATTAAACTGGTATCATCGGAATGTGTGGGAAGTACTGAGTCAATCAAATAAATTTTTTTAAATTGTATTTATTTCATTAATTTTGTAGTTATAAATCAGTGGTCCCAATAGACGTTGTTTTGATTGTGGAACTACGTGCCAGACGTTACGTAAAACAGTTCCCGATCAACAACAATTAATTAATGTAAAATTTAATCGATTTGAAAACACTATAACTATAGACAGTAATAAACGAACACATTTGCGGAAAAATACAATGGCATGCTCGTAATCTGGTTGTTAATAAACTCACAGCATGTTACAGTTCATCCAGCGTGGTCGGAGGATTGGGTAAATCGCGAATCTAGCAACTCATATGCCACAGTTTTGTAATTGATGATAAATCGGGTGATCGTTGAGGCTGGAGGACCACCCTGACCTGAGCTTCCTGTAGGATCCTCATCAACACCCTTACAATATGAGGACGCGCTTTATCTTGGTGGATGAAACCCTCTCCAGTTAATTCAAATTTACTATGCCAATGTTGACTCGAGGCTTAAATATGGTTTTTGTTTTTGGGGTTAGTAAGCCTCGTCTGAAGACGTCTTTGTTTCTAAGAAAGACGCATACGTTCGATAGCAGGAATTCCGCTCATTGAGAGTTGTAAGAGTTATATTTTATTAACTACAATATTTTGTCTCTTGTTCTATAATGAATTAGGTCTAGTGAGTAATTTTTCAATGGGAATAGAAATAGCTGACTATTCGAATACCATTATTGTAATTGTATGTGGAAATTATTGCCTTGTATCGGCATCTCTCTGTAAGAGTGTCTGGTCCTCCGGTGTTTGGCCAGATGAATGGTGCACATCAATTTTTGTTCCACTTCATAAAAAGGGATCTCCAACAAATCCAGACAATTATCGCCCACTTTCGTTAATCTCTCATGCAGGTAAAGTTCTACTATATATTTTACAATCTCATTTGGAGGGTTTTATTGGCTGGAAAATTTCACAGGCGCAGGCAGGTTTCGTGAAAGGACGCGGTACGCGTGAACAGATCTTAAACTTAAGACAAATTATTGATAAAGCCAGAGAGCATTATTTTTCAGTTTTTATCTGCTTTGTGGACTACTCTACGGCGTTTGATAACGTGAAGTGGCCTAAACTGTGGGAAATCCTCATCTCTATGGGGGTTCCTTATTACCTAGTGTTTCTCATACAGCAACTCTACGAGTCTAATTCGGCTCGTGTCAGAATGGTCGTCTGGTCAAACTGCAACCAGAAAAGGAGTTCGCCAGGGATGTGTACTATCCATGATGTTATTTAACATTTACTCTGAATTTGTGACGAGACAGGTATTGGTGTAGGTTGTGTAGGATGGTTTAGATTAAAATAAACCAAAAAGTAGTAGTGAAGAAAAATTACAGTTTCAATCATTGACCTAAACCGATGAAAGACAACCATGCTGATGCTATGAAGGTAAGGTGTAAGATGTGTAAGCTGTGCTTACATTTTTAATGCGAATATCCCTTTCTTTCCAGGTGGTTGGATTTCACTTGCAACTAGTATATAGAATAGCTTTCCGCATTCAAGTTGTGGTAAAAACCTAGGTGCGTATATATAATCATATAAATTGATCATTAAAATTTCTCTCGGCTTAAACTTTTTATGAAGTGTTACTGATGATTTTAATTTGCAACGAACGTAATGACCGAGTGATAGTAATTAAAGAGGTACTAATCCTGCTGTTTTTATCGAATTCCATTTGTACACATTTGTACACTATCTGAATTTATTTCTTTCTAAAAATATGCAATACACAGACTAAAGGTCCGTTTGTAGCCGCACAGTCTTAACGTTTTTATTGGTCCATCGACTGTTTTATGTTGTTTCCTGCTGTTATCTTCTTGATTTCTGTTATTTTAAGCAGTTGAGCAGTCCATTTGGCTGTATTTGGTCGTTTTCTATCGTTTACAGTTGTTATCTGCTTGCTTTTTGTCGTTTTGATCTGTTTGCTGTTCTTTTCTATTATATTCGGCTGTGTTTAGTCGTTTTCTGTTGTTTCCCGCTGTTATTTGCTTGTTTTGAGATAGTTATGTTTCTATTGGGTTGTATTTGGTCGCTTTCTATCGTTTGCAGCTGTTATCTGCTTCTTTTCTGTCATTTTGAGCTGTTTTCTGTTCTTTTCTGTTGTATTCGACTGTTTAGTCGTTCTCTGTTGTTTCCCCACTGTTGTCTGCTTGATTTCTGCCGTTTTGTGCTGTTTTTGATTCTATTCGGTTGTATTAAGTCGTTTTCTATCGGTTACAGTTGTTATCTGCATGACTTCTGTGGTTTTGAGCTGCTTTCTGTTCTTTTCTGTTGTATTCGGCTGTGTTTAGTCGTTTTATGCTGCTTGCCGCTGTTATCTGCTTTTAAGCTGTCAGTATTTGCGACATAATTCTTGAATCACAATCCTCACCGCGCGCCTCTTCCTCAATGAGGTGTGCTTTTGAGCCGCAGCGTTCGCAGCGTAGCAGTTTTACTTATTCAAAATATGGTGTTTGTCCAATTTTATACTTAGATGACGACCACAGGATGGCCGAAACGTAAACAAAGTTAACCCAAGAACCCAAGCTTTTGTGGTTTTATAAGACTGTCGTGAAACACAACAGAACAAGGAGACAACCACAGAATACGTCTTAGGAACCATAGTGAAAATGATCGAAATACACCTGGCACTAGTGTCATGGTTCCAATTTCTCAAAAAGTAAATCTCCTTCAGCGGCCAGAAACATGCATTATACAACGCACACTGTCGCGGGCCAGATATTGAGGACAGAACCATCCGAGGCCACACTAACGTCAAAGAAAAAAACAAACGTGGTTGGCATTATATTTTTATTAGATATTAACTAACGTTATAAAATGTACAATTAATACCATTCAAACTTACATTCTAACAATGACTACAAATGAAAAATTAGGAAATAATAAGAATTTGACACAAGTCAAAATCTGATTCAGACGGGTCGCTTAGGTTTATAACAGTTTCATCCGGTCGTGTATTTAAAAATGATGACTACTTTTATTACATATTTGATGCAGTTTCGCCATATTTCTTGAGGTTATTAAACGTAGTTGATCTCTAATAATGTTTATAACTGCTGATAAACTTTCGGAATGATTATTGTACTTTCTGATATTTCTTCTTAAAATTGCTCCATATTAATTCAATCGGATTAATAATACAAAAGGCTTTAAAACTTCACACCCACTACTTTTAATCAACGATATACCGTTTATCAAAGTTGTAGCTTTTCACTAATAATTCCAATAACTGAATTTTTATTTTTATTTCTGGTGAAATTGTGATATTTAGTTTTGTGTGACATTCATCAATCTCAGGTTTATTAAGCAAAGTGTGTTATGTATTCTTTCCAATAATATCGAATTTATATTTCTCTATTTTTTTCTATTTTTAAATCACCAATTACTAGCGTACGTTTCTGGATTAATCTTGATAACTTGCCATCTGAATCAAAGATAACGTAATCTGTTTTAAGAAAATAACATTCCGTATCTCACTTATAAGTTTTACTATTGATTTAAAAAATTATTTCAGTACTACCTGGACAGACACGTGTGGCCATGACAAAGCTTACTAAAATATAGCGTGACCATAACATCACTAAAGCTACCAAAATGTCGCTGGTTCAGTCTCTTGTGTATTTTTGTATGCCTCAGAAACTTGGACAGTTAAAAAGGCAGTTAATGTGGACGTGGAGGAGAATGCTGAGGATCCCTTATACCGCTCACTGAACTTAACGTTTCCATACTGAAGAAACTTGTATTTCAGGGTCATGCCCCGAGTGGGCGGCCTACACTTAGATGTAGGTCAGGGAACCATAATGACTACCATAGCACCATCCCACGACCCGACCTTTTGCTGTCTAAAGCCTTTTTTACGGCGTAACTATTGGACAATGTGTGTAGTTAATTATCTTGTCTTAGTTGAAGCGCAGGATATAATTATTCGTGAAAAAATATTCCTAAAATATGACTAGCCATTCAGCGATAAAAGTGGGAACCCCGCGAAAACAAAATATTATGGGACTACCCCCATCCTCCAAAATAACTTTTAATTTCACAGTATAATTACTCCGGGAAGCTGGCAGTAATGACATCGTTCTCAGTGCCAGCACACTGGATGTTGCTAGGGGCCGGCACCCTTTTTGTCATCTTCATTTTCAGTCTCTACATCTTTTCCACTGGCCCATTTCCCCACTCGCCACCCTCATCGCTTCTCGCGCATTTTCAACCCTTTTTCCCTATGACACACAATATCCCTTTCGAGTGAGTTTTTAATCTCTCTTGCCAGCATCAAGTCAGATGCGTACATACATATGTACAGTATCGACAAAAAGGTAGGACGTAATGAAAAAATTAAGTCGAGTATTTCCCACACATTACGATTTAATTTTATTATTTATTTATTTATAATTTATTATTGTTCCATTGCATGAAACTATAGTATGAGATACCCTTGCAACCAAATCATCGCCCGCCCTCCCGCAAAAAAAATCCAGCACAAGTACTACCACTGCTGATTTTAACTACTCTAAAAAAAAAAAGTAGAAAACGATCAGAGGTCCCTAGAGTTCCCAAAGAACGGAGGTTGAACAGCTTTTGGATTGGAATTTGACCTCCGCCATTCTGGATTTCACGTTTATGGTGGTGATCGAATACTTTCTTGGAAGTCTACAGTAGAATTGGCTGCGAAAAGCCTCCCTAAGACATCTGATTTTTCTTTAGGAGTAGAAGCAATGGACTTGTCCTCTCTGGTCAAGGGTGGTATTGATGAATAGGAAAAGTTCTGACTAACAGCCTTAGCTACAGACCAGAATGTCCTGGACCAACTAGGACATGAGAGGAGCTTGTTCTTAATTTTTTGGTTGTTTTCCTCCTTGCTGCTGTCAATCACGCGTTTACAGTGATTTGTGGCGTCGATAAAACTGCGGTGGTTCTCGGGATTTGGAATTTTCCTCCATTCCTAGTAAAGACCTTGTAAAACCAGGGCTTGTTTTAGGAGGGACGCTTGACGACATAATATGTCCATGCCGAATATTAATACGCCTGTTATCTCTTGGGCGCAAACTGATGGGTCTCGTAACTTGAAGCAGACTTTTTTGCAGGGACAGGTAGTAGTCTCTTAGGTCGTAGCAAAGAATTGCTTTTAATATGATCTTTCATCTTTGTATAGCACTTGTTATGGCTGCATTCATTAGTTTCTGAGATATTTCGATTTTTCTACAAATTTTAAATATACCTTCCATTTGTTTACTAACATTTATTTATTTGAAAGATAATACTATCAAATTTTATTTTTGCTTAACAGACAACTAAAATATAAGGCTATAATGGTACTTGATCAAGTCAAAACACTGAATTAATGACACAATATAGGCCAAGTGTGCTGAGAAAAAAATGTTATAGACGTCATGCATAATTATCAAGCAGATCTATCAGGTAGTCTATAAAATACTAAACGACACAGTCCAAGTAAAACGATTCTTCAGTATTTCAAAGAGTGCCTCCGTTCTGGATATTGCTGCTCGTAGTTGATATATTCTAGAAGCAAGTAGGCAATTTCTAAAGGACTATTTTAAATACTCTTAATGGAAAAATTGATTTTTAAAGCTGTTTTTTCACACAGTACGGAGTTATTGAGCAGGTTATGACAACTGTCAATTTTTCAAAGCTTACCTGATAAATCTGCTTGGTAATTATGCATCACGCCTACAAAATTGCTTCCTCAGCATTCTTCACTTTATTATCCCGATGATTCGGGGTTTTGGCTTCATCAAATACTATCATGACCTTATAATTTAGTTGTTCGTTAAATAAAAAACACATTCAATAGTACTAAATAAATAAATTTCAGTACAGAAACAGGAACAGGAGCCATATTTTAAATTTACCGAAAAATCGAAATATCTCAGAAACTGTTGGAGGTGCATAGGTACAATAAGTGCTATACAAAGGTGAAAGACCATATTAAGAGTAATTCTTTAGTATAATAAATTATTGGGGGTTGTAGTTAAAAAAAGAGAAAATCTGGACTTTGCATATGCATATATTGTATACGAATGTGCATCAAGGGCTTTTTTTATAGCCGATTTCAAAACTAGAGGATATTTTTAATGTTTTCATGTAAAAAAATGATTTTTGATTCATTACTTTTTGATATAGAGTACGATTTGGATATAAAAATGGTCATTACTTTTGAAATACCCTGTATAATGTTATAATACCTTATATTGTGAGAAGAGAAATTGTTAGTAGAATCTAAAGATGGGATAATATACATATAGGGCATCCCATTTAGAAAAATATGTTTGCATGACCACATAGTTATGGATCGCCCTGTATAAATCAAAATATTTTCTGAGCAAGAAGCGTATTCGTGGCTACAACTTGTATGTACAACTTTTTTCGCTATCTTTCACAGTAGTGGAGTTATGGACCGAGCCCCTACTAAAAACTCACCCTGTATGTGTGAAGTCGGTGCTGAACACGTTTCTTCGGGCCTGTCGTCTGTGGCTGATTGCAGAGCTAATAGTGCACGATGCACCGTCGTCCCTGTGCTAGGCCTACGGTGCAAGGTGCACAATCACCTCTGGGCGATGGGACCGCTACATCCCTACGCCTACAGTTTTCATTCAATTTCAAATTATCAAACAAAACGGCATTTTTTAATTTTCCTACCTTTAAGCAACATAGCAAGCTATAAAATGTAAACATAAACGTGTTCAAATTGAAGAAAACAGCAGAAAGATATAGACGAACTACTTAGGCTTGTCTGTTCTATACTTTTGTTCGATAGTGTATATAGACTACTGCCCTTTTTCCATACCCTTTGGTGTGTGACTTTTGAAGGACCTGCTTCTGATGTCGTTGGTGTTTCAAGCAGGTTGAAATGCCCCTGGGGCATTGCCGACGTACTAATTGGATGGCCTAGTAGAGGAACTGGATACCGTTTTGTGTACAGTTTGTTGCGTGGAATACAGCCACCAGATGGAAGTTATGATGAGCCAATAAAAATAGGTTATGCGTTCTAGTGAAATTCGCGCCTTTGTAATCAAAATAGCGAAATAAATCTAGCGGCAATATAGGACGTAAGTTCTTTTCAAATAACGCTTTTTAACACGCTTTTATTAGCTTCATGTGTATGTTTGTTTGTGTTTGTTTGTTTGTTTTTTGTTTGTGAGCTTGTAACTCTCCTTTGGATTAAGAGATCGGACCAAAGATGGAACGCTTCAACTTTGCCGCGAAAATGATTTTACGGCTTAAAAGGCGTGAAATCCAACTCTTTGGGAGTTGGTATTGTTGTGAAATTTATTCAGGACAATCGACAGCTTTAATTATCGTTTATACAGTAATGTTAATGATTATGCTATGAATATTGATCAAAAATAATTGCTCATATCCATTGCACACAGTAATATAAATACAGTTTAAAAAACATAAAAACGCCTTTGAAGAGCATCGGACTAAAAAGTTAAAAATAATTTAAAAATAAGCTTAAAATAATAATGAAGGAAAAATACTAGTATTATTGTGAAAAAACGCCAGACGCTTGATTTATGAATAATATGGTACAAAACGGCCAAGCTTTTTTCACATACTAGCATTTTTAACTTTTTAGTCCGGTGTTCTTTAAAATCGTGTTTTTCAGCTTTTTTTAAACTATATTTATTAAGTAGATCATAATTATCATTACATTTATTTATTTAAGGTACAATAGAGTCTCTTCGAATTTAGAGATAACAAAAAATAAAAACCAGAAGCCTTCTAATAAAAGCACAAAGGTGGCTGAAACGTTAGCAAAGTTTGTCTTCATCTATGTGAAAGCAGTTCTCAGTAAAAAACCTGTGCAGTACTGCAGTACTTTATCCCAAAATCCGAAGAACCTTTTCTTATAAATAGTTAATTTTCGATTTCGACTCCATACAGAGGCATAGGGCAAACATAATATTTGACGAAACTATATCTTATTTGGGCTTTCAGACTTTTATCGTTTAGCAGACTACCCGTTTTCAAGAGTATTTTTCTGGCCATCTCAACTCTTGTTCTTATTTCTACATCTCGATTCGAGTTCTTTGTAATCCAGCTGCTTAAATATCTAAATTTCTGACCCTTGATATAGACATCCCGTGAACTTTTATATCCCTCCTATAACTCAGTGCTAAATCCGCTCTTGCAAGTATGCGATCGCCTTTAAAAGTAGTCGTAAACATGTACATTATCAGTGTCAATAATGATAGTAATTATTGTAATACAAAATAAACAAACAACACAAAACAGCAAGTACCCCAAAAAAAGTTAAACACCTGTGCTTGGGTATAGGGTGCTTATTATAAAACAGAAGCAACAAATAAGGTCAAATTCAGGAGTATTTATATTTAAATATTTATGCATTCCATAGATATCGGTAATAATAGGTATTACATATATCAACAAGTTGATGAATTTTCATGCGATTATATAATTTACTATCCATTTCTTTAAACTATACTTGAATGAATATTTTATGCTATCTGGTATCTCATTGTACAGTCTTGGGGCAAGAAATGCATGACTTCGTAACAAAGTATTTTATTTTGCTTTAGGTACAACATTAGATTTATATCTTATGTCATACTCATGTTTGTGTTTTGCCAAGTTTAATTTATTTTTATATTGGTAAATAGCTATGGCTTACCAACCGTAGAAATGAAGGGTCACCCCATAGTCGAATCACCTTCCGTCAAGCTTTTGGGGATCAACATCGGCAGTAATATGTCCTGGCACGACCACGCCATCAGTATTGCTGAAACGGCATCCCAGAAGCTTGGAGTTTTGTTCTGCTGTAGGAAGTTGTATACACCAGAGCAACTGCTGCTGCTCTACAAGGCACAGATCCGACCATCGCTGGAGTATTGCTCCCATGTCTGGGGATGCGCTCCGAAATACTCTCTAAAGCTTCTGGACACCATCCAGAAAAGAGCAATTAGATTAATCGATACGCTTAATCTCACAAAGGACCTCCACAGCCTGGAACATCGAAGGAGCGTGGCTGACCTATCCCTGTTTTACAGATTCTATCACGGAAGATGTTCGAGTGAGCTCTCCCAGATAACAACCCCAAAGGCCGTCCGAACCAGGAACACTAGAGAAGCTCTGCGAGCTCATCCTTACCAGGTCGAGGTCCTTGCTCCCCGAACCAGTCTCCTCCAGGATTCCTCCTTTTGGAGAACTTCGACGCTGTGGAATCAACTGCCGGTGAATTTGTTTCCGCAGCGTTTAAAATCTAACGTGAACCGACACTTATCCTCTCGCAGCGCTTCCACAGCGCCACAGGCTTTCAGTCTTTGCGGGAGGCTGACCATAAAAAAACCTAAAGCCATGAAAAATGATTGGCGAATGTCTAGAATTTTTGAATGAGAAAATAACAATTCACTAGGATATGTAAATTTCACCTTATACAGGGTGTCCAATTAGTGTGTAATTCTTCGATACCTCGCAAGGTATCCCTGATAAAAGAAAATGTCAAATACAAAAGTTATTTGGTTACTTAGGACGCATATTCTAAAAATATTTTGAAATATACAGGGTGTTGCCGGAAAGTAGGATAGTGATGAACTTGATTTTTTTATATGGAACTATAACTTTCTCTTAAATTCTTCTAGTTTCCATCATTGATCTCTATTCAACCCTAAAATATTTTTGGGATTGACGGCGACGTTGCCAAGTTATAAATTATTTTTCCAAATTTTTAAACAAATATCCTCGATTTTAATTTATTTTAAATAGAATCCTCTACTTATTTTTATTGCAATGAATTGCATATGTCGAATTTAGTAAGATCTCACAATTTTAATTTTTTTTTTGTATTAATTACTGAGATACGGCAACACCGCTTTTTCAATAAACAGTACCGGAACGCTTAAATATTTCCAAAACTGCCACAGCCGGAGAGGTGAAATTCAATACTTGGGGGTTTTTGAACATACAGAATTCAAAAACGCTAACGTCAGTGTTGTCAGATTTACCACTTTTACGTTAGACTTCCTAAATAGGGCATTCCATTCAAAATTATGACGTAAAATTGGTAAATCTGACAACACTGATGTTAGCGTTTTTGAATTCTGTATGTTCAAAAACCCCCAAGTATTGAATTTCAGCTTTTCAGCTGTGGGAGTTTTGGAAATATTTAAGCGTTCCGGTACCGTTTACTGAAAAAGCGGTGTTGCCGTATCTCAGTAACTAATAGAAACAAAATTTTGAAATTATGAGATCTTACTAAATTTGACATGTGCAATTCATTGCAATGAAGATAAGTAGAGGATTCTGTTTGAAATAAATTAAAATCGGAGATATTTGTTTAAAAATTTGGAAAAATAATTTATAACTTGGTAACGTCACAAACACGAAAAAAGATATTACAAGGCGAGATAGGGTATTAGTAGATATTTTGATTTAAAATAAAACACACAGGGTGTTACATTTAAAAAACAAAGTAAAATGACCTTCAAGTTGCCGTAGTTTAAAATTCTGCCAAAAACACCCTGTAGATAAAAATTGCTGGTAGCATCCAAAATAATATCCACTAAATATTCAAGTAACTCGCTGTATAATATTATTGAGAAAAGTTGAAGGAATATATCAATTTGGACGTATTACTTGTAACCTTGCAAATCCGCAAATTAATAGAAAATAGGTTTTAACTTGGCAACGTCGCAGTCGATCTCAAAAATATTTTAGGGTTGAATAGAGATCAATGATGGACACTAGAAGAATTCAAGAAAAAGTTATAGTTCCATATAAAAAGTATCAAGTTTATCACTATCCTACTTTCCCGCAACGCCCTGTATATTTCAAGATATTTTTAGAATATGCATCTCAAGTAACCAAATAACTTTTGTATTTGACGTTTTCTTCTATCTGGTATACCTTGCTAGATATCGAAGAATTACACACTAACTGGGCACCCTGTATAATATTTTTATTATACGTTTTTGTATAATTTCAATTGTGTTTATATTGTTTTTACATGTCGCGCCCCACGCCACAATACAATAATGTATGTGACCATGAACAAGTGCATTATACACCGTGTCCTAGGACGAATCCGGAAAACTTTAAGGGGTGATTTTCATGTCTCTAGATCTTTTCTAGATCTAGACATGAAAATTCTGATGCTCTCTATCTCCGTCAATCGACCTATGGCTCACTGATGATCGCTAATAAGCGTGAAACAGCTGCGTACTGGTGGATTGACGGAGATATAGAGCAACCCTCGTATATCAACTCTCAGATGCAGTTGGCATAGAAGCGCGCTCTTCTGGACAGGCCAAGCGAACGCGCCGTGGCGGAGTTTGCTGCTGTTTAGCTGCGACTTTCTTTGGTTTGCCGTTACCTTCGGGTACCAGATGGCGCACAGGCAGATCTTTTCTGCCGCCTACTCTCACATGCTTCACATGTCTGGTAGACATGAAAATTCTGATGCTCTCTATCTACGTCAATTGGCCTATGGCGCACTGATGCCTCTAACCCTCGTACAACTGAATATTAATTAAAAACCAACTTCAACCTTCAGCCTGCAGCAGAAGATATAACAGCTGTATAGTCTGCAAAACCCGCCAATAGGCTCCTAATAATTGATATCACTGTGGAAAGTTAAGTGAATAAAATGTTACTCCAAACGTCGTTTATTCTCATATTTATCATCCCATAAATACCGTATAATCTCGCATCTTAGCAGCTACGGCAGCCTTTTCTTCTGCCTCCCTTCAACTCCTCAAGATTAGGACAAGGTGCTGTTATCTGGTAATTACCCAGCTAGTTATCTTTGAAGGAATAACCCTTTTATACGGAGACGAGCTACGGCGGCACAGCACCTCTCTTTGTTTGCTGCTAATTAAGAAGGATACTGTTTATTAGGTATTGTTTAGGGTCCGGATTATCAAGTACAAATTTTGCCCCTGAAGTGTTATTGCGTTTTATGGTGTGGAAATTGTACCTGTGAGAAGGCTGGAAGGTCGTCGTTCATATAATGTTGAAGGTTACCGAAATATCACTCCATGGAAGGACAACGCACCGGAGTCTGGCAAGGTCAAAATAGTGTAGGCGGTAGAGAAGATCAAGTCTCAAAGAGATATATAGCTAAACACATAAATAATAATTCATTGATTACATGTACACATATTGCACTTCCAAGTCAAAAAACGAAAATAAATTAACAAATTAAAAAAATATTATACATACACTCATCGGCACGAAAAACGGAGCACATTTTATGATTATTTTTTTAAAATATCATTTTTTTAATCTTTTCTTGTTCTAATTACTTACCTACAAGCAAAACATCAATTTTTAGTTAATTTATAACAACAGTCAACCGTTTATTTGAAAAAGAAAACTGGATTTAATGAAAAGTATACTAAAATGAAAACTGTATAATTGTATCACTCAAAACTGCATAGTTGGCCATGAGTTTTTTTCTTAATGCACTTGACAGACGTTTGTCAAAGTTTTGCTGTATTTAGCAGGTCGTTTAAAAGTTAGTCTCCAAACCGCGGCTGCTATGATTGCGTTGACTCAAGACGGAAGAAGTGAGCGATATGTTACCCAACATTATCTTTTGGAAACTGGATGTTACACTAAACGACTTGACCCTGGCCCCCCAACGAAGGATTAACGCTTATGATGATTGCTTGATCATATCACAAAGTTTACGAGATCGTCATGCTACAACTATAGGAATTAGAAGTCGACTTTATCACGTTCAAAATACCAATGTACGGACCGTTAGACCAAGACTTGGTGAAGCCAATTTTGGTAGTCATAACTCGCTATAGGTCCAGGGCTTCTTAGACGTCGTGTAGCGCGACTTCAATTTGCGAGAATCATCACCCCAATCTGGGGTGAAAATGACTGGGGGCGTATTTTGTTTACTGATGAGTCCAGATTTAGCCTACGGTCTCCGGATGGTCGTCGTCATATAATTTTAGGTATGCCAAAAAGAATGCAAACAATCATTCGGGCACGCGGAGGCAACACTAGTTATTAAGCATGCCCCAACCCAGTTTTTGCTAGCAATGCGTTTCATTTTTCAATAATTTAAAGTCATTTTAGCAAACTACTAATTTATGCTTCTTTTTAGTATTTTAACAAGAGTTTTTTCAAATAGATGGTTGATTAATGTTATAACTTACTTAAAACATGTTACTGCATTTGTGTTATTAAAGTTATTTAAAGTTATTAAAACAATAAGACATCAAGAAACATTAAAAAAAAGGAATTATATATAAAATATCAAGTGCTCCGTTTACATACAATTAATAGAGAACATACATACATACAAACTTTAAGACATACATGTAAAAATACACTCAAAGAACTCATTGTTGTCATCGAACGCCTTTTTCAATAGACATTTTGAATTTGGCTTCTAAAATGTGAAACGTTCCATAATTTCTTCGAGTCTTGCAGTTTATTGAACATTTTTACTCCCAAGTCGTTTGTGTCCTTTTAAGAAATGATAATATTATTTGTGTGCCTTGTATCATGATTTTTTTTTTTGGTCAAGCTCCCGCAAAGGCTGAAAGCCTACGGTGCTGTCAAAGCGCTGCGAGAGGATAACTGTCGATGGTGCTGGTTGTAGCCGTCGGGAAACAAATTTCCTGGCAGATCATTCCACAGCATCGGAGTTCACCAAAGAAGGAATGCTGGAGGAGACTGGATCGAGCAGTAGGTACCTCGACCTGGTAAGGACGAGGTCGCAGAGCCTCTCTAACGTCTTCCGTGATAGAATTTGTAAGACAGAGATAGGTCAGCCACCCTTCTTCGATGTTCCAGGCTGTGGAGATCCATTGTAAGGTTAGGCTTATCGATTAGTCTAATTGCTCTCTTCAGGGTAGTGCCCAGAAGCTTTAGAGCGTGCTTCGCAACGCATCCCCACACATGGAAGCAATACTCCAACGATGGTCGGATGTGTGCCTTGCAGAGCTCCAGACTAGATTATGACTATGTCAAGAATTTGTTCCTATTTGTATATATGTATAGAAGGCATTCGCAGATATACAAATATGGAGCAGTTACAATATTGTTGGATATAAACATTTGCTTAAAATCATTATGACATCCTACACCAGATATAACTATGATAATCCTTATCTGCATTACAAAAACTTTGCTGCATCCAGAAATATATCCTCAAATAATGCTCGCTTAGCTAAGTACAGAATAACACAAAGAAAAGTATGTTGTTCTTTGTACATTTGAGAATATTAAGCCTTTTAGATTTCTCAGTATAAAAGCAGTGTTTGCAAGGTTACAAATTTTATCTATGTGGAAAAAAATGCAGTCAAGTTGATTGACTCAGTACTTCCCACACACATAACTGGGATGCCATTTCATCATTTTGCCGTTGCATGAAACTATAGTCCGAGATCCCTTGCAACCAAATCATCTCCCACCCGCCCGCAAAAAAATACAACACAAAAACTCTCATCAATAGTTTCTTGCCTAGAGAGGCATAGGAGCTCCATAGAACCAAAGACAACACAGTTTTTAATCTGCAAACTTCAACTGGGCCAAACGAAATGATCAAGAGTCCCCAAATCACCTAAACACGAAGTATGAGATGTTTTTATATATCCAATTTTTTATCATTGCCATATACGGCGTCGATATTTCATTAAAATCAATCCCAGGTTATACAGGACAGAACAATCTAAAGCAATACTAGCATATGTATGTATACATCAGAAAATGTCGCTTGACTTCTGTAATAGGCAAAGTAATGTTCAGATGGACACTATGCTATGTCTTTAGATCTTTCTTTCACAGGTCAATGGACAGCCTATTATAAATTCAAAAAAAAGTCAGTTCTACAACCCTCACCCTCAAACAACCCCAATTTCACATTCACCCAAAAAAAAAAGTAGAAATTGATCAGGCATCCCTAAATCGCCCAAAAACGTTTAAGGTGTTTTTATATTGGCACTCAGGGAAGAGGTAGACGCTCCATGGTACGTGCCAAACAGAGTGCTGTACGAAGACCTATGCCAAGTACTAGTACTGGAGGCGGTGCAGAACCACGCCGTCAAATTTCTGAGGAACGCCGAGCGGCACGAAAGCCGCCTTATCCGTGAGGCGGTGGACTATGACCCAAGGAACATCGACAGGTACAAAAGACCGAAAAGCCAGCTGCTAGAGCTGATGAGTCCTTAGAAGACAAAGAAACGGGGTAGAAGACCGACATAAATGTGTTGCAGGCAAGATTTGCAACACAGGTGGATAAAAAACTGCGAACACGTTCACCCAAGCTCCTTGACCTCGTAAAAGAAGGTCGGGGGGCCTGGGGCAGGACAAGCAAGAAAGACGAAAGAAGGCCAAGAATGAAGCCAGGCAGCAAAGAAGAGCCCACCAGCCGTTTGGTGGGTCACCTTAACGTGGACTTCTGGTCAAAGCCCCAGCGAGGGAACCCAACATAGGGGACGACACGAAAAAGCCAAATAAGGCTACCGTGAAACAAAATCCACCACGTGCTTCCGCGTCGCGTTCGCGAGTAACTGCCAACTTTGGACAATGGGGCAAAATTGGGGGCGGGGGGTTGGAAGGGGGGTGAGGGTAGTTCGGCGAAGCGGACGACTCATGGAAGCTCAGCAAGTCTGCATTGGGAGAATTCGTCCCCGAGGCCGGTGAAGGGGGATTGATTCTCTTAATGCAGGGGTGGTGGAGGGAGAGCACTCGGACTAGAGTCGTCCGTCCGGTGTTTTTATATTTTATTTTTTTGATTATTGCTGCGGCACCACTGACACGATCTCTAAAAACCTTGCTCGTTTTCTGTCCTCACCACGGTAGTAATACTCTGCCGAAATTTCATTATAGCCAACTCGACAGTGTTACAGAATACAGAACGATCTGCGAAGCAATACTCCTATGTATATATCAGAAAATTCTAAGTTCCTTGGTTTCTATAATAAGCAAGGCAATGTTCGGATGAACCTAAGAAAGTGTATTATGCCGAGAGGTCTTTCTTTCACATGTCAGTACACAGGCTATTATGAATACAACAAATGTATTAGTTTTACAATGAATGAAACACATTTATAAAATAAAATAAGCAAGGCTAAAAGCAAATAAAAAACTAATCAGTCAAAGATTTTCTAGATAAAACGAGTATATGCTTCCGATTCCTCGACTATTTTTTTACCCCATTTTTAGCATCAATGTCAGTGAGCGTTAAAAGCGGAGATTGTCTAGCAGAGTAAATACATGCGTCATTATCTAAATTCAAAAGGGCTCAAATTGCAACAAGCATTGCAACTTAAGCCTCCATTGGTCTGGTTCTTTTGTTTGTACGTAAAAACAAAATTATTTGTAATTTCTAGAGTGACCTAACTTTTTTGTTCGCCAGTATATGCAAGTTAAGCAAACCTCAAAAGGGCGTATCATCCCATATGCCATCACTGTTCCTCCTCTAACCTGGCACTCAATTCAAATAAGCACGCAAACCAAATTTTCCGAATAGCATACATACGAAGCCCGATATTTTATAGTTTCGTTTCCTCTGCACAACTGAGAATAGCTAGTGGGCGTATTCCCATTTAAATTATTCAGTTAGGGAGAGAGTGACGTTTACAGTTGTTTAGTTTATTTACAGTCTAGGTGCTGTCCGCCTATTCGCTTTTGTACCAGACGCCTGTCAGTCGAATCGAAAACACGAGATGCGCCACAATGTAACATTTAAACATGGTAAAAAAGCTGTCTGTGGAAATTGAAAGAGAAACCGTTTCGAGCTAGATTGGAGATGAAGTTATATCGGGATGTTTTTCAGTCACTCGGGGTTCGACTTATTGCTATTGTTACGGTTTCCAGTGAAGCTCGCTCTTTAAATGAGAAAGAACTTCTTTGTGTTTTTAACATTTCAAATTATGAATAAGATAGTAACGTATGGTTTTAGCTAGCCTATTTAGGCATCGCCTCTCTAAATTCTTCTGAAAAATAGTCACATCATTCATTCGATTTCTTTTAATTTTGCAGGTTTCTGTTATTATATCAAAAAATGCGGAATAATACGTTCTGATTTACATAATGACGCATTATGATTTTCAATAGACTATTGTGATTTACATTTGATACGTTTTGATTTACAGATGATGTTTTCTGAATTACAACTGACGCTTTCCGATTAGGCGCCAGTGCACACTTGCGGGTGTTTACCGTCCGGCGTCATTGCGGCGCCGTTGCGGCACCGCGAGTTTGGCTGCACACTACCTCCGGTCTTCTAACGGCACCGCTACACCGCATGAATCAGTGTTGCTTGAGACGTCAAAATGGAAATACGTAGAAGAAAGCGTGCGCTTTTTGCTTAGCTAGTGTACAAACATTGTACTTTGAAAAGTAACCGAAGCTATCGGGTACATTTGTTTATCGAGTTAAGGCTTACAGGTAGATTTGTTACATCCTTTTCGGATTCCGGATAAATTTTTTAAATACTTTCGAATGAGCATTGCCTGATTTGATGAACTTTCAGTGAAAGTTTCGGATAAGATACGATCCCAGGATTCCTTTCGGCAAAGTCCTCCGAGAATATTTCGCAAATTTTGATCCATGCACTCCTCTTTTTTACACGGTCGTGGTATATTTCGGAGGCAATATTCGCCATATTTCTGGATAATTCTTAATACTGTCTATATACTACATCCAGATTGTTTTCACAGGTCATCCTGAATTCGTGAACGGTAATTTGCCGCACGTCTGCACCAAGCAACTAACAAAACAGTACTGTAGACCCGGAGATGCGGTTGCGGTGCCGCTGCGGTTCCAAAGATATCGATGACTTGAAACAGCTGCACCGCGATCGGACGGCACCGCAGCGGTGCCGGATACTAATGTGCATCTTTCAATCTATCGCTTAGTACTTCAGACCGCAATTCCGGCGCCGTTGCGGCGCCGGACGGTAAACAGCCGCAAGTGTGCACCGGCGCTAACAACTGGAAAAGTAACAATTTTTGTTCATTCAGACGCTATTTACCTACATGGCACCTCTAAAAAACTCGAGACATGTAAAAACAAAGCATGGCTTTTTGTCTATTCAAATACGATATCTGTTGCAAATGTGGCGAGAGACCAGTTGGTTGTGTAAGACAGATGAATTGGTTGTGTAAAAATGTCCCAGTTTATACGCAGTTAAGCCCCTTTGAACGGGGTCGGATTGTAGGCCAACGAAAACGTGGTGCTTCTTTCAGAGCAGAAGGGCGACTGCAGTGAGCTAGAGGTTCTGGAGCACATGGACGAACCACAGACCGGCAAAATCGTCATCTACGCTCACATGCGTATACAAGGGGGGGTAATAGGGGTAATTACACCTCCCAAGATTTCCGAAAAAAAAACTCAATTCAACTTTGACTTATTTTATTTGACTTATTTATTTAACCAATTATCGCACTGGAAAAAAATCTCTTTTTCAGTAACTAAATCACAAAAGGGTTTGCTTTGCATTATTTCAGTGATGCATATCTAATATATTCCCATTGTTACATAATCAGTTGAATGTCCTATACAACGTGGTAGCTTGTCACAAAAATTTATCTAACTCATTAATTACCTGTTTTGAAAATTGCACCGATTAGAAAAGTTAAAACACTAATTAAAAAAAATGGAGTATGTGTTGTGGCTACTAGGGTACCTGACTGTTGAGTGTTCATGATCATTTAATTTTTTATGTGTGCCAATAAAATGTTCACGGATGGTACGTATTACATATTATTTGTATTCCGTAAAATTAAAATTGATTAATGCATCAATATATTTTTTATTTCATCTCCCTTAAATATCCGATACTCCACTGTTTCACTTGCTGTTTATATCTTCTTTTTTATTTTAATACTATTAACATTTTCCATTTCTTTTGCATCAAAGTCCTTCACGAAGGTATTACAAAAAATAGTGAAAGCACACACAACTTCATGCCCCGCTACCCCCCCAAGACTGAAGTCTGGATACGCCCCTGTCTACGACTACTGGCCCTTCAAGACAGAATGCGATCCACTCGAACTGTTGCTGACGCTTGGTATGCAGCTATAGGGAAGCCCATTGGAATCCAGACGGTGTACCCGAGATTGAGTGAGATGGGCTTAGAATCATGTCGTTCGCATCTACTGCTTCCACTCACTGCAGATGGCCTTCTTCGACGAGTTCAGGTTTGTCTGGGGGCACATAACGGACGCCAACGCGTAAGACGACGACGAGGTGAACGGTGTGATTCCCAGTTTGCTGTTGAGCGCCATGTACACCGTCCTATTGGTTCCATGGTTTGGGGTGCCATTGCATTCAACAGCAAGTCACGTTTACTTGTGATTCGTGGCACAATGACTGCGCAACGTTATGTGAATGAGGTGATAGAACCAATTGCAGTTTCATATGTCCTTGGCCTCAAAGAGGGTTTCTTCCAGCAAGGTAATGCACGTCCTCATATTTCAAGGGTATCGATGAGGTTCCTACAGGAAGCTGAGGTCAGGGTGCTTCCCTGGCCTCCGCGATCACCCGATTTATCGCTGATTGAAAAGGTATCCTCCTGTGAGGGCAGCTTGGGAGGCTGTACCTCTATAGTTTATCAAAAACCAGATTACGAGCAAGCCGCGTAGACTAGAGGAGTGCATTCGTCAAAATGGAGGGTCCACCCATTATTTCACTTGCGAGTAGTATATTTAACGCCATCAGACGCACGAGCTACTCGAACTGCACTTTGATTCTGATCGCATGAGATTGAAAATGCACGTTTCGAGACGACCATCAAACGACCCGTTAGTGGCGCTCCAATACTTTGCATGAGAAGCAGAGCGGACGCCAGTTGGGGATCGCCGAACCAATCGAACTACACTTTCATTCTGATCGCATGCGAATGAAAACGAGGAGATTTAAAACGCCACGGCTCGAGACGACCATCAAACGACCCGTTAGTGGCGCTCCAATACTTTGCATGAGAAGCAGAGCGGACGCCAGTTGGGGATCGCCGAACCAATCGAACTACACTTTCATTCTGATCGCATGCGAACGAAAACGAGGAGATTTAAAACGCCACGGCTCGAGACGACCATCAAACGACCCGTTAGTGGCGCTCCAATACTTTGCATGAGAAGCAGAGCGGACGCCAGTTGGGGATCGCCGAACCAATCGAACTACACTTTCATTCTGATCGCATGCGAACGAAAACGAGGAGATTTAAAACGCCACGGCTCGAGACGACCATCAAACGACCCGTTAGTGGCACTCCAATACTTTGCATGAGAAGCAGAGCGGACGCCAGTTGGGGATCGCCGAACCAATCGAACTACACTTTCATTCTGATCGCATGCGAACGAAAACGAGGAGATTTAAAACGCCGCGGCTCGAGACGACCATCAAACGACCCGTTAGTGGTGCTCCAATACTTTGCGTGAGAAGCAGAGTGAACGTGAGTTGGGAATCGCCGAACCACTCGAACTACACTTTCATTCTGATCGGATGCGACTGAAAACGAGGAGATTGAAAACGCCACGGCTCGAGACGGCCATCAAACGACCCGTTAGTGGCGCTGCGCTGCAATACTTTCCATTTCCTTTCTGTGTGCGGAGGCGTGTAATTTTTTCTAGCGTTTTCGGAATTTACGCTGCTATGAGCCGCACGAGTTTGGATAAAATATTGACGAGCTGTCACACGTAGGCGCCACATCCGGCCATCACTTCCGACGCCGGCCGCCATTGTTATTAATTTCACTTCCTGCCTGCTACCGGATTTATCTTCATGAACATCCACATGTCGTGTTCATAGCAAATCTGGCAGATAGATACGCTAAATATCCAGAATTGGACTGACAAGAGCGTCGAACTGTTCCAGCAGGTGTTTCAAAAAGATCAAATCACATTTCTGAAGCGTCAATTGTAAATTCAAACTGTCACATGTAATATTACAACTAATAGTTTAAATTTGCAATTGATGTTTTAGAAAAGCAATTTGGTCCTTTCTAAACTAAACTACATACTGCTGGATGACAGCGACGTATAGTATACATGGCTATGTTTATTGTCGTTTATGGTAGGTACACTCATGAGAAGCATGTATGGGTTTCTCATAACAACTTCAAGCTACATCTGGCGTTCCTCAAGGAAGCAATTTAGGGCCACTGTATTTTTATTCCTGTGAATTATCTACCAGATAGTTTTTAATCTACCGCGTGGCCGTCGTAGATTGATCAGCAAAAATAATTTGGTGAAAGAAATAAAGACGTTAGCATAACTCATTTATTTTAGATGTCAAAAATTAAAAACTATATGCTGTCTCGAATTAAAATGTTTCAATGATAGACTCCATTCTAATATCCCATTTGTCTAGTTCAAAAAACTTTTATTTTATTATTTAATTACAATCGGCAACACCATCCTAAAAACGGTGATTGGATCGCTGCAGACAATATTTAATGTCTTTGTTTTGCTTATTTTCTCTATCCATTTTTAGACTCGACATAATAATGACGATCGCTCCCCTCTCCCCTTACCTCATCATCACGCAGTATGCAGATGACTACAAGCCTTTCAAGGCTATACATACTCTTAGGCCCGCTTGTACAATCCGAGCTAAAGCTTCGGCTTAAGGTAAGCCGACGTTAAACCACGTCAGTTGCAAAACATCCGTTGTATAATGCTGGCTTAGCCCCCCACTCCAAGCTTAACACGAGCTTACGTAAGCCGAAGCTTAACGCGAGCTTAGCTCAGGTTTAAACCTAACCTGATACAAGTGACATGATATGTTAAGGAGGAACCTTCAAATTGCTTGTCACTTTATTAGTTCATATTTTTTGTGTCTAATTTAACAAAGAGAACAAATGAAAGAACAGAGACAGAAACGGTCGTTGCCGAAATTTGACACAAACTGTCATAAGTGCCTAACCAAAAAAGGTTCAGATGATTATGTCATTGATGCCAACTGTAGTGAATTTCATTATCAACCAGGTTTAACTAAGCCGACGATTGTACAACGGGTGTCGACTTTAAGCCTGAGCTTAGCTAAGCTTAAGCCTAACAAAGCTCGTGTTAAACCCGCATTTGTACAACCGGCCTTAAATGATTGTCAGCCATTGCTGAAGGACCTTGATCCAGTAGCGAAACGGTTTAAACACCACCAGATGGTCTTGAATATAAGAAAGTGTGAAGTGTTGTCTTTAACGGAATGCTTAGTTAGAAAAACTGATTGCAATAACAGCCACTGTGATACACAACGTCTTATGAAATGAGTATAAAGTAATTACCACAATTTAAAATAACGACGTATATATCTAAGTATAGGTACTACTACCTTAATAACACTACTCTCACCTAACTAACTAGATGCAGGCCCGTTAAGCTAA
Organism: Callosobruchus maculatus; assembly: GCA_951848785.1. Taxonomy (NCBI): domain Eukaryota; kingdom Metazoa; phylum Arthropoda; class Insecta; order Coleoptera; family Chrysomelidae; genus Callosobruchus; species Callosobruchus maculatus. Next base: position 209,110 of record CATOUR010000207.1, on the reverse strand, counting down.
TGTATAGTTCTAGCAAGGAACTACTCAGGTCATTGTGATCAAACTTAGCGTAACGCCCCTTTTGTGCAAAATTGGAACTGTTACTCATAATTGCTTATACATATTATACAATTATATCATTATTCAAGTGCTAATAAAATAGGAAGTAATAGATAATAATAATTAATATTTAAGAAGCATGTGGTTTTAATTTTGAAATCACAAAGCAGGTACTATTAATCTTCTGGGATATGTCATTTACGTGCCTCTATCTCACTTCTCGATATGCAATTTCAGTAGAATATTTCGTCTTTGTGTAGTCGTAGCTTACTATTTAATGAACAGCCCTGCTAGTGTTCAGGATTGGTGCCTCCTTCAAATTTAAAATTGCCTATGGATGAATGAAAGAAAGAGGATTTCTGGTGGCAAGAGCCACCAGTGCATAGGCCTAAAAGCGGGCTCTGGTGCACCTTTTCTTACTCCAAGCTCAGCCCTTATCGCAAAGGTGAGGATGGCCTTAGGTTCTGTCCATCTTATGTCTTCAGGTTCAATGACCCTTGAACCATGTATAGTCTGCCTCTGATATCCAAGCGCTACGCAACGATATAGAATGTGTGCCTATAACTCCTCCTCCTCGCCACAGCGTACAGACGTCGGGTCGCCTCCGACCCCTACCACACATAAGTGACGTCTGAAGGTGTTATGGCCAGATAGCAGCCCCACAAGTAACCTTACCTGGCTTCTCTCAAATGACAGACAGAACCTCCCCATCTTGGCGCGAGGACTAAAAATAACTTCTCTACATAGCTTGACGGAGTTGTCCAGAGATTCATCTCCATCTCTCAAGATGTTGATTTTGCAACCACACTTCTGTTTTTTTCTAATGCTGACTGCTGCCAGTTTCACAGACAGGTCAGAATGCAGGAAATTAGTTCTGGGCTCTCGCCTTGGGAGCGCGTCCGCCGTTTCACTACCGCAAACTCCACCATAACTCGGCAGCTCGGCACCAACTCAAAATTGCCTATAGTAGATCTACAAGTCGTTGTCTCCAATTATAGTTATTCTTAATATTAAGTTTGAAATTATAGTATATTTCAGCAATGGAGTAACTGAACCTAAATAAACAAAAAAAATAGGAGGGACATGTGACTTCTGTAATCATAACTGAACTTTTCCAATCCAGTCCTGCCTCGCAGGTAGTCAACTGCCACTGCCCTTTGTGACCATCCAACTGTAAATAAATCTGGATATGTGGTGACACATGATAGAACGCTGTTGATACCAAAAGGTAAAAGTGCATCAAAGCATTGCTGTTTTCTGCCTTTGTTTCTAGACACGATGAAAGGGTGATGCAAATAGTATGGTGTTGATCAAGCGTCCAGTGGGATGCCCTTTTCCACTAAATATTTTCATTATAGGGTAGAGCTTAATGGCGGCTTTTACGTATAAGGAGAGAAAATACCATATGCAAAGTCTTCTGCTTCCTTTGGATAACAAAGAAAGTAGACGAGTAAAAATGAAGGAAGATAGCCGTTATTTGCTTGCAATAGGTGATGGAAGTACCTATTTTAAACATTATTATATGGATCACTGTGGATCGCTCTAGTGGCGAAGTATAAAGATGGGGACAATCAGAGCAATCATCATTATAGTCACAATGTTCACAATGTCTTAACAGACATGTTGTGAACCCGTAAAATGCATTAAGTCGGAGCTAGAGTATTGCCGACACGAATATTATCAATAGTTTTGAGAACTGTAGCTCATCGTCGTTCGCGATTTACTGCCAGTTCAGTGGCGCTCTTGATACTCATATCCAGCAACTGTTTCGTCGTATCCACCCAGCGTGTAGGGGAGCGGCCACGGCGCCTCCCACTCGGGGCATGACCCTGAACTACAAGTTTCTCCATATTATCGCTTCTGTGGATATGTCCGAAGAATGTAAGCATTCTCATCGACACAATGGAGGATAGTCTCTTTGGATTACCAAGCTCATCCAGTATGGAAACGTTAGTTCGATGGGCGGTATAAGGAACTCTCAGCATTCTCCTCCACGTCCACATTTCAAGAGCGAAGCTAAGTAAAATTCAACCCTTTGCTTGTGATTGTATAACAAGCGCAGTACTCACGACTCCGTTGAACGCGCTATACTTCATTATCACAATTGATGGCACCAAATGACTGGGCAAAAGCGCTCTTGTAACAAACCTACAAGTTTACAAATTGAATTAAGGGGCCTAGGTATACAATGTGTTCCACCATCATGTCGACAAACTTTGAGGTATGAAAATACAATTAAAGTTATCTAGAAAAAATGCGAAAAAAGAGTGGTCAACCTTTTAATTAATTTTTGATTACATTTTCAATTTCTGTATCACGACTCCATGGGTACGCGCAGTTGTAGCGCCATAGCTTGATTATCTATCAACCGACTCACGACATTTTGGACTCATTTTATAGGAGAATGACTGGGCATATCAACTGAAGCAAAAAAAGATGATACCTGACAATTTCTAAGGCTAAAAAAATCCACCAACCTTAAAAAAAATGTGTAATGAAATTGTTTCGGTTACTTGCAAATAATTTGGAAAAAAGCCATATTAGTGCCTATTTATAAACACAGTCTAATGTTTATCAGGATGTTTCCTGTCTAACGACACGCAATTTGTTTATGTAGCACTAAAATCATCGACGAAATAGGCTTTTTTATTACGACTAATTTTGAAATAAACGAGAATTTGGTATGCACATTGTCTTTATTGGACTTCGGTACAGATTATTACTTAAATGCAATTTACATGAACAAATTTTATTATTTTTATTTTTGGTATTATTTATTTAGTATTCAGCTAATGACTGAAAGGCAACTAACTGAAATGAGATATGTTGGAATCACTTGGAAATCAAAGAAAACAGACTGGAGCGTAGCTTAGCGTCGAGTAACCCAGAGCGTTAGTTTCAGAAGTCAAGCGTGCCTAAATAAAAATGGTGGACATTTTGAAAACTTCGTTGATTAATTTAAATACTAAATAATCACATTTGTTCATGTAAATTACATTTAAGTAATAATCTGTACCGAAGTCCAATAAAGACAATGTGCATACCAAATTCTTGTTTATTTCAAAATTGGTCGTATTTCGTCGATGATTTTAGTGCTACATAAACAAATTGCGTGTGGTTAGACAAGAAACATCCTGGTAAACATTAAACTGTCTCAATAAATAGGCACTAATACGGCTTTTTTCAAATTATTTGCAAGTAACCAAAACAAGTGCATTACAAAAAAAATTTTTTTTTTGTTTGGTGAATTTTTTTAGGCTTAGAAATTGTCAGATATTGTATTTCTTTGCCTTAGTTGATATGCCCAGTTATTCCCCCATAAAATGGGTCCAAAAACTTGTGAATCGCTCGATAAATGATCAAGATATGGCGTTACAACTGCGTGAATACATGGCGCTGTGATAAAGAAGTCATAATACAGAATGGCCTATTCTGCCGAAAATTTTAGTGCTACATACACGAGTTGCATGTGGTAAGATACGAAACATCCTGCTAAACATTAAAATGTCTTAATAAATAGGCACTAATACGGCTTTTTTCAAATTTTTTGTAAGTAACCCAAATAAGTATATTACAAAAATTTTTTTTTCAGTTTGGTGAATTTTTTTAGCCTTAGAAATTATCATATATTATCTCCTTTTGCTTTAGTTGATATGCCCAGTCATTGTCCTATAAAAAAAGTCCAAAATGTCGTGAATCGGTCGATAAATAATCAAGCTATGGCGCTATAACTGCGCGAACCCATGGAGTCGTGATACAGAAATTGAAAATGTAATAAAAAATTAATTAAAAGGTTGGCCCTTTTTTTTCATTTTTTTTCTCTATAACTTTAATTATATTTTCATACCTCAAAGTTTGTCGACATGATGGTGGAACACATTGTATACATTTATACATAATTATGTATTTGCCATGTAAAACACGGATTTCCATTTCGAACAGAACTCACTTGATTTTCAAACTAGATACACAGTATTTCAGAAGGTGACAGTTACATACGACCTTAATGAATGACACCTCAGAGCATTTTTCCAAAAAAGTGTGCAAAAAAACTCATAATGCAAAACCATACATTCTTCAAAATCTGCAATTTAACAACCAAACACGATATCAAAACAAGGCCACCGGAGTGACATAACACAAGCTTCCTTCTTCGATTTGCTTTTTGAATCACTACTGTAAGTTTAAAGATAACGTCAGGAGCTTCGAAATGCGAAGTTCATTTTTATGGCGACGTTTGAATCTTACCTTTGGACCTTTTGACCTTACCTTTGGACTTTTGGACTTACCTCCCCTCATCTTAGACACACATACTGAAGAAAGGGAACAGACGGCCATGCCTTCTCCCCATCACGGGAATACTTAGTTTCTTTTTCTAATCTTCCATCTAGTGCCCAAACCACTTAGATAGCTACATGGAGTTGGTGGCATCAATTGTGGTAGGAAGGTATAGAAGCACTGCCAGAACTTCAAATGGTAATTATATTTTTTTAATGTAGTCTTGTATTTTGTAACAAGCTATAATAAACTTTCGCATTCAAAATATATTTCTAATTATAATGAATGGAGCAGGCAAATATCAAAAAATTAATCATTCCGTGGTGTTGCAATATCTGGATGAAAAAAAACCATCCCAGGAACAAGTTTTCATCTTGGGTTAAGCTTTTATTCCTCTTGCTGTATTTAAAACACCGCTTCAGAATTCAAAAATTCGGCAGTGTCGTCAGATTTACCACCTTTACGTTTTTGTTATTTTAAATGGAATGCCCTATTTATTTTTGTTGCTGTGAATTGCTCATGTCGAATTTAGTAAGGTCTTATAACTTCAAAATTTTGTTTTTAATAACTGCTGAGATACGGCAACACCTCTTTTTCAGTGAAAATGAAATGCTTCAAAACTGCCACAGCTAGAATAATAAATTGCAATACCAGAAGGTTTTTGAACAAACAGAATTCAAAAATGTTAACAGCACTGTTGCCAGATTTACCACTTTTGCATTAGATGCCATCCTTGGGCATTCGATTCAAAATTATGACGTGAAACGTGAAAGTGGTAAATCAGACATCCGCTGTTAGCAATTTTGAACTCTGAATGTTCAAAAACTCTGATCTGTTGAATTTTATTATTCCAGCTGTGGAAGTTTTGAAGTGTACCGGTACTTTTTACTAATCCGATATATCGATGTATGTATGTACATATATAGGGTCATTCTCTTTTTTAACTGTGTGTAGAAATTGTAGAACTAAACAACTTTTTCAAATAACCTTTTCCGAAAACGGAGAAGGAAGCGCGATACAGAATCAAAAGAGTAAATCTGTTTTTTTACTTGGCTTATCGTATTATAAGTTTATAAATACTAATTTGTTTTATATTAATTTGCGACTTTTAGGACTAACTCATTTAAAATTAACAAACGATAAACGGTGATTGACCACTGCACTGTATGACAGTTACAATTTCTCATCGATACGACAAAAATCCGAACAAAAAAATAAACATAAACAGACTAGTTATGTCTTGATACACAAGCCCAGATTAATTCGTTTTACTCTATATCTGGCTTATTTTTTAGTTTTCTGATAAAGCTATTCATTTTAACGACTTCTGTATATGCGTACAGAGACGATTTACTACGAAATGAACTGTTTTCTACTTTTTTGCTATGCAGAGAGATGCAGAGAGACATAACTACATTTAAGATTTTCTACTTTTGCGTCCTCAAGACTTTAGTTTCATGTATACAGAGCTATCAAATATCAAAGTTCAAAGAAAATAGACGAAACCATTTTCTAAGCGCACTCAGCAGTGTTTTATTTTCTCATTCATAACCTTACTACTTGTACTTTTCATCAACGCATGCCCTTCGAATCTGGCGTTAAAACACGTTTTGCTCTTGACAATGGAGCGAAAGGTCAATGCAAAAAAAACACTAAAACAACACACCATGGTGAGTTGGACACCTGTCCCGGCCAGCGTACGCAGCCCTCACGAAATTTCTGGTCCCCCTTGGCGGTTACATTTCAATTTTTTATTTTTTGGTCGTGCTTCCAAGCAAATCAAGGCAGGTGCCGACTTCCTGGAGGAAACCGACACCAGTCCGCATTTTGGCGAAGCCTACTCGTGTATCGCCTGACCACAGAGCTTATCATACGTCAAGAATATGTTTTAAGTAGGTACGTAAACAGGCGTTTGCAGAACACAACTCTTCTTCTTCTGTGTTTCAGGTTTTAGGCACTTTACCTGTTATGAATGAGTGAATGAAACAGGGAGAGAGGCTATCTGGTGGCTGTAACCACCAGTGCATAGGCCTGCCAACGGGCCCTTTTGCGCCTCTGCTTACCTAGTTCCCAAGTCCAGCCCTCATCGCAAAGGTGAGGATGGCCTTGGGTCCTGCCCATCTTATGTCCTCAGGTTCAAGAACCCTTGAACCGAGCATAATCTGCTTGTAATACCCAAGAGCTTCACAACGACACGTCGGATCATTTGCTACCTCCATCACATGCAAAATGGCGTTTGAAGGTGTTATGGCTGGATAGCAGGCCGACAAGTAACCTTAGTCGGCTTCTGCCCAGCGAGAGACAGAACCACCCCACCTTAGCCAGAAGTCCTGAGATAAATTCTCTAGCTTGACGGAGATGTCCAGAGATTCCTCTCCATCTGATAAGATGCTGATTTTGCAACCATACCTCTATTTTCCTTCTAATGGTACCTGCTGCCAGCCTCAAAGCCGTCTCAGGACCCAGGAAGTTATTCCTCGACCCACGCCTTGCGAGCGCGTCCGCCATTTCATTACCACTAACGCCAGCATGACTCGGCACCCACATAAGTGACACCTGATGTCTTGCCGAAATGTCATCCAAGACCTTTGTACATTGCAGAGCGAGCCTTGATGTAAACCTGCATGCACTTAATGCTTTTAATGCTGCCTGGCTGTCAAAGCAGATAGTGGTCCGCTTGCTTGGCCCCTGAATTTCGTAAATACGAAAAACACAAGCTAAAATCGCATATATCTCTGCTTGGAATAGCGTGCTGTATCCCCCGGGAGAGAGGGAGAGATTTGTTTTTGGCCCATAGACCCCAGCGCCGGAGCCTTCGTCGGTAAGTGAGCCATCGGTGTACCAGACTGTCCATCTCCCCTCAAAAGGCCGCCTGCCGCTTGGCCTTGTAGGATACCTCACGGTAAATTTGCAGTCGAAGCGATATGTAGGAGAAATTATATCAATCCTCATATGTAGGATATGGTCATCCCTTTGTAGTTCCGAGAGGAAGGCAGAGTGTCCCCTGTCAGGATTCACAAAGGACCAACTGCCTTGACTCCACAATCGGAATGCAAACACCCTTGCCTCCCCTTGAACTATCAAGTCGAGTGGAGGAAAATTCAGCAGTGCTTCTAGCGCGCTCAACGAAGTCGTGCACTTGTTATACTAACACAAGCCAAGCGTTGAGTTTTATTTAGCTTTGCTTTGATTGTCTCTATCATCACACATGGCCACCACACCAGTGATCCATACAATAAGGATGGCCTAACGATTGTAGTATAAAGCCAGAACATCACCTTAGGAGTCAAGCCCCAATTCACTCCTACAACCATTCTGCATGCCCATAACGAATTACGTACCTTATTGACTTTATATTCTACATGTTGTCTCCAATTCAGCTTTGAGTCTAGAATTACGCCTAGATATTTTACTGATTGGGGAAGTTCAAGTGATGTTCCAAAGAGGGCGTGCTATGACACCCATCTTTTTCTTGGCCTTCCGATATCTCTGCTTCCAGAACATTGATAAAATCTGGCTCTGGCTGGAATTCTGTGTCCGTGCATTCGTTCTACATGTTCGTTCCATTTAGTCTAATTTTATTTATTTTTCGTTTATATTGAGGATGTTTAGTTCTGCTCTTATATCACTGTTTCTTAGTCTACCTAATTTTATGCAACCTTTCACTCTTCTTAGAAATTTCATTTCTTGTGTTTGTACCCTATTTTCTTCTTTTTTCGTCGTTGTCCAAGTTTACTACCGTATAAGAGGGTTGGAACAGGTATAGTTTTGTGAAATTTTATTTGAGTTTCTTTTCTCTACACACTACACTACAGAAGTGTCGACACTGATTGGGACCTGAAATAAATGTAAACAGCTCATATTATATATCTGACTTCTACAATATTTGAAATATTTTTACCTGTTCCAGTACTTTATCCTTTACGACAATCTTTGTCCTGACTGGATATTTACATGGAAAGCCATGGTTTTAGTTTTGCTTCTTGATATTTTCATGTCGTATTTTCGACAGATTGTTTGTAGGGTGGAGATTTTTCTTTGTAAATCGTCTTCTCTTTCGGCTAGCTGTACAAGAACACAACTCATAATAATAATACATAATCCACTGGCTCCACTGGGCAGTGTTTGATCTGTGACAAGTCGACACAAAGACCCACAAAACGATGAACATAAAGAGAAGTCTACAATACATCTTGAAGCCTCTGTTCTGCAGTTATACCTTCCGCGACATCTGGGAAGGCGTGGACTATTGACTTTGGAACAACTGCACGACATGGTAGCATAGGCCACTGTCTGTCATGTGACACAGAGCACTGATTCCCAGATCCGCTTTGTGGGAGAGCACGAGAATAGGAGTAAAGGAGCCTTTCTTTGTAGAGCAGCAATGCGAGTAGCCTCATCCTCGACATCACGCAGAGGTGACAGCAGTGCATTATGGAACCTGCTCCTGTACGATTAAAAGGCCACATTGAAGTTACCGAAGTTGACTTTGTTTTAAGACTTCATAAAGGTAAGTTGATGCTTGGAATTTTCTACAAATATCTAGAAGAGCATGGCCTCTCTGGGCCGTTGACCTTCTCTTTCCTAAGGTTATACCTCATAACGCGTATAAGCTTAATTCTGTAAAATAAACTTAATGAATAATTTTCGTTCGATTGTCTAAAATGAATACTTCAAGACCATGGAATAGGTCGAATGGATAATAAATGTCGAATGTTTCCATAGTGTTTATTCGATAGTTCCCATTACTACTCTTTTACTGCCCACGCCGATAGGTGAGGGGATATTCTCTGTCCGTCTGCCTTTCTTTTAGCCTTGTAATCTCAGTAACCGCTGCATGGATTATGATGAAATTTGGGTATCGATATGCTTTCGTCGATCTATCTGTCTATCTATTGGTGTTTTTATAGCCTCGTAATTTGCTTAGCAATATTGCTATAATTTTGAAAATTGGTGCATGCAACGCCTTGCATGCACCGCCGAGTTATTAGCAAAAAACCAAAAAAATCGAATATTCCTCAATCTTTGATTTTAGTTGTTTTAGTGGTATCATTTTTGGTTGTCCAAGAGACAAGGGACAAGACGGATGTATATATACGAGTATTGCGCTTTAGATCATTCTGTATTGTGTAACCTGTTAATTTTTTAATTGATTTTCATGGCACAATATTACCACCATGGCAAAGACTGCAAGCTCGTAAGGTTTTTAAAAATCGTTTCAGTGGCTGCGCAGTAAAAATGAAAAAATATAAAATATAAAAACAGCTCAAACTTCGTTTTTATGCGATTTGAGAGTTCCTGATCGTTTTCCACAACTTCTTGGAGCGAGTAAATTTGGGATAATTTGGGGGTAGGGGGCTGTGGAACTAAAAAAATTGCTGTATTCGTGGTGGGCTCTTTATTGCCCTGTAAAGGAACGACATAATGCTTTACCTGAATGCCTTAGACAAAAAATAATTTTTGAAATTACATTTTTTTTATAACTGAGCAGACCGCGCAGGCAGAGCCTAAATACCAGAGTACCGCGGCTGCTGTGAAAGGCTGTTGTAGATATTTCGATATTTCTATAATATGTAGCTCATCACTAATCTGATAGCAATGAAATTTGTAAACCGTGGTAGAGATCGATAAAGTCTATTGTTTTAAAAAATTGCGTTAGAGGTGGTGAAACTAAATTAAAAAAGAAACAGTACCTGCAACACAAAAGCCGTTCAAGCTCTGTTTTTGAATACTCTAGGGACTGATCTGATCCATTTTCTACATTGTTTGTAGTGGTTAAAATGAGCTGAGGTGGAATGGGATCTTGGATAGGGTGGTTGGGAAACCCCTGAACACGTATTATTGCACTTCAAAGATTGATAGTAATAATATAATCTGTTTTGAATATGGAAAAATCGGCATGCCATGTGATCAGGATATCATGTGATGATTGCAGAATTAAAACTGGAGAGAAATGCAACAAACTATTTACAAGAGAAAACAATAAAGCTGTATTACCGTAATGAACGACCCATCTCTGTTTGTTGTAGTCGAGAGCTGTTCATCAGACGTATTTTCAATAAACGCCGGTGTTCCTCAGGGATCTGTCCTATTCCCTACACTGTTTCCGGTGTACATCAACGAGCTGCTGGGAATAACATCCAATCCAATCTACAACTTCGCAGATGACAGTACATTAGTGTCATGCATGGAACCAGGCAAGCCACCCCCATCCCAGGAGACGGTACGTCGGCGACAGCAGCATGCCTCACAGATCAACGCAGATATCAAAACAATTGTCGACTAGGGATTAGTAAATAAAGTACATTTCAACGTACAGAAAACTCAAACAACAACACTTACAAAGAAGTCTCACGACGGCTTACCAACCGTGGAAATGGAGGGCCACCCCATAGTCGAATCACCTTCCGTCAAGATTTTGGGGATCAACATCAACAATAACATGTCCTGGCACGACCACGTCGTCAGTATAGCTAAAACGGCATCCCAGAAGCTTGGAGTTTTATTCCGCTGTAGGAAGTCGTATATACCAGAGCAACTGCTGCTGCTCTACAAGGGACAGATCCGACCATCGCTGGAGTATTGGTCCCATGTGTGGGGATGCGCTCCGAAGCACTCTGAGGCTTCTGGACACTATCCAGAAAAGAGCAATCATATTAATCGATACGCCTAGCCTCACAAAGGACCTCCACAGCCTGGAACATCGAAGGAGGGTGGCTGACCTATCCCTGTTTCAGATTCTATCACGGAATATGTTCGAGTGAGCTCTCCTAGATAATAACACCAAAGGCCGTCCGAACCAGGAACACTAGAGAAGCTCTGCGTGCTCATCCTTACCAGGTCGAGGTCCTTACTCCTCGACCCAGTCTCCTCCAGCATTCCTTCTTGTGGAGACGGCTACAACCTGCAGCGTTTCAAATCTAACGTATGAAGACACTTATCCTCTCGCAGTGCTTCTACAGCGCCATAGGCTTTCAGCCTTTGCGGGAGGCTGACCATAAAAAAAATTGTGGGCGGTACTGATTAAATTAACTCCATTTTTTATCTTTGGCTGTGAAGAGGCGCGCAGCACTACGCCTTAAGTATAAGCCGCCCATGCAGTTAATTAAAAAGCATATTTACTCCTCAGAATAGTTTTGTTAGAATTTTGTTTACGCAATATCTAGGCATTCCCCGTTCAAGCTCTGTGGGCCATCGTATCGGCCAAGTGGCCATCCGCTTCTCTACGTGCACCACACAAAGAGGTTCCCAGCTGTCGGTTGGTAAGCAATTATAATCAAGGCCAAGGCCACCAATGAAATGCGTGCCCGTATTCGCAAATTTACGGCAGCCGACTGGAACCAGATTCGAAAGATACGGGTACGCGCAAATATCGTGAAGGTAACCAATAAAAAGTAACGTAGGCAAAATAATGAATTCTTTTAATAAGGCCAAAGTAAGAGTCTTACTGCATCGCTGACGTTTGTGTCGTACGACAGTATTTAGGTGCTCTTCAGAGCAGAGAAATTACAGTTTAGGAATACATTGGGCCTGTATTACCTGATGTACCCTATCAGAAGTCATGCTGGAGTTGCGGTACTATGAAATGGAGGATACTCTCGGGTCGAGGGTCGAGTTCTAGCTTCCTGGGTCCTAAGCTTTATTGAAAAAGCCAGTTTTTATCTGCTTTGTGGACTATTCTAAGGCGTTTGATAACGTAAAGTGGCTAAACTGTGGGAAATCCTCATCTCTATGGGAGTTCCTTATCACCTAGTGTTTCTCACTCAGCAACTCTATGAGTTTAATTTGGCTTTTGTAAGAATTGATGATAACCTATCGGGTCAAACTGCAACCAGAAAAGGAGTTCGTCAGGGTTGTGTATTATCTCCGATGTTGTTTAACATTTAAGCTGAATTTGTGATGAGACAGGTATTGGACACCTGGAATGGCGGTATAACTATTGACGGAAGCAAAATATCCAACTTAAGATTTGCTGACGATACAACGCTTATTGCTGCTTCTCAGGAAGAACTAGTAAATCTATTAAACATCTTAGAACAACACAGTGCAGCATGTGGTCTTGGTATTAACTACGACAAGACCAAGGTTGTGATCGCAGGTAGAGAGCACGATAATCATCAAGCAATAAAGTCAGTTGGCCGTTGTGAAGTAGTTCAAAGTTTTGTGTACCTCGGTTCTTTGATCGACAATTCGGGTAGCTGTGAAAATGAGATTCGACGGCGCATTCGACAGGCATGTGTGCCATGACAAAGCTTACTAAAATATGGCGTGGCCATAACATCACTAAAGCTACCAAAATGTGGCTGGTTCAGTCTCTTGTATTCTCCATATTTTTGTATGCCTCGGAAACTTGGACTGTTGAAAAGGCAGATGGAGCTCGCATAGATGCTTTTGAAATGTGGACGTGGAGGAGAATGCTGAGAGTTCCTTATGCCGCCCATCGAACTAACGTTTCCATTCTGGATGAGCTCTGTAATCCAAAGAGACTATCCTCCATTGTGTCGACGAGAATGCTTACATTCTTCGGACATATACACAGAAGCGACAATATGGAGAAACTTGTAGTTCAGGGTCACACCCCGAGTGGGCGGCGCCGTGGCCGTTCCCCTACACGCTGGGTGGATACGACGAAACAGCTGCTGGATATGAGTTTCAAGAGTGCCACTGAACTGACAGTAAACCGCGAAAGATGGCGAGCTACAGTTCTCAAAACTGTTGATAATATTCGTGTGGGCAATACTCTAGCTCCGACTTAATGCATTTTACGAGTTCACAACATGTCTGTTAAGATTGTGACTATGATGATGAAGCCGATTGTGGGGCTGGCAGCAAGTACCATTAGAAGGAAAACAGAAGTGTGGTTGCAAAATTAACATCTTATGATATGGAGAGAAATCTCTGGACATCTCTGTCAAACTAGAGGACTTATTAGACCTCTGGCCAAGGTGGGGCGCTTCTATCCCTCACTGATGGACAGAAGCCAGCTGAGGTGACTGTGGGCCTGCTATTTGGTCATAACACTTTCAAACGTCACTAGTATGTGATGGGGTTGGCAAGCTACTTCACGTGTGCACGCTGTGGCGAAGTGTCCTCGGCACGCATTCTATGTCGCTGTGAAGCCCTTGACTATCATAGGCAGACTATATATGCTAGATTCAAGTGTCCTTGAACCCGAGGATATAAAATGGGCAGGACCTAAGGCCAACCTCACCTTTGCGATGAGGGCTGGAACTAGGGTAAGGAGAGGTGCCTAAGGGCCCGCTTGTAGACCTATGCACTGGTGGTCAGAAGGCCTCTCTCTTAGGAATCTAAAGAAGAGAGTAAAACCCTAAACAACAGGCACTGTTCTGTCACTATCTTAGTTGTCACTTTGACAGCTTTGACAGCAAAAGGTCGGAAAGAAATGAAATTTGGGATGGTAGACGTTGGCCCCTTAACCTACACCTTAGTTTGCGACCTCGGGGAGTCGCCGCTCGAGGAGTGCGAGCATGGAAAATCTGCTTCGAGACGATTTTTGAAAAATAACGCCATTTTGGTGATATCGAAAAAAGCTTCAAATAATTTATGGAGAGAACAAAATTCTGCATAATCTTGGTCATTACATTTTTCGTGTGCCACACTGCGTCAAAGTTGGTTTGTGATTTTTTACTAAAATCAGAATTTAAGGGTGTATTAAGGCGAAGAGACTTTATCAGAAAGTCGTATAACATTTTTGGTCCTGTAAAAGAATGATATCTTATCATTTTTTTAGTATATGCAGCTGCCTAGACTCACGACTGGTTTAAAAAAAATTACGGCATTTAGAAACGCACCCCTACCCACTACCGATATATGCTGATGCGAAAAATATTGTATTTGTGCATATTTTTAGTGGAAATGATACTAGCCCGGCATTGTTTAATTAATATATATGGGGACAACAGAATTATTCACAGTGCGACCAATAGTTTCCATTCTATAGTGCCCCAAAGTTAGGGGGAGGTTTGTGATTGTTACTAAAATCAGAATTTTATCGCGCATTAAGTCGAACAACGCTATAAAAAAGTTCTGTAATAATTTTTCTCCTAAGAGAATAACATTTCTCATATCACTATTATCTTCAATTTTTTAAATAACAGACTTGGGCTTAAAAATATTACGATATTTAGACGACATCGCTACCTACATCGATAGTGGTCAATCGTTGTCCTAAAAAAGGCTTTTAGCGCACAAAGTCGGAAACAAATGACATTTGGTGAGATGGTATACATTGGTCCTCTGAATGTTCACCTAATTTTGCGACCTCTGGGGGTTGCCGCTGGAGGGGGGGGGGGAGTGAAGACTCTGCCTCGCGGTTGGTAGTAGCATCGTACATTAAAAGACAAGTAGGGTCACTCTAAGCTCCGCCCCCAATGTGGTCTTTCCAGCTCTGCTCTCTGATACTAGGCAAGCTGGCTTATTCTGGCGCCCGGCGATCTCGAGCAGTAGCCTAACGCTAACAGCTGTGGTTTACGGGGCCAGTCCACCTAACACCACCTAACATGCGAAACGGTGTACAAGATACAGTCGGATCTACCGGGGTGCCTAAATAAGTAGTGTTTGTGTGTTATTGAGCGTTTTGCGCGTATTTCACAAAAAAATGCCGGCGACATGCTCTGCATATGGCCCCATTGTTTTTTATATTTGTGCCTACTTATTCCCATTGATTTTTAAAATATCTGTTTTTTATACTTTAATTTTATTATTAGTTCTCGGTTGAGATTCGTAGCATTCGGACGTGCTGATAAGCGACTCGTCGAGCACAAGCAAAAAGTGTCCCACAACAAAAGTGAAAAGAAAACAATAGTGTTGATTGTGTATAGTGCAAGAGCTGGTGGTACCCGGCTATGCAGCTGTACTAACATTCTATCAGAAAAATGTTATCAACTGGACATAATCCGTCAACAATGGTTCATAGTGAACTGAATACAGATACATCACGTCAATCTGCCGCAAGCCAATTCATGCCATCACAACTATCAACTCAAGCGACTGCGTCAGGGAGCGGACTACAGCATGGAAACTACACCGCCCAGAGCATCCAACGAATGATATCCACAAGTGAAGAAGACATAGAGGAGATACAGGAAAATAGAGAAAACCCGTGGCAAGTGATAAGGAGTGTTAAAAGGAGGAAAGTATCAAAAACACAAAACAAAGACGTACGAGAAACACTCGAGGTAAACAACAGATTTGAGGCATTAGTGAACGAAACCGACAATAACAGTAGCAGCACCAGAGCAAGAATTCCCATGCCGCCCCCAATTTTTGTGCATGGGGTCACAAACTATGATCAAATGGTGACCAAAGTAAGAGAACTACTAGAAGACGAGCAATACTATACGAAAAGTCTTGCAAATAATGTCGTAAAGATAAGCTGTGTAACCCCAGAGTCATACCGTAAACTAGTAAGAGACTTCCAGCAAACTAATGTAATTCACCATACATACCAGCTGAAAGAAGAGCGGTCATTCAGAGTAGTAATAAGATATTTACATCACTCAACAGGAGTCGAGGACATAAAAGAGGAAATAGAAAAACTAGGCCATAAAGTTCGAAGTATCACTAATGTTCTACACAGAATCACTAAAGAGCCTCTGAATCTATTTTTTGTAGATCTAGAACCTGCAGCGAATAATAAGGACATATACAATATCAGAGGTTTGCAAAACAAAGTGATACAAATAGAGCCACCCAAAGTGAAAAAGAATAACATTGTTCAATGTACAAGGTGTCAACAGTATGGACACACAAAAACTTACTGCAATAGGCCATACTTATGTGTGAAATGTGGAGGCTCTCATGATACTAAGCTATGTAAAAAAACGAAAGATACGCCACCAAAATGTGCCTTATGTGGAGGCAATCATACTGCAAATTATAAGGGTTGTGAACACTACCATCAATTGATAAAAACAAAAAACCCTACTCTTCGCTCATCACTACCACCAATAACTAGCACACCAGCATACGTAAACAATATCCAGCCTAAAACTAGCCAGCAATCACGAACATATGCAGAAGCAACCGTAAGTAATGCAGATGATTCGGTAAGTCTAACATCCACCCTGACCAAATTTCTAGACGAGTTCAGACATTTATTCAACCAGCTTATACAGCAGAACAGCATGGTGATCAATATGATAACTACGTTGATCAATAAAATTAAATAAAATGGCATCTTTCCTTAGAATAGCCCAATGGAACGCTAATGGTCTTCCAAGTCATAAAGAAGAAATCAAAATATTTTTGCAGCAAAACTTTATAGATATTCTACTAGTCAGTGAAACTCATTTTACCAACCGGAGCTACTTTTGTATTCCTAACTACAGGCTTTATTACACAAATCATCCAGATGGTACTGCACATGGCGGAACTGCGATACTAATTAAAAACACAATCCACCACTATGAACTGCCTAAATACGAGGAAAGCCATATACAGGCTACTTCAGTGAAAGTTGTCAGTCTCCCATATGATGTTACTCTGTCTGCTGTCTATTGCCCACCACGACACAACCTTAAAAAAGAGCACTTCAATGACTTTTTCAAAACACTAGGACCAAAGTTCATTGCTGGAGGCGACTACAACAGCAAAAATACACTATGGGGTTCTCGCATAACAACAACAAAAGGTAGGGAGCTGCTACAAGCGATCTTAGAGAGCAACTACTCCTACAGTTCAACCGAAGCGCCTACATACTGGCCCACAGATTCAAATAGGCTACCTGATCTTTTAGATTTTTTTGTGATAAATGGCATATCTTCCAATTACATAGAAACCACCTCAAGCTATGACCTTACATCAGACCACAGCGCAATTATCTTGACCGTAAGCACAACAGTGATATGCAAGAAATTCATTAGTCGTTTGCATAATACCAGAACCAAATGGGACATCTACAAACAGATAATTGATGACAAAATTAACCTGGCCACCAGACTTAAGGTGCCAAGCGACATTGAAAAGGAATGCAATGATTTATTAAGTATTCTTGAGCTAGCTGCAAAAGAAGCTACACCAGCCGCTGATACTAGTTACAAAGCAAAAAACATCCCTCTTGAGATTAAAAAGCTAATTGCTGAGAAGAGAAAAGCCAGGTCAACATGGCAACGCAATCGTACGCCAGACAATAGAAGAAACTATAACAGCAGTTGCAACAAGCTGAAATCTAAACTTCAAGAAGTTAGAAACGCCTCAATAGAAAACTATGTATCAAATCTTTCGAGACAAGACAATTCTATCTGGAAACCTATCAAGGCTAGGAGAAAACCCAAGAATACTTCACCTCCGATCCGCAGATGCACAGTATCCGACGAACGATGGGCAAAAAGCGATAAAGAGAAGGCTGACAATTTTGCACAACATCTCTCAGGAGTTTTCACACCTAACAACAATGATCCAGTACAAGAAGTAGATGAAGCGCTATCCACCCCATATCGAACGCAACAACAAGTCAAACTGTTTACTCCTGGAGAAATACAACAAGAAGTTAAAAACCTTAATCCAAAGAAAGCCCCAGGAGTGGACAAGATCACCGGCAAAATGATACAGGAACTGCCCAAGAAAGGACTTATGAAAATCCTGTATATCTTCAATGCAATTTTAAGACTTGACTACTGGCCTAAGTGCTTCAAAACAGCTCAAATAATAATGGCTCCCAAGCCTGGGAAAAACCTGATGGAAGTGACATCATACCGTCCAATTAGCTTGCTGCCAATAATGTCCAAGCTTCTGGAAAGACTTGTTCTCAATAGAATAAACAGCGAGCTGGATCAGCAGGCTTGGATTCCGGATCATCAATTCGGGTTTAGACAGTGTCACTCTACCATACAGCAGTGTCATCGCTTATCAGACATTATCAATACAGCCCTAGAAAGACGCGAATACTGTACAGCAGCCTTTCTGGACGTAAAGCAAGCCTTCGATAAAGTCTGGCACTTGGGATTATTATACAAAATCAAACAAGTGCTACCCCTAAGGTACTTCAACCTTCTACATTCGTACCTCATGGATCGCACTTTTGAAGTCAGAGTCAATTCTGAAATTTCAAGTCGCTTCCCAATAAAGTCAGGTGTCCCACAAGGAAGCATACTGGGTCCTTTTTTATACATCTTGTATACAAGCGATTTACCAACAACCAACATAACAGCACTGGGTACATTTGCAGACGATACGGCAATTTTTGCGACAGACGATAATCCAACAATAGCTGCAAATAAGTTACAAGAACATCTAAAGGTCATTGAAAGGTGGCTAAACAAATGGAAAGTCAAGGTAAACGAGACTAAATCAACACAAATAACTTTTACTCTCCGCAAAGGACAATGCCCTCCAGTTGCTCTAAACCAAATACCTTTACCTCAGCGAGAAAGCGTCAAATACCTCGGACTACATATGGATAGTAAACTCAACTGGAAATCACATATAACAAAGAAAAGGAAACAAATGGATATACAAGTGAAAGAACTGAACTGGCTTATAGGGCGTAGATCCAAACTATCGACTGAAAACAAACTCCTCATCTATAAAGCCATCATTAAACCGATTTGGACATACGGTATTGAACTTTGGGGTTGCGCTAGCAAATCAAATACAGCAGTCATTCAGAGAGCTCAATCAAAAACCCTCAGATGTATTGTAGATGCACCCTGGTATGTCTCTAATCATACCCTCCATAAAGATCTTAAGATCCCATACGTAAAGGACGTCATCCAAGAAAAAAGCACTAGATACCATGCCAGACTGAGCGATCATCCCAATCCTCTTCTATCGCCACTTTTACTACATAATGATACCAGAAGACTGAGAAGAAAATGGCCACTCGATTTGCAGTTTTGAAGAAACATCATTGGATGTTTACTTCTCTCAACGTCATACGTGTACAAATATGTTTAGTATTGTACTAGTCATCACATTATCTTATAGAGTGTTGACATTCTGATTGCTGATAAAGTTGTGATAATAAAAAAAAAAATTTATTATTGACTGGATTCTTAAGTTTTTCAAACTCATTTTCCAAACTCGTGTTTCCCGGTTCTTTAACTTTTCGTTCATAAATTTTGACTCAGTTTTCAATCATTTCGAGAATTTCTTGATTTATCCAGTCGTTATTTTCACGTATCCTATACGTCTTTTTGAATTCCAAATCTTTTTTACAAGAAGTGATTAAATCAATTAGTTCCTGAAATGATTGAAATTTAGTTTGAATATTCTTTTGAAATTTTGAGATGACTTTTTTATGATCTATTCTGTTCACTTCTTTTCTATATTTTGTCGCAGGTATTTTTATGTTTACATCTAAGGTTATTGACAACAAATTGTGATCAGACTGTTACTGTTACTTACTTACTTACATTTCAAATTGCTACATCTATCTGACAAAACATGATCTATAATACTCCTTGAGCTATTTGCCACCCCAGTAGCTGCATCTGCAGTTATTGTGTTGAATGGTTTATTGAATAATAAATCATATTCTATCTATACTATAGAATTCATTTCTATCGATCCCCGTATAAGTAAAGTGAACTTCGACCATTGACGTCGACCATATCGCACAGTCGGATTCCCTGTAAGCACAGTAAACGAGATCGCACGAAGGGAACCCCTCTGAATTCGAGGCGGCTCGCACTTGTGAGACTCACATCAAAGTCGGCACGGCGAGTGACCCTAGTTGTCTTTGTTAATGTACGGTGGTAGTAAGTGGCGATGTCGTCCTAAATATCTGACTACTTATGTGACTTGGGAAAGTTGAAGTCTGTCGCATAATTCGCAGAGCTGCGCCACTGTAAATGTCTCTCCTTTTCTTTGTCCTTTTTTGCGCAGTTGCTGGACACGCTCAACGATCCGGTTACGAAATATCACGAAGGAGGACATCAGTTGAATATGGTAATTGGTTTTAATTTTTGATGGGTACCAAGACGATAATGTCGAATATATATGTGCTCAAGCAGACGTACTTCCTTTGGAGAAATGCCATTTCGCAGCATAATTTGTATGCAGCAGACAAAGAAAGGCATTGTGTTAAGTACGACGTGGGAAGTGCGTATATAGGTCGAAGAAATATTGCGCCTCCTGCAGTGTCCTGAATTATTTACTGCGTTGTCGTGTTGTATTCAACACGTTTTCAGTCCAATTTGAGTCAGGGGTGTTCCATCAATCGAACGGTATTCGTGTACGGAATAATCTTACTTTCAATCGGTTTAACCTACGATCTTGTTCTTGTCCTTGAAGAACTTAGACACAAAAAATTCCTTTGAAGATACATTAGCGACATGAACATCTGTTCTCGTCGGAAATTACGGTTGATTTGAACAAAGAAAAAAGTATTTTTGATTCCAATACTTATTCCAAAAAAATGCTTTTCGATCAAGTGTTTCATAAAGTCTTAGTAAGGATATGATATTTTACAACTGAGTTCATGTTACTCCGATCAAGAATACATATATCTTGAAAATTGTGGAGTACCTCCATTGAGGATATGGTAAACTTCGTTGATGCAAACTGACGGATCGGCACAGGTCTCATAGCCATTTGTTAGTAATTCATAATTTTATCTGTGTCTGTGTGTTATATTGTTATACTCGCATAAATTTTTGCGGAGTTGGGGTTATAGAAACCTCATATAGATTTTCCTATATCAGCACCAAGTATGTAATATGCAATGTATTAAATTTATGTAAGTAGTTGTGTATGAAATATAATCTATTTCCGGTAGGCGTAACATATTCTTTTAGTTCTAAAGTACAGTTAGGTACATATTTTTTATATTCTGTGGTAATCACATTTTTCGATTAATTTTGGAACATACTATATAACGTAAAATTTCCGAATGCCTATACAGATACCTTAGATGCTTCTTCCAAGAAACCCAAAATTTTTAACTGTTTGCACCAAGATTATGAAATGCTTCAGTCAATACATAGTATTCTTTTATAGTCTAAAACATCGCTAGTTTTTTCACAAAGCAGTCGCTGGAGGAGCGAATTCTACTACAGCGCACCTAGCGGAGGTCATGTCAAACAATAAAATTAACAAGACGTTTGAATTCAAATTTTAACAGATAGGGTAAGACAAATATGCATAACCTAATGAAAGATAATAATAATAATATAGATAGCTCAGTACTAGTAGCTCAGATAGTTGACTGAAGCTTAGAAAACTTCTTACATAGTAAACACTTTTCAGCGCCATGTAACATTTTTGTAAAGTTCTATTAACTTATTGATAAAACCTAAGTTTTCATACATACCTGATAATAGCTAAAATGTTAATAATCAATTTTCAAACAATATGGTATGAACATGTTCCATAATTGCGCAGAAATCATATATGACATATGGAAAATATTGTTTGGTTTGAAAATGTGAAAACAGGATCACGATCTCATAGATTAAATTCACCCCATCTGTTCAATTAACCGGTTCAATTAAGCTGATTTTTTATTTGGCCAAAGAACGAATTTGATAAAGAATTTTAAATACCTAAGCATATGAAATCCTTTCCTCTTTATACATATTCAAATTATGTAGTGAAATTAGACGATCTCAAAGATCAGAGTAATTTACTATGTAATTGTAACACAATGGACATATTAATATTAAAGAAGCCTTCTTCACTTTCTGAGGTTCTAATTTATGAATGAGACTTATATGCTTGTAACCATTGGATGTTTTACTGAATCTTTTGTTACAAATTGGACAAACATTTTCCACATTCATAGTTATGCTTTCAAAGACAAAAGCAAACATTCTCACAAGAGGTGCAAGAATGAATAAAATGGAATAAATTAACATAGCCAAACATAACCTCACCAGTACAATATTAGCTCCGATAGATTACGCTAGGCGCGCTATAGTAGGAGCTTTTCCTACCGCGACCGCTTTGAGTTTTTTCGTCGTTGAAGCGAACCATCAAAACAAGTCCATAGCGTTGAAGTCTGGGGAACGAGGCGGCATTCCTGTGTTGGGAGAATGATCGCACATTCACCGTCCTGGACTGACTTTACTGGTAATATTTCCTTTAATATTTCGCATCAAAAAATGTCTCTGGCTGCTTTAAAGCAATGTAAAAGATGTCAATGAAACACCTAGAATGGTTTGAAAATCATGACAAAAAAATAGACATGTGCCTGAATAGGAGATTAAACTTCTTGCATAGAATATCCTATAACAGGGCCTGTCAGTGATATACGGTTTGTTGACAATGTGTTTGCAGAAAGGTCATTTTTTGGTAGTGAAGGGATTAGGGTTAAGTTGCGTTCATAGTTGCCGCTCGGCCTTAAGCCTTATCGTGCACCCCTAGTCAAGGGGATCAGAGTGCCATCCCAAGGCCTTTGCACTGGATTATGCTCTCCTGTTTCCCCTTCTGGCCTGCGCGCAGGCAGGAGTTTCTGTTGTACGATATACCACATGCTGGTTCTGGCCCCATAAGAGGGAGTTCTGCGACTTCCTTGGCACACCTGTCAGCTTTCTAATTACCACCCACTCCTATGTAACTAGGCGCCCAATATAATGTTACCTTATTGGTCTTCGCCAGTGTCTTTAGGGTATTATGGCAGCCCCACACTATTTTTGAAGTACAGTGGTTACTTGCCAAGGCCGCCAGAGCCACCCGGCTGTCTATGTTTACATAGATAGCCCTTTTGCTGTATCCTTTATCTACATACATAAAAAGAAATTATCAAGTCGAGAATTGTGATATTCTTGTAAATACATACTCACAACAAGAATATCTGTTCTCACTCTAGGAAAGAATATTTCATGAGAAAATTATAGAAAATTTGTATCAAGAATAATATATTTTTGATTTATATACTTATTTTAAAGAAATATGCTCCGAAAGAAAATATAATTTTCTTTGCAACCAAGGCTATAATAATTTAATAACAAATATTTCATAATTTTATATCAAGATTATCGTTTTCCCAGCGGTGCCCAGTTTATTTCTATCAAGAATATAGACAGCTTGCAAATGCGAACCTTCATTTACAATATGATAATCTTGGTTTGAAAATGAACGCTGTTTTACAAGCACACCCTATATTTGTATCAAGTAAATCATTTATTTGACGTCTACCAACGTCGGAGTGCGCAGGCGCGCAGCGTGTCACGGGTCAACTCTAATCTCTCCACCCTCTCTACTCAACAGCCTGTTGCCCGTCCGCGTCCGCGCCGCCATTATCGGTTTTCGGTTTGTCGCATTCGCCGCCGTCTTTAGAACCGTAGCGTAATACCTGCATCCTGGATCCTGCATAATAGCACATAATAGTATCTAGTCAAACTGTTAAATAAATTGCCATTGCCACGTGATACCCGTGATACCACCGTCAACCATCAGTCATCGAATCTGCCGGTAGCGCTTGTCCACCACCATTTGAGTCGCGTCCCAGTTCCCATCGGCTTCCTTATCACTGGATCTATCCAACCATGAATTAGCTATTAAAAAAATTGGGATGCGAAGACCTGACTCAGGTGTTCCTAGATAAGTACTAAGTATGTTAAAACTGGTTTAAGAAATTTTGCAGAACTATTTCTGCAGAAAAATTTCTACATGCTCATAGAAGAATTTGAATGCTCGAATTAATACTACTAGATTCCTCATCCAAGAATATCACAATTTTAGAATAAAGTTGAGCTATTTGCGTCAAGTTTATGAAATTCTCCCAGATAAGATTATGAAATGCTTCAGTCAAGATTATGAAATACTTCGGTCAAGATTACCATATGCTTGATTTAAGATTTTGGTATTCTTACTATCAAGAATTTCCCAGTTTTGCATTGAAGATATTTTCTCAATGTAACCCTTATATGGTCGAAGATATCGTATTCTCACTTTAAGATTAGCATAACTTTGCGCGTATAGGAAGTTATATGGTATACTTGAATCTGTGCTCCATTTAAGAAATTATTTTTATGTGTGTACTCTATAATAGTTTGTAATTTAGAAAAATAGAACAACATAAGACAATTGCAAAACCGCCTTCAGATTCACTATTTAGGTACTTGGTTCTCTACCACTGAGTGGCAGATGTCCGTCTAAAATTAACGGTCGTTGCGTGTCCCTCGATTGCATACACTGAAGCACACTGACATGACATACTCGTAAAATGCTTAACCCCGAAAGCCTATAGCCAGCCTTAATAAACAACGGAAGGGGCACCTGATACCCCCTGTTATGGGGTGCAGGGTATGGGCAGCAAATCCCACGTGATAGTATAAAAGAAAATGAGTGCTGGGCTCCAAATTATGAGGCCAGGTCGCGTCGTTTCTGTGGGCAGTGGATTATCATAAAAGTGACCATAAAGAAAGCAGGAAAATTTCGGCCAAAAGTACCTACAGGGCGCACAAAGTAGGATTATTTCAAAATGGACCAACCTACATCCCCTATAGTCGGTAAATACCTGTAGCCCTGGGAGTGGGCGTTTATTTTATGATACGCGGGTCCCGAGGGGAGGTGAACGAGTGATGCAATTTTGCTATGTAGAAGTTTCCTATTTTTCAGTAGAGTAGCAACTGATACCAAGTAAAAAAATGAGGTCAAGTCGATTGACTCAGTACTTACCACACATTACAGTGATACCAGTTTATTATTTTCCCATAGCATGAAGCTTTAGTCTGAGATCCCCTTGCAACCAAATCATCGCCAGGTTTTCTAAACGATCACAATTTCTGAAAACCACACGCGTTTTCCATGCTACCCACGATAATAATACTGTGTCAGAATTTCATTAGAGTTAATTTAGTAGCTCCCACGTTAAAGAATACAAAACTGTCAAAAGCAATAAATACTCGTATGTACAGAGAAAATTCCAAGTCCCATAGTTTTTGTAACAGGCAAGGCATGGACGGATGGATCTAAAAAGGTGATTTATGTCGCTATGTCTTCCTCCACACAGGTCGGTGGACAGCCTATTATGAATACAACAAGATTTTCAGGTTTTCAACCCCCCACCCCCCAACCAGCCCAATTCCACCCACACCCAAGAAAAGGTAGAAAATGATCAGGAATCTCTAAAACGTTTAAAAACGAAATTTGAGCTGTTTTCATATTTTTTGTTTTTTATTATTTCTGCGCCCTCACTGTCACTATTTATAAAATCCAGAGGCGTTTTCCATCCTCGCCAAGGACTGTGTCAAAATTTCATTAAAACCAATTCAATAGTTTTCTTGATACACAATACAGAAAAATCTAAAGAACACTCGTATGCTTACATCAGAAAAAATTCAGTCCTTTGGTTTCTGTAATAGGCATTTTTCGGATGGACCTAAAGAAGCTATTTATGTCGCTAGGCCTTCCTTCACAGGTCAGGGGACAGTCTATTATGTATACAAAAATTTTTTCAATTAAATTTCACCCCCACCCAAAAAAAGTAGAAAATGATCAGGATGCATCAGAAAATATTCAGACTGGTACTATAGTACAACAATGGAATATTTATTAAAAAAACAAATATCCGTCAATTCAACAGCTACAGGGAAAAACCTCGGATACTTAATCAGAGACACAAAGTACTTATCACCATCCAATCATCTTACGCCTTTAAAGCCCATACATGGCCTTGAGTACATACCTATCGAGAAAGCTGCCGCTTCTACTACCTAGTGTAAACTTGATGCATCCAGAGAAGATTAATTTGGCTAATCGGTTTATGTCGATAATACAGAGCTAATTATGTTTACCAGAAGAAGGAAATTGGACAGATACATAAGGCCAACCTTCTTTGGGACATCACTTGAGCCCTCCCAATCAGTAAAATATTCAGGCGGAATTCAGCTAGACTCCAACATGTAGAACATAAAGCCAATAAGGCACATAATTCGTCTCGGGCTTATAGAAGGGTTCTAGGAGTGAACTGCGGGCTGACCTCCAAAGCGGTGTACTGTCTCTGTATCACAATCGTCCTTATTTTATGAATCACTAGTGTGGTGGCCATGTGTAAGGATCGAAACAATCCAAGCAAAGCTAAATAAAATTCAACGCTTGGCTTGTGTTAGTTTAACAAGAGCGTGCTAAAAGCACTGCTGGAGGTCCTTGGTAGTTAAAGTGGAGGTTAAGCTGTCTGCATTCCGATTGTGGAGTCAGGGCAGTTGGTCCTTTGTGAATCCTGGTAAGAAACTGTGATCTTTCCGCAACTGCAAATAAATGACCCTGTCCTACATATTCTGAGGAGTAATATAATTTCCCCTACAAATTGCTTCATCTACAAGGGGAGAGTGGGGGGTGAAGCGGCAGGCGTTCTTTCAAGGAGGAAGGGCCAGTCTGGCGTATAGACGGCTCACTTGCCGACGAAGACTTCGGCGCTGGGGTCTGCGGGCCAAAAACAAAGCTCTCCCTCTAACTTCGAGGATACACGAAGGTATTCCTAACAGAAATATACGCGATTTTAGCTTGTGCCTCTCATACTCACAAAATTCAGGGCAATAGGAGGTGGATTACTATCTGCTCTGACAAACAGGCAACATTGAAAGCATTGAGTGCTTGTAGGTTCACATCAAGACTCACTCAGCAATGCAGAAGGGTCTTGGATTTCGGCGAGACATCAGGTATCAGTTATGTGGGTGCTGAGTCATGGTGGAGTTTGCGGCAATGAAACGGCGGACGCGCTTGTAACGCGAGGGTCGAGGCGTAATCTCCTGTGTCCTGAGCCGGCTGTGGGGCTAGAAGCAGGTACCATTAGAAGGAAAACAGAGGTGTGGTTGCTAAATCAACATTTTATCAGATGGAGAGGAATCTCTGGACATCTCCGTCAAGCTAGAGGACTTATTTTAGGACGATGGCCAAAAGTGCAGCGGTTCTGTCTCGCTGTCTAGACATATGCCAGCTAATGTTACTTATGGGCTTGCCGTCCGGCCGTAACACCTTCAAACGTCACTTGTTTGTTATGGGGGTGGCAAGTGACCCAACGTGTGCACTGTGGCGAGGAGGACTCCTCAGCATACATTCGATGTCGCTGTGATGTCCTTGCGTGTCACATGCAGACTACATCAGTGTCAAGAGTCCTTGGACTTCAAGACATAAGATGAGCAGGGCCCATCCTCACCTTTGTGATGAAGGCTGGACTTGGGAACTAGAGTAGGGAGAGGCACATAAGTGCCCGCTTGTAGGCCTATACATTGGTGGTTCTGCTCACCAGAAAGCCTCTTCTCCTTCTTTCATTCATTCAATCGGTGACCTGGCCTTAACATGCCACCTTCAACCGCTTTCTACAAAGCTATATATTTTAACAAAATCTGCATGATTAGGAAACGTAGAACGATCCTGAGATTTTTACCTGCTTTGCGGATCAAGGGCGCTTTGAACAAAACAATGGAGAGCCTTGAAAGGAGCACGTGCCCCAAAAACTCTGTGAATCATCTATTAATGCAAATGTGCGGTCAATTAAAGCAGCGTATTTGGGCGGTTATTGTTCTCTCGGATCTAAATCGTCCGCTGCCGTTCACCAAAATTACATTTCGTGATTTAATCAGTCTAATTATAGGTTTGCCGCTAGTTCCAAATAAATAATTACGTGGATCAGTAAACACATGTATCTTATTAGGTCTTCAATAGTCTTGATCACTGTAATTATTACATTCGGACATATGGTACAATACTTGGTATAATTCAAAAGTGACTTCGTGAATGTCTTATTATTATCGCCATGAGTAAAACAAGGCGTGTGCTCAGAATGAAACGCTAGTTATAGAGAACAAAGTCTACTGAAGAATAACGAATAATGAATTACTTTTTTATGTTATTTTTGAAACGAAATAAGTAGGTGCCTCTCAAATTTCAAATTTATTGGTAACCTCTTTACAATTGTATTACATAATAAAAATGATTAACTGCTGTACATGTTAACCATCATATATAACGACTATAACAAGGTTTAATCATAATAATATGATTATTTCTTACCTTAGTAACATGTTAGCCAGGAAAGGTTGAATTTAGTCATATACAGTTCTTGTACTGTACCTACTGTTCTTGTACCAGTAGAGACACTAGACTATAAGCAAAATTTCCTGTCGCCGCTATAATTATTGGACAGAAAAATAAACGAAAAGAAAGCTGTACAAAATAATATTGCATTCGATTTACTCAGCCTATTTGGTAGGATTGGTAGGTAACCTTTATAGGCGAATGGAACAGGACAGATGATACCAAGAGCATGTAGTTGTCTATGGGATACACAAGTCTTTCGAAAATAAGCTCTTCCAAGAAACATAGATGATCACGGCGATTGTAAATTGCAGCGATGTTCAAGTATTCTTAATCCGGGATATGAAAATTGCAGCGGCTGGTTATTTTTCCATTTCAGGTAAACGTGGAAATTGCAGCGGATGACCCTCTGTTAGGGATAGATGGGATAGTATCTTTATATGCAGACTATTTAGTCGAAAATTATATATCAGGGGGACTCTGAGTTTCCTCCAGAAATTTGGGCAGAACCGCAGAACACTCTGCCAACATATCTCGCACTACCAACGCCTGTGAATCATTTCATGCGCACTTTAAAAAGAGCTTTTATAACAGCCATCCATCATTGTTTATTTTTGTAGAGTCTTTGATAAATACTCAAACAGACACATACATTAAAATGAATAGTGTCAGAATAAAGCACGCTCCAAATGCAACCAGTAAAAAGAAGCAAGATTTTTTGAATCTTAGAATAGGTTTACTCAACGAAAATAGGATAACTAGATTAGAATATATAAAAAGTGTATGTCATTTTTATGGTGAGAACCTTAGTAAGTAAGTAGAGTAATTATGGTTTTTATGTATATATTTATGTAAGACAATTTAAGAACATGTTTCTACATAATGTTATGTATTATTAACAATTAACAATTTAGAAAAATATAATTTTCTTTCAATGTCAATAGTTTTTGTTTTATTACTAACTTCTTCAACAAAGAAGGTAACTTATTAGTTTCAGTCTAAAAAAAGCCGCGCATTGGGTATAATATCACCTTCCGAAAATTGCAAAAAAGTATCAAAATTGTCACAATAATTATTGATAATGTCGAAATTGCCTGAAATAATGGAAATTTGTAACAAGAGATTAACTTTTTTAGTTAAGTTCTAGTTAGTTAAGTAGAGAATTGCAAAATCTCTATAACAATAAGTGCGAATAAAATTTTGGGTTTGTAATTTAAAAAAGTCATGATGATGTCATATAGTTTTAAAGATCACTAACAGAAGTAGGTAAGTAAATGCCACGAAATTGTTGCTTCAGATAAAAATTAATTTGACCTGTCACATATTACTTTTATATAATATTTTGCTATACAAATCCAAATTAATTTTTAGAATACCTCCAAACCGGTAGACTAACCTAATCCACTCCCTGCGGCTACGCCGATAAGCCGATAAGGGATCCTCGCTGCAATTTTCAACATCTTTTATGGTCACATTTGAGATTTATAAGATTATACCCTAACCGCGGCTGCAATTTGCATCCGCCCGATGATCAATAGCAGCGTTACAGTGCAGCAGTGAATCAAATCTTCCTGTATAGGCGAAGCTTAATCATCGTAAACCAAGAATGTGATAATAATTATCGTATTACATTAAGGAAATTTTCAATTTTATTCTGGGAAAGGCTTGAAAGTAAGAATACGGAAATCTTAGATCAAGTATATGATAGTTTTGAAAACAAATAATGAATATGTCACTTATACTCACAATAGTTTATTGCCTTTTTACATGATTAGGCATAGGCATGCTTACAGCCAGAATAGATACAACAAAAGAAGCTTTACATCTATAAGAGGATAAACATTATAAATATTAATAGTATAAACTACACTAGTAATGCAAAACTATAAAGGTTGAAGATTGAAGTAGAACAGAAAAAGTGATGTGAAGTAATAGAAGTAAAGGCAGAATGAAAAATGCAAAATAGATAAACAGACAGAATTAATCAACAAACAAACAAAATTGATAAGCAAACAAACAGAGATAAATTAGATTAACAATAATAAAAAATTAACAGGAGCGACATTGATGTACATTGAGTACTCCAGAAAAAATTTCTTGGCAAATACTTAAAAGGATTCAGACTCATACCTTTTACATCATGCATGTGTTTGAACAATGAGTCCAATTTATTGTAAATGTGTATTTTGACCCTATTCATCTGCGTCATGCGTAATCTGCTTCTCAGGGGGATGATCGATTGCGGATTTCTGGTATTATAATTGTGATTAAACGCTGGCGTTGTGAGTGTGCTAAGATTTTTATGAATCTGAATAAGCGCAACGTACACTAACTTTAAAGCCGTGTACGGTAAACAATCTCAACAGTCTTAGCACAAAAATTTGACACGAAAAATACTACATATTGAATGAAGCATTTCATAATCTTGGCGCAAACAACTCAAGACGTTGGTCTTCTTGGAAGAAGCATCTAAGGGTGTCTGTATAAGCATTCTGTAATTTTACGTTATATAGTATTTTTAAAAATTCATGTTGGAAAATGCCAATGACCATAGAATATGAAATATATGTATACCCACTGCGTAAGTCAGTAATTGTTTCGTCTGTGAGCGACCTATTATCTACACCACCTAAGATTTTCATATACAGGTTATTACGGAACAATTACAAAATCGTACATATCTTGAAACTATCAAAAATAGGACCACCTATGCAACATAAAAGTGAAAGAGAATTTAATTTCGCATCCGCTGATGTGAAACTCATGTGAAAACATATAGTTTTTAACGTTTAAAACTTTAAATTTTGAAAATTTCTAGTCTATCGATTTAATGTGCAACGATCCTACACAAGCAGGTTTCTTGTTCATTTCAAGATCGAAAACCGCATTTTTCTGTCATGCCTAGTTTCCGAGGTATTAATATTTCTTGTCAAGTACTACAAACGTCACATTTTCTAAATATTACTGAGTAACTCCGAAAAAAGGCTTCGTAGACATAAACTATTTTTACAAACTAAACTTCGAAATCGATACTGAATTCACAAAAACCTAATAATATACAGACATATTCTATTCAAAATAACAATATTTTTGCCTACCGGTATATCCGAATGTCCGCCATCCTTGAAATTATTTTCTGCAAGTAGACAATTTGAAAAGAAACGTTTTTTGTTTAAAATATTGTCTTATATTATAACCGGCAAGTACGCTAAAGCGCACCGCGCGCTTATTGGACCACCCTGTATATAGCAGCAGTATAGATACTTTCTGATACATCCAACATCAATACCAATATTTTATTTATGTTAATACATCAGGTTTACATACGTCATAAATCGTAAATAAATCACAATTTTGCTTTGATGTGTGTCGCAACTTCCATAACCCCCTGTAAAATAATTTAGGAAAATATCCATTCATCAGAGATTCCCATAGAATTCTTGTCTCGAGATATAAATCCACACAGCGTGTGTCTTATGGCCTTGACACCGTCGAGGGTCCTTTTGTGGAGCACACAACTTGAATATCCGCCGTGTTCGAATGTGTAGATCTGCTGCCATTCATGCCTTCCTCTCCAGGTGCTCTCGCTATTCACCAGAGAAAGGAAGGGCTGTCGAGGTATTGCGCACTGCGCCACGCATTCTTATTAGACCGATGAATTGGTTATGGGATTTCTTTGTCGAAAAGTGCCTGTTCCTTCCCCCTTTCATCTTTTTGTTCCTTCGGGCGTATTGGGGTCACTGACACAGTTCGGCATATCTTTAATCTACTGTATGACATTTTTTTGTGTCAGCATGTTGGAACCAGCTGAGTACATAGTAAGGCAGTAAAGAGCATTTTCCACTGAATTGAATAAACTAGCTTTTATGAGTTTAAGGGTGTAGGGTATAGCGCGCGAAATTGAGAATTCAAGAAAACACATAGTCCCGTGTTAGCGAGGAGGCGTGGCCGCCTGTTCCCTTTCACCAGTGTGTGTGTCTAAGATGAGGGGAGATAAGTCCAAAAATCCAAAGGTAGGGTCAAAATGTCCAAAGGTAAGGTCCAAAGGTTACCAAAAAAATGAATTTCGCATTTCCAAGCTCCTGACGTTACCTTTAAACCTACAGTAATGACTCAAAGTGCAAATTGAAGAAGAAAGCTTGCGCTTGTGCACCTATTTAGCCTTTTTTGATATCGTGTTTGGTTGTTAAATTACAGGCATTTATAGAATGTATGAATTTGCATTGCGAGTTTTTTGCACATTAAAAAACTTTTTTGAGAAAATCGAAAATAGTTGTCATTCATTAAGGTCTTAACTATCGCCCTCTGAAATATTATATA
This sequence comes from Callosobruchus maculatus, assembly GCA_951848785.1. Taxonomy (NCBI): domain Eukaryota; kingdom Metazoa; phylum Arthropoda; class Insecta; order Coleoptera; family Chrysomelidae; genus Callosobruchus; species Callosobruchus maculatus. The sequence continues at coordinate 176,530 of CATOUR010000207.1, read as the reverse complement.
TGTAGTTTGAGAATAAAGTGAGTTGTGCGGGAAATTGTAAGTCCGTGTTTTACATGGCAAATACGTATGTATAAATGTGTCTACCCAGGCCCCTTAAGAGATTCTTTTTTTTAAGTACAAGTGCAGTAGACTGGCACGACAACTTTGTAAAATTTACCTTTATAGCAATATTTCTCTACGAGACACAATATCTGACCCAATACACACAAAAAAATACATTCTTGAACAGAGAATGTATACGGTTCATGCAAGTTACCATATCTCTCTATATGCACAATGCTGTAATAATCTGAAACAAAGAAGGTGATATTTTGCTGATAATAGGGTTATATTAAGTAACATTTTCAATTCAGGACTGGGAAAGTCTTGAAATTGAAAATACCGAAATCTTAAATCAAGGATTTGATAATCTTGAAATCAAAACAATGACATCGTGATACTTATTATCATACTATTTGACAAACAGGTGTCAATGTGTAAGAATTAATGGTGTATTGAGTAACATATCCTGGGACCAATTTTGTTCCTTATATATGTAGATGACCTCATGAAGAAATGATACCATATGCTGATGATACAGCCATTTTTTATCAAGGAATACTTTTTTTTATAGCTGGACAGACCACGTAGGCAAAGCCTAAATACCAAAGTACCGCGGCTGCTGTGAAAGGGTTATGTTAGGGGAGGTTTGTTAACGCGAGATTTGAATGGGCCAATACCCGCAGGCCCAATAAATACATCTTCTGGCCATCTTCTGGTCCACTCCAAGCCTTGGACACCCTGGGAATAAATGTGCCGTTGTACCGCTCAATTCTTGATGTATGAAGAACGACCGTCTTAGGATGAGATGCAGCGGTCGCACGGGTGCATCTGATAGGAGCAGTGAGCGGCGGAACGATAGAGGATAGCTCAGAGGAGCAGATTCCGTTGGAATATCGGTATAAGAGTGAGAGGTCACCAACAACACGCCGGTGAGAAAGTGACTGGAGGTGGCGCGTTAAGGCCGCATCGCCAATTAGTCGAATTGCCCTTCTCTGGACGGCATCTAGTATAGACAGGGTAGTAGGGACAGTAGCTCCCCAGACATGAGAGCAATACTCCAGGCAAGGTCTTATCTGGGCTTTATATAGCGTGAGGAGGTTAGATGGTGAGAAATACTTGCTGGCTCTAAATAGGTACCCAAGATTTTTACCAGCAGCTGTTGCAATTGGCGCGACGAGTTCGTGCCAGATCAGATTTTCTGTAATGTTGACTCCTAGCAGCTTGAATGAGTGACTCCTTGGCAGAGCCTGGTTGTTCATTAGAACCTGGTGTTGGCTTGGGCACTTCTTGTTTGATAGCGTACAATACTGGGTCTTGGAGGCATTAAATTTAATCATATTCTTAAGCCCCCAAGTGGTAATGGTATCGAGATCCTTTGAAAGTGAAGCTGCCACTGCCAGTCTTCTGCGTTCCAGCTCGACCACAGAGATCGGTCTATTGCTTATGATGCCTGCATGCAGCGTACTGTCATCCGCAAATCTGTGGATCGGGTTTGTAGTGCTAGAGAGTAGATCATTAATATGAAGCAGAAACAATGTCGGAGCCAATACCGATCCCTGCGGAACCCCGGCATTGATGCTATGGAAAAAAGAGGAAAAGACGTCTACCACGACAGAGATTTTCCGACCTGAGAGGAAGTCTGCGAGCCAACCGCAGAGCTTAACAGGGAGCCCATAAGACGGAAGCTTGTTTATGAGGGCTGCATGCCACAGTTGATCGAATGCCTTTGAAATATCGAGAGCAACGACGTGAGCCTCGCCAAATGACTGGGATAACCTCAAAGTATCTGTTTGCCAAGATTTTGTGAATATCAAGAAATGGATTGACAGTAGGTATTTAGCTATCAATTTTGATAAAACAATCTGCATTTCTTTCTTTACATCAGCCCCATCTTCTCCAACCTTCGGAGAACTAAGTATAGGCATAAAAAATCCCACTTGTACAATCCAGACTTACAGTACTACGAAATATCTGGGAATCATGATAGATAGTAAGCTTGAATGGGATACTCGTGTAAATTACGTAGCGATGAAGCATAGATATATCGTGCACTTATGTGTTTACGCGGCACTAGTCGAACCTCATCTAACGTATGGTATATTGCATGTTGGGGTGGTATACTACAAACGCACCTAGAACCTCTGCATCTGATTCAGAGAAGAATATTTAAAAATTTTTTATGCAAACCATTTCTATATCCTACCAATCTGCTATACCAAGAAGCAAACTTATTTAACGTGAGGAAACTATATTTTTATAAAAACTGCATTTATATTAAACAGAACAAACGGATTTTAAGAATGCCATCACATATTTATCAAACGAGACAATCCACTAACATGTATACCCTAGATTTTAGACACAGGACAGTGGGTCAAAGAAACCTTACATATTTAGGCATAAAGCTAGACAATCTGGTTACGGTTGAAATTAAATCAATAAATTCAATGGCTTTGTTTAAAAAGCGACTAAAAGTATATAGCTATACAAAATTTCTCTTATGAAAAATTACATCGTATAGTGAATCAAAATTGAAATAATTTATTTTTATTCATCATAATGTATACAAAAGATACTAGCATGGGCGGAACCACAATTTCTGTCCATGCTGGTATGTGGTGCTATTAAAATATTTAACAATTTATTATATTTTTCTTTGTATTCTGCGACTCTTTCTATCCCATTTTAATGTATGTACTGTCTATGTTTTATGTTTTTACCCTATTATTATTTTTATCTGATTCCCACGCACAGTGTACCACGTACACTCGGTGGGTTGGCTGATGTATATTGGGCAGAAATATTTTTAAATACTTTTATTGTATTAGCATGTATTGTTTTTTGTACCAATAAACCTATTCTATTCTGTTTCATATTCTTGGCGCAAACAGTTCAAGATTTTGCTCTTCCTGGAACAATCATCTAAGGGCATCTGTGTTTATGTTCTTGGTCAGATCATATTACTTTAGAATGAGTAATGAAAGCAAAAGTATATTTTTTTGTTCAAACTAACCATAATTTCCTCATCAAGTAAGTTTTACTAGAGCGAGAACTGACGTTCTTGTCGCAATTACATCTCTACAAGATTATCAGAACTCTTGAATTGAGAATTTCTCTTTAAGTATGTATTAGCAGAAGTAGCATTAGATTTTTTCTTTCTTTTATTTATTTCCTTGGTACCATCACAAATAATATAACATCGAGATGCTTAGAATTACCTCTGTCCTTTCCTTTCTCTTACGTTGTCCTCACTTGCACCAGGGAGAGCGCTTAGGATATTCGTTCTTGTTCTTCCTCTTCTTTCTTCTTCAGTATGAGCTTCGCCATGCTCTGTACCTCCTTGCACTGTTGTTTGGACGATACCCTTTTTGACATTTAATTATAAACCGAAAACGTCTCGCTTAAGGTACGATATATTAACCCACTAAGGGCCGTATTCACCAAACATAGTTAAATCTCTATCTGACTGTTAAACTAGCTAGCTTGTTAACCACATTTTTGGTATTCACCAATTAAGGTTAATGCTAACCAGCTGATAACTGCTTTGTTAATCCTAACCATCCGATTTTCGCCAGTTAATCAAATACAGGACACATAAAACACGAAATAATATCGAAATTTCTAGTCATTTGTCACTTACTAAAAAGGTTATATCATTGATTATTAAAAATGGTATGTTTGACAGACATTTTATTCATTACCAGCTATTTTCTCCCACTGATCAGCTTACGGTTTATTGAAAACCGTGTTAGTTTTCTAGTTTTCAATTATATGCTTACATTTAGCTACCAGAGTAAATGACAGATCTTTTGCGTTCTCCCTTTTTCATTTTAATAATTATTAGTACGTTACTTATGCAAAGAGAATGGCCAGCGATGGTTATGGTAGAAATGTTCATGCGTAATATGTAATATGATTATAAAATAAAACATGAAAGCAAACAAAAATGATTAGGTTATATAGAATCAAGAGGTGGCAGTACAAAAAGCATTATGCATCACAGAACATAAAACTACGAAGTGTTTACAATATTAGAAAAATAAAAAATACGTTATCTCTTTGTTAAGTAACTGGGGAGTTGAAAATTCATTGCGAATACGATACTTAACTATCAATATTTTAATTGGCTGTTAATAAACTGACGGTTGTCCAAAAAATGGTGAATATGGGCCTAATTCTCGTACATGTTTGACAATGAAACATTATGTGGTCCGCAGCGTCGGGTTCTCCACAATACATGCACCTGCCATGCTTATGATGTTCATACATTTTGTGTTGGTGCGAAACCTAGCATTGTCCGTCAGGCACTGAGTTCAAGTAAGCTCTGTTCCACAAGTGAATCACGTAGGCCAGGAGGTCACCCGCAGATCTATGCGTATGGAAGCCATACAAAGACCATTTATGATGTTATTGTTGTCCAGGTATTTCAGGAGCTGTGTGTCAATGACAGTCTCTATAATGTTTGACATGATGCTGAGAAGAGCCACAGGTATATAGTTAGTGGGATCGGTTCTTTTGCCTCTCTTAGGAAAGGGTGTACGCACGCAGCCAATCTTCCGTGCAGCGGGAAGCAGGCCTTGCTGATACGACAGTTTGAAGAGAACGGCTGAAATTCGGTCAGAATCAGTACAGGCCCTAGAGGTAGTTGAGTATGCAAAATATGAGTACTGAATTTTTCCAACAGATTTGATGACAGAACTAATTAAAGATTAAGAATGTGGATCTTGCCGGTCAAGTTTTTGGTCCATTTTTTTTGTTAACGCCCTCTACTGCTCTACTCTTATTCGGACAGGGATTCTATTGAGTACATCAGGCAAAATAATTTTAATAAATATTTTCGTAATAATTTACAGTTTGTTCTAATGGTAAAAGTCAGGATGGATTCTCATTTAATAAAAAAAACCAAGTAATAATTTTTAATTTTTTATTAATAAAAAATATGTTATACAACGTGTCCGGTCATCCATGTCGGAGCCTTTAGGGAAATGAAATTTTTTTATCGACAAATCACCCCCCGTAAGTAGTTTTTATCCCACTATATTAAAATGGCAGCCAGTTTGTTTTTTTTAATCGAAGCTTGAGTGTTGTACTAATTTAGCCATAGTTAGTCATGTAGAGGACCTGAAAACACAAAAAGAATCTCATTCGATAGCAAAGCATGTAGACCATAAACTAGTGGTAAATATTTTCCAAATTTTGTTTCATAAAAAGGCAAAAACATTGTTAAAACAACATAGTTATGTAACTTTTCCGTGTCTGTACTATTCTTCCAGCTTTTTCAAAAAGTCTGAGCTGTTAAGCTACAATGTTTTTATCTTTAAGCCATAGTATATAATGTTTTCTAAAAAGAAGTAGCTGTACATCTTAGTCCTAAGTAAAGTAGTTTAGAAGGTATGATGGTTTGAATATGACCCTTTATTGTTGAGTTGAGAACGCAATAAAACAGAATACTTAGTGGGCATGACATTTATTTTGGAAAAAAAAGAAACAAATGTTACAACCATTGTTCGAAATTACCTCCTTGGTGTTGTAGACATGCTGTTGCCCTTGCTGACATATGTTGCGTAGAGCGACTGATTATCGCTTTGTCATACCGTTATCCATTTCCGACATGAATCATTTTGCAAATAAGCTCCTCACGTGTGTTTGGCACTTTGACATCAACTTTCTGTTTCATTGTACCCCACAAGATAAAATCAAGTGGGGTCAAGTCCGGTGAACGCGGTGGCCAAGCAATTATTCCACCGCGTCTAATCCACGGCGAATATCGTTCATTTAAAGGGTTTCCCACAGGCATGAGAGCTGTTTGTACAAAATTTTCCGACGCAGCTTCCAAACATTGCCGTTTTGCTACTAAATCTGTTAGTAGTGTCGCAACGACTTACAGCATGTAATGCTGAAGATATATCACAAACATATGCTTTCACCCAGGGATTCAAAAACCACATGACATCCTAGAAAATATGTGAGAACTGTCAAACCATAGACCGAGCCAACCCAATATTGAAATTCGGTCAGGATCAGTAGCTTTTCTTGCGTTTAGTGTTTGGAGGATGCTTTTTTTCATCCCGATGTTGAAATTTGACCTCTTCCATTCTGGGGTTAGGTTAGGTTAGGGGGGTCAAACGTACAGGCCGGGTTAGGTAGCCCCAACGCTGCAGCCATTGGCTTATTGTATTGTCCTGTGCGTTTGTTAATCCGTGAAGAGTTTTGTGACCTTGATAAGATCCAAGAGTCTCTTCACGATATCTCGATTGGGGAGTGATTTGGGGTTGTTAGGCCCTATCAGTCTCAATCTCCACCAGCGTAGAGCCTCACATTCAAAAATTATGTGAGAGGCTGTTTCGTCGTCCTCGTCACATAGTCTGCATATTGGGTTTTCTTTGAAGATCCCTAATGTGTGTAGATGTTTTCTTAGGCCGCAGTGTCCGGTTAGGAGGCCGGTTGTTAGCCTAGTTTCTTTCCTATTTAGTTGTAGGATCTCTTCAGCTAGTTTTGGTGTGGGTTGTTTCACCATCAGCTTGCTGTGTCTGAGCTTTGGATGTGACTGCCAGTATTTTAGGTGCTGTGAATGCACCCACTGGTTTATCGTAGTTTTTACCAAAGACCTTGAAATGCCTATCGCCGGTTCGGGGCCGGTAAAGCTGGATGCCGATCCGTTTCGTGCTAAGGTGTCTGCTTTTTCGTTCCCTTCAATTCCCTTGTGACCTGGCACCCATTTCAGGGTTACCTTGTTCATGGCACTAAGTTGTTTGAGGTTTTCTAAGCATTCCCAGATGAGTTTGGATTTGATTTGGCAGCCGTTAAGAGCTTTAATCGACGCTTGGCTATCCGAGCAGATAAGAATGTTTTTACTTTTGTATCCCCTTCTTATGTTTTCTCTCAGACAAGAGTCGATTGCATATATTTCTGCTTGGAATATAGTGGCGTAAACTCCCAGAGGTTGACTGATGTCACATCTGGGAGATTGACCGCGAATTCCTGCTCCTGTTCCATTGTCTGTTTTGGAACCGTCAGTAAACCAAACTATTTCTTGTTTGGGTGTTTCCTCGAGTTCTCCTTTCCATTCGATTTCGACGCTAAAGGGTTTCTCAAGTGATGTTGTTGGCATCCTGTAATCACTTCCCATGGTTAATATAGGGTGTGTAATTAAATCAGTGATTGCCGCGTGTCCGTTTCGGTACGGGTATCAGTTATTGTTTAACTGGAGGCGGTATGCCCCAATCCTAGCCTCTGCTTTGACAATTAAGTCAATTGGTGGGAGGTTCAGAATTGTTTCCATTGCTGCCGTCGGTGTGCTTTTTAGTGCTCCGGTCACACATATGCATGCTAATCTCTGGATTTTGGTTAGCTCCAGGGTTGCTTGCTTCTGGTTCACCTTCGGCCACCAGACAAGTGCGCCATATGTTATCATGGGTCTTATAACGGTAGTGTACAGCCAGTGTGCAACTGTCGGTTTTAGTCCCCATGAGTTTCCAATAGCTCTTTTTAGTGACATTAGTGTCATTTTGCTCTTGGTGATTACCTTTTGAATGTGTTGGTTCCAGGTTAGCTTCGTATCGAGGATGATTCCTAGGTACTTAGCTTCCTTACCAAAACTCAAGGTTTGTTGGAAAAGTCTGGGGGGTATGAGTTCCTCCAGTTTTCTTTTCTTTGTGAAGGGGACGAGTGTTGTTTTGGAGGGGTTTACGCGTAGTTGCTCCTCCTTGCACCAGTCCTCAACAACTTTCAATGCATCCTGCATTAGAATGGATGTTGTTCTGGGAAACCTTCCCCTGACCACAACGACTATGTCGTCTGCGTAGCCCTGGGCGAAGTATCCCAGTTCGTTTGACTTCTTTAAGAGTTCGTCAACGACAAGATTCCACAGGAGAGGTGAAAGAACGCCTCCCTGCGGGCAACCCCTGGCCGCTACCACCCTCAAGGAAGTTTCTGCCATAGTCGAGTTTATGTTCCTAAGGTTTAACATGGATTTGATCCATCTGCAGATGGTATCATTTATCGCATGTTGCCTTGCTGCTCTTAATATAGAGTTGAAGGAGGTATGGTCAAAAGCTCCTTCTATGTCAAGGAATGCTGCTAGTGCAATTTCCTTGTTATCAAGTGAGTGCTCTACTCTTGTAACCAGCTGGTGTAGAGCAGATTCACATGATTTTCCTGGTTGAAAGGCGTGCTGGTTTTGGTGAATTGGCCTCTCTTTGAGAGAGGTTTCCCTGATGTGCATCTCAACCAGCTTTTCTATCACCTTTAGCATAAAGGATGAAAGGCTAATCGGTCTGTAGGACCTGGCTTGAGATAGGTCTCTGGCAGGTTTAGGGATAAAGACCGCTTTCACTTCCCTCCAAGACTCTGGAATATAGCCTGTTGCTAGACTGGCCCTGCACAGTCTACAGAGGAGCGGAGTTATGAGCTCCACACCCTCTTGTAGGAGTGCTGGTATTATTCCATCTGGTCCTGGTGATTTAAAACTGTCAAATGAGCTGATGGCCCATTTTATGCCGTTGTAGGTAACCACTTTCTTGGCTAGCTCCCAGTCTTCCTTACTCGCTCTATAGCAGAGCGTGTTAAGGTTTGATGGGTTACTGCTGCTTGGGGTAACTACAGTGGAATCTGGAAAGTGGGTTTGAAGAAGTAAACTTAGTGTTTATTCCCCATTTTCCGTAAATTCGCCGTCTGGTTTTTCAATTGTTCCAATCGGTTGAACCGGATTCTTAGCCAGAATTTTGTGGATTCGGGTTCCCTCCGAAGCGTTTTCAACTTCGCCGCAGAACCTTCTCCACGATTCCTGTTTTGCTTTCCGGATTTCTTTGTTGTATTCGGTTAGGGTTTGCAGATATGTTTCCCAGTTACCGGTTTTCTTCGCTTTATTGAAGAGTTTGCGAGTATTTCTTCTGAGCATTTCAAGGTTCGCGTTCCACCACTTGTTGTGATTGTTGGTGGTTTGCCTCCTCTCTACGCAATTTGAATGGTATGAGGTTTGAATGGCTTCTTGCAGTTACAAGTTTACCTCCTCTATATCAGATGTTGTTTTTATTACTGTTTTGATGTTTCTAAGGTTAAGCTGGAGGTCTACTCGGTATTTCTCCCAGTCAGTATTCCGCGGGTTTCTGAATATTCGCTCTGGTTTGTCGATATGTTTGACTTCCATTTGAATATATCTATGATCCGAGAGGCTCGGCTCATCAGAAACCCTCCAACAGCATATTTGGGAGCTTATTTCGAGTGACGCCAAAGTTACATCTATACGCTCTTGCCTATTTTTAATTATAAAAGTAGGTTTAGTTCCCCGATTTAAAATTTCCAAGTTGTTAGAAATAATAAAGTCAAGTAAGTTCTCACCACGTTGGTTTATATTGCTGCTATTCCACGCGGTGTGATGAGCGTTGGCATCTGCACCAATGATGATCTGTAGGTTGTTTTGCCCACAGTACGTCACTAGCCTCTCCAGTTCTTCGGATGGAGGTGGGTTAGGGGAATCATAGGGCATGTACACAGAAGTTATGATCAGCTCCTTTGTGTTACCTGCCTCTAGATATTCCAGCTTTACAGCTGTTTGGTCCCTGAAACAGAAGTGTGTCAGTTTTATTGCATCAATATTATTTCTAATAAGAATGCAACTTCTAACGTTCTCTGAGTTTGAGTTATATATTAACTTACCTCGGATGTTGCCCAGTCCCATGACTCTTTTCCCGGATACCCAAGGTTCCTGTATTAGAGCTACGTCTATTGCCTCTGCTTCAAAGATTTTGCAGAGGGCAGCTGTTGCAGCCTTCTTATGCTGAAGGTTTATTTGCATTACCCTCAGCATTTTTGGGTTTTGGCTCGAGGACCCTGAAGGTTACTATAGTAAAGCCAAGATGGAGTTTATACTCCTTCCTGGCCAGCTCCCTCAGAGATGACTCGTCCATTCCCACAATCAGAATGGCGCCTTTTGGTTCTTTCTTAATGTTGAAGACCTTCCAGTTATCGGCGTCGATGCCCTCATTTTGGGTTTTTAGCCGCCGGAGGGTTTGTGTCGGGTCATCAACATTGAGATGTTCCTTGGAGATCCACACCGACACCCTTACCCTTGGAGCAATTTCTTTGGACGGGAGTGTCCTCAGAACTGCACCTTCCCAGGGTTTAAGTTGCGGTATGATCGTTTTCAACCACTCCACTGCATGGTTATCAGTGCAGCGTAAGTGGACCATGCCATGTACCACTTGACAGTGGTTGAATTTGGGTCCTTTTCCAGGTTGGCATTTCCAGATCTCCTGGAGGATAGCTTCCTGTACCAAGGCACCCTGTTCTGGGGTCATCTTCGTTTCGGGTTCGGGCCCTACGAAGACGGACATTTTGATTGCTGACGTGACCCCGCTATAGCTGGCCCCAGACGTTTTGCTGGGTTGTGCTGCAGCTGGGTCACGCTTTGCAATCTTTTTGGGGTTCTGGGAAGGGGATGGTGTTGATCCAGAAGAGAGCACTCTCTTCTTTCCCTTGTCCCGCTGGTCTGAAGGGGGCGGAGTTGCGGTTGGTGGCCCCATAGCTCCGTCCACTCCAGACTTATCAGGCTTGGGATCTTTAGCTGCCCGGGGTTTCCTATTTGTTCGCTGTTTGCGAGGTAAAATAGGTTCCCCTTTAGCTATGGCCCGCTCTCTTGCTCTCTTGCGCTTCTGAGCACCAGAGAGTTTTTCCTTGTTTAGGTGCAGCCTGTTAAGGTTAGACCCAAGGTCCCTTGTATCTTCATCCTGGGTCGAGTTATTCCCCATTGATGAATTACCTGGTTCCATGAGGTTGTTGGTGGCCTCTGGTTCCTTTCGGACTGCAGAGATGGGGTTATTCGAGGTTAAGTCATCTGGACTGACCTCTACAACCATCTCTGGGTTATTTGACTTAATGGTTTCTTTTACATTTTCCATATTTGTCCCACGAGTAGGGGGGAAAGGGTGGTCCGGCTCTGCGGTGTCCCCTGCACAGAGCTAAGGCTTCTTACTTTGGGATGACGCCTGGTTTCCCAAAGGCCCCGTTTGTGACGGTATCCCCTACCGCCATGCATCCTTCGACACGGGTCGCGCGACATCTTGGATTGGGTTTGAGATGTTTCTTAGATCCATCTGAGGTGACTTCGGGGCTTTGCAATGGCTTTCCCCGAAGTTACCTCATCCGGAAGCCCCCCGACCAACGACAAGGTCTTACATCTCCTACGGGGGGTCCATTCTGGGGTACAACGTTATGGTGGTAGTCGGACTACTTCCTTGGACGTCTACACTAGAATTGGCTGCGAAAGGCCTCCCTAAGATGTCTGCTTGTTCTTTAGGAGTAGAAGCGATGAACTTGCCTTCTTGTTGTTATCTAATATACGAAGTACTCGCACAATGCTTATTATATCTTATTTTTCATGAAAGCACCACGTAAACATGTACTTCTACCCTGTATACTGCATGGGGGCTGAGGTTTATTAAGATAGCTTCAGTTGACACTTTTTATGATGCCTATGTTTCGTCACGTAGACTCGCCAAAGCTGTCACTATGTCCCTGACATAATCAAAAATTTTCCATCGCGTAACAATTTATTATTAATTGTCTAAAATCATCCAGATATCCACACCCAAAGCGCTAGCCGTAAACCGTCAATAAAAACAACATAGGTAGCCTTGAGCATGATGGGTAATTCGCGACGCGCGACTGTTTTTTCTGCGTAGTTCACTGGAACGATGAACTCAAGTTACCCATAAAAGGAACAAAGGAATGTGGTCATATCCACGTAATACACGTTATAAACGTTTTATGACTTTTTTGCGTATGTGTAGATAATAGGCGCCATTATATTGAGGTAGGCCTGGGAGAAAAAATGCCGGTCGTGTAAAGAACGGGTTATAATATTTGAAAGTAGAGTAAGCTTTGATGGTGATGCTCATATATCGAAAACGGAAGTGTGCGCGTTTACGAAGTCATCAAATTGAATGATAAGCTTCAAAGATACGCAGTATATGAATCTCTTATATCTCAGTGCGCCTGAAAGTCAGAGATTCACGACTTGACTTGATTTTCAAGCTATTTGACTTGACTTGATATCAAGTCAAGATCAAGTCAAGTATTTGTTCTCGAAATTCAAGTCAAGTCAAGTAGTTACACATCAAGCAACTTGAAACTCAAGTTTTTCAAGCTAACTACTTGATTTTTCTTGAAAAAATAAGTTCTCTTTTGATATTAATCTGATTAACTGCCAAAACGCAATAACAATAAAAATCTATGTATGTAAAGATGTAATCTTTTATTTAAAAAAAAAATACAAAAACGAAAACTCCACAAACTTAGTTAAATAATGAATGAAATAATATGAAATAAAAATACGAAATAATGACAATAATACATAGATAAACAACAAATTCAAATGGGGGTTGGTTGGTTCAGTGGTTAGAGTCGAGGGCTCGTGACCGGGAGGTTCCGGGTTCGATCCTCGTTAGAGGCGAAAATTTATATCGGGTTTTTTCAATCAAAAATAAATATCCATAAAAAAAGCTCAGAGAAGAATCCCCACCTGAGCCTTCACTATTGGCTTCTAATTAACAGTGCTGTTCCTAGAGTGACGCCGGGAAACAGAACAGAACACGAGGGTAATACCAGAGCAGATCGATATGAAGTAATATCAAGTAGTTTGATTTTACTTGATATCAAGTCAAGAAGTTCAGATCGAAAATCAAGTCAAGCCAAATATCAAATTTTCAAAAGCTTGAGCTTTCAAGTCAAGTCAAGTATTTAAGAAAAAACTCAAGCTACTTGGCTTGATGAATCCCTACTGAAAGTGTACTCGCTGATCCGAAATTTGGAAATATATTATTTAGGGTACACGTAAGTGCATATGAAAAAAGTCACAAAAAAGTAAAACTTTTTCCTTTGTTTTTCTGTTTTTTTTGTTTGTTTTTTTGGATCTAAATAGTAAATAGGCTATAGATTAATATCGAGCCTGAAAATCAATTCTACGGCTAATGGTTTGGCTTGGAGGAAGTCCTTGTGGTTGCCAGGATTACCAGGTGGTTCTTGACCAACAGTTAGATTACTGTTCAATTCTTCCAGTGTTTGGGTCGCCCAAATTTCTGCGCATTTAACTGTAGGGTTAAAACCATCATACTCAAGCTGTTGTTTGTTTGATTTCGTCATATTTTTTCAGAAGGGCATTTTCTCGACCGATGAATAGTGGAGCTATTTAGCCGAGTGTTGGTAGCCTGGAGGTTGGGGTTGATTTGATGCATCCCATAATAGTTCTCATAGAAATGTTTAACAGGACGTCTATCAGCCTAGTATGTGAGCTGTTTAGCCACACTGGCGAGCAAAATTCAGCCGCAGAGAAACAGAGGCTCAGCGTCGTCGGAGCGTAGAGGCAGAAGCGCCCCAAGAGGTTACACATAATTTTTGCAGGATGATGTTTCTGCTGTTTACTACCTACCTAGGTATTTGAGTGCGCGATTATAGGATAGCAAGATGCTGTTAGGTCAAATGTTTAGCTCTCTTTTTTGGCGTTTTATTGTTAAGGTGAAAACACGATATTATTGCTTTGCTCATACTTGCCTTTAGCTTCCACCCGCTGAAGTATGCTCCCAGGATTGAAAGATCGGCAGTTTGTGTGGACTCTAAAATCTCAAAGATGGTACTTCGGTACGCTGGAATAGGTCATCTGCATATGCGAATTTCCGAGAGGATAACTGAGGAAAGGTCCGAGGTATATGAACAAGACGGGATAATTGCGTATGCAATGTGCCCGGTCATCGGTGTCGGAGCCTTTAGGGCGATGAAATACAGTATTTTTCATTGACAAATCACCCCTCCCCCCATAAGTAGTTTTTGTCCCGCCAAAAAAATGGCAGTCGTATTGAGAGTAGGCGGCAGAGAAGTTCTGTTTGTGCGCCATCTGGTACCCGGAGGTAGCGGCAAACCAAAGAAAGTCACTGCTAAAAAGCAGCAAACTTCTTGGCGGAACGCAAAGCCGCATTCGTTTTAGCCTGACTAGAAGAGCGCGCTTCTATGCCAGCTGCATATGAGAATCGATATACGAGGGTTACTCTATATCTCCGTCAATCCACCATTATGTAGACATCTGTTTCACGCTTATTAGCGATCATCAGTGCGCCAGCTGGCATAGAAGCACGCCCATCTGGTTAGGTGAAGCAAATGCACCTTGGCGTTTCGCCAAGAAGTTTGCTGCTTTTTAGGAGTGACTTTCTTTGGTTTGCCGGTACCTCCGGGTACCAGATGGCGCACAGGCAGATCTTTTCTGCCGCCTACTCTCACATGCTTTACATGTCTGATAGACATGGAAATGCTGATGCTGTCTATCTCCGTCAGTCGACCTATGGCGCTAATAAGCGTGAAACAGCTGTCTGCGAGCAACCCTCGGCAGTCATTTTGTTTTTTGTAAAACTGATGTAATAGTGTTGTACTAATTTAGCCATAGCTACCTACGTAAAGGTTCTACAAACAAAAAATAAGTCTCATTCGATAGAGAAACATGTAGACCATAGACTAATGGTACACATTGTCCAAATTTCGTTTCATATCAGGGCAACTAAATTGTTAGAATAAAATAATTATGTAATTTTTTGCGTTTTTTTTACAGTTTTAGTTTTTACAAAAAATCTAAGCTGTTAACCTATATTTTCCATTCCGTAATGCAATTCCGACTTGAATAATTTTGCTAATAAGCTCCTCGCGTGTATTTGGCACGTCGACATAGACTTTCTGTTTCATTGTACCCCACAAGAAAAAATCGGGAGTGGTCAAGTCCGGTAAACACCATTTAAGGGTGAGTGAGGTATTCTTAAGTTCTCAGTTGAGGGAGGACTGTGAATTCGGCACCAAGATTGTTTCATTTTGGACTTATCAACGATGAAATGTAAAACTGTGCTCTTCAACGGCTTAGATCGAAAATTAGTTCACAAAAACAATAGCTGTTCCTTGGCATGCCGTCAAACAGTTATTTTTTTATCAAATATTTTGTACTTTGATGAAGGCGATAGAGATGTCCAAAACATCTGTAAAGGTATATTTTTCAACATATGTGGATTTAATGATGAGCCAGTGAAGCACAATGCTCCTAATATAATTTTCTAAGAAGGGTTGAGGAGGTAAAAAAAATGAGATCGGAAATATTATTGAATCCTTTCCATAATTTTGTTTTCTTTATGTATACTCTTTTCATGTCCATAAATAGGTGAGGGAAGTATTGTGATCACGAAAATTTTCGATTTAGATATAGAACGCTTTCTGGTCGTTTTATGATATCTACATAACGAACATCCATGTCGCTCATTACTATAGGTCTGTCTGGCAGTCTGTTTGTCTGCCTGTCTGTCTATTGGCGTTTTTCGAGCCTCGAAATCTCGTAACCGATGCATGGATTGTGATGAAATCTAGGTAGCGATATGCTGCGGGATGGTAGTAGGTAATGCGGCTACTATTTTAAAAATCGGTGTCTGGACGGCGAAGTAATTAGCAAAAAACAAATAATTTTACATATTTCCTCTTACGCGTTTTAGGGGTTACTGATCATTTTCTACTTTTTCTGTACTCAGAGGGTGAATATATTTGTTGTATTAATAACACCCTCTACCTTGCGCTAAAAAAATTGACTTTGGTGATATCGCGCGATTTTTAAACCTATCCGAATGCTGCTTTTGAATTTTATATCTATGGCATAATTTGATACATATACAGGGTGTCCCACGACGATTAAGACAAGCAATATATTGGAACTGGGCAGTAATAGCGAATTATAATTTCGGGGGTGTAAATTCAAGCAAATATAGTATCTTTTCTTATTATTGTGTCACCCAACGAGGTATTTATTTTTGGTCACGTGATGTCGGATTCAAAATTTTTAATGGAAGACACTGTATATTTGTGACTTCTTGTGTTCCTTCCGATAAAATAATTCCAACAAACTAGCACACTTGGGGTCTAAAGTGATTAATTCAAGAGCTACAGGTACTTAAAGGACTGTACCACTACCATGATGAAACACTACCAAGTAATTTAACATGTTATAATCAATGGTAGTGGTAGCATCCTTTAAGTACCTGTAGCTTTTGAATAAATAACTTTAGACCCCAAGTGCGCTAGTTTGTTAGAATTGTCTTATCGAGAGGAATACAAAATGTCACAAATATAAAGGGTGTCCCATTAAAATTTTTGAATCGGACGTCACGTGATCAAAAACAAATACCTCATTGGGTGACACAGTAACAAGAAAGGATACTATATTTGCTCTAATTTAAACAGCCAAAATTATAATTCGCTACTACTGTCCAGTTCCGATATACTGCTTGTCTTAATCGTCGGGGGACACCCTGTATATTATTATCCTATAACGTGTAACTTGGAAACTATGAACTTGATTATGATGAAATTGTGAACCGCATACCGTGGAGGAGAAATCAACAAAAATCGAGAAATTGCGCAAACTTCGTTTTTAGATATTTCAAAAGTCCCTCGTCGTTGTCTACTTTCTTGATGAGGATGGTGTAGGATTAGAGGAACTCACAATTTTTTGTCAGCACCAATAATGAAGCATTGATGGAAGACACACAACGCCATTTTTCCTGTATCAATCTACTTTCGATGTCATTTTTGTCCAAATATATTTGGTGACATGCATTGATATTTATTTAGTTCCACTCCAAAAACTTCTGGCTAGCATTTCCGATAACCTTTTGTCCGCGAGCGTTAGAAGTTTCTCTATAAATGTTCAATCGTGACCCTTTAACGTCCAAAAAAAACTCGTATATGCAAAGTGGTTGCTGCTGCGTCTTACACGATGAGATGAGAGCATTCACTGGAAGATTCCGTCTTCAACTATTCGAATTAGATCGCATTCAGATTCAGCTTCAGCCGACGGGGTGCCGATAGAGAACACACCAGCAATAGTTCAGTCAACAGGGATGATCAGTAAAACGTTTCACTAATACGTCCCTTGAGAGTAGAACTGTACTATGTCCAAATTGTAGAGAGTAGAACTGTACTATGTCCAAATTGTCCATTTTGCGTCCACACTGAAGGGGGGATAATAAATTCGCAAAATTCAAACTAGACTATCTTTTCTGTGTTGGAGGTAGACTAGTTCGGACGTGCCGTTTTGGAGATAGTATACATTTACGATGTACTTACACTAGTTCTGCTTTCGCACGTTTGGAGGTAGTACACAGCATCGGAGGACATAGGTTTGTTCTGATCTGCTGTATGTGACTTAGTACACCCCCAGTGGCGATGGGCTTGTCTTAATATATACTTTGTCTACCATTTTCTATAACATAGAGAATGTCCCAATTCAAAGTAGTGCACCTTATTACCAATTATCTCATATGACTACATGACTACGTAAATGTTTTGAGGCAATTTTTTAGTTCAGCGCGTTTAGAGCAATAATCATAAGTTAATAAGTGCTCCATCCCTCAAATTGCTATTTTGGTCCCTGATGCAACCAGATTTGGGCTACCTACCGTTCTTGAGTATGGCCTCCATTATACAGGGTGTCCCAGAATTTCCTTGACGTGTATTCTCGTAACAAAAAAAGTTCAAACCAGAACTGAGTGGAATTTTTGGATCTCTCATAAAACGCTTTAAAAAAAAATTGTATTTTAACCCTTAAAACTCACCCCCAACTTTCTTTTCTCAAATAGCGCCCAACAGTTTTTCCTAAACAAATTAATTGCTAATTATATTAAAAATCTTGTAGTACCTTTAATTTTGTGCAAAATATCAATTTTTCCGAAGTCCTAAGCATAAAATAAATAGAATGAGGATTTCTTTGTGGCGTAGTATTTTCGTAAGAAAAACAGTTAAAAAAGAAAATTAAGTGGGCCTTTCAATAGTACTGAATGACTTATCATACCATGCTTTCGAAACGTTTTTTTTCACTCAAACCCTAGAAGCATTGTATGATAGACCAGATATCTAGTACTTACACTTACTTTGTTACAATATCTATGAACTACTGTATGGTACTGGCTATTAAAAGAATACAGCACAAGTTTCTAAGGTACGTAAGATATAAAGAACAACACAGTCGAAAATGTGAATTATTCTGAATTGGAAGGAAAGCTCTCTTCACAGTTCATCCCTTCGGGTAACTCACATATACAAATTCATTTTTAAAGCTCGGTTTTCACACAGTAGGAAATTATTCAGCAGGTTATGAAAACTGCCAATAATTCAAAAACTACCTGATAAATCTGCTTGATAATTATGCATGTCTACAAAATTGTTTCCTCAGAATACTTGCTTTATTATCTCCGTAATTCACGGTTTTGACTTCATCAAATACTATTATGGCTTTATAATTTTGTTGTTGTTCGTTAAATAAAAAACAAATTCCATAGTACTTTCTCAAAATTGATAAATTTCAGTACACAAATAGAAGGTATATTTTGAATTTACAGAAAAATCGAAATATCTCGGAAACTGATGGATGTAGGTATAACAAGTGGTGTACAAAGATAAAATAGCATATTAAAAGAAATTCTTTGGTATAATAAAATACTTGGGGGTTACATTTAAAAAAAAAGAGAAAATCTAGGTTTTGCATTCCTCATCACCCTGTTTGTAATTATGCGTCGTCGGCTTTTAAGTATATTTTAAATTTACAGAAAAATCGAAATATCTCAGAAACTGATGGATATAGGTATAACACGTGGTATACAAAGATAAAAGAGCATATTAAAAGCAATTCTTTGGTATAATAAAATATTTGGGGGTTACATTTAAAAAAAAAAGAGAAAATCTTTTGCATTCCTCATCACCCTGTATACAATTATGCGTTGTCGGCTTTTTTTACAGCCGATTTTAAAGCAAGAGGGTATTATTTTTCTTTTCGTGTAAAAAATAATGTTTGAATCATTATTTTTTGATTTACAGTACGTTCATTTGACAGCTGACACATAAAAATGATCATAACTTTTGAAATACCCTGCATAATGTTACAGTACTTTAAATTGTAAGAAAGGGGATTATTAGTAGAATCTAAATATGGGATAATGTATAGGGGGTGTCAAAAAAAGTATATGTTAGCATCACCGCGTAGTTATGCATCACCCTGTATAAATATAAATGTTTTCTTAGCAAGGAGCTACAACTTTTATATATGGTCACGCCATATTCTAGTAAGCTTTGTCATGGCCCCACGTGCCTGTTGAATACGCCGTCGAATATCATTTTCACAGCTACCCGAATTGTCCATCAAAGAACCGAGGTACACAAAATTTTGAACTACTTCACGACGGACTATTGACTTTATTTCTCGATGATTATCATGCTCTCTATCTACGATCGTAACCTTGGTCTTATTGTAGTTAATACCAAGACCATACGCTGCACTATGTTGTTCTAAGATGTTTAATAGAGCTACTAGTTCTTCCTGAGAAGCTGTAGTAAGGGTTACATCGTCAATAAATCTTAAGTTGGATATTTTGCTTCCGCCAATAGTTACACCGCCATTCCAGTTGTCTAATACCTGTCTCATCACAAATTCAGAGTAAATGTTTTTTTTGCTGTCTTACAACAGTGGAGTTGTCGATCGATCCGGTACTAAAAACTCATCAATGCATAAAAGTTTTATAAAACATGCTCCCAGGAGTTGTAGCAATTTTCAATGACTAACTTGTTTTAGGAAAATATTACACAGCATGTGTACCTTTTGTTGTACGGTTAGGGTTCCTGAGCCAAAGGTCTTACACAGCAACGAATAAACTGCTGGGAGGCAGGAAGCAGTTGTAGACTAGGCTATAAGAGGAGGAGAAATGCCTACGGTGCTGTGCTTTTGTCTTTTCAATACCGATTTGGGACGAACCGGACTGCTTGATTTGGCAGTATTGGGCAATCCATACTGTGTGTGTGAACCATATGGCTTGAATAGTAGTTAAGTTATGTAATAGGGTCTTTCGACTAAATTGGATATGGAGGCGCACTAAAAGGGGTCTTTGTTCTCAGCCTCAGCGGAACTTTTTCTATCTGAAATCATTGTAATTATCATTTGGATAATGATACGTTCGCATTAGAATCTATACAATTGGCGAAATATTGCTACTCGCATTCTTCAGTCGATAACGTACAATTTTGGAGGACTCTGGGACCATTTTGGCTTCTGGGATGTTTTTGAACAAAAAATTACTATCTTTCTCTCAGATTTTTTTGAACAAAGCTAAGAAAAGGCATTAGTGAAGTGGATTAGAACAGCTAAGATTGAAAAAAAATAGTAATATTGTCTTCTAGACCAGTAAAGTATCCCGCAAGGATTTGCTTTAAGACTTGTGGAACGTAGTTTATGATAGGGAATTCAGAATCAATATGCTGTTTGAAATTAAGTGGAGGTTATAGTAAACTGCTAGAGGACAGCAGATTTGCGAGGTAAAGGGGGAGGTTAATATTCGAGCTACAGCGGGCGTGGCCAATTTACTATAATCCCTACTACAAGGATATACTGTCAACCTCAGAGTAACAACTGAACATAGAGGTAGTAAACAACTAATTCTAATAGGCCGACATTTTTTTCGACGTTGTCATAGTGACCACCAGATATGGTAATCATAATTGTTTACTATCGTTTTAATTGTATAGTATTCAAAAATATCCCATTCGACGTTAAAAAGACGTTATTTTGATGGTTCAGGAATGATTACAGCAAAATCAATAGATATGTTGACTTCTACTGCGTATTTCTCCATCATAAACGCAAATTCTGAAGTCTTATATAAATTTTGAGGAGCTGGCAACGCCGACATAATTTTCATGCGACTTATTTACGGTAGAAGCTCGACTTTCAAACGTTTGTTTTGTTTGTGCGTCTTTTATGCTTGGTCAGTAAAATCGAATTTGCTATTTGTTGCTAACTGTAGTGTCCAAATTCGGTAAAGCATTCAAAAAGAGGAAGCACAACTTTGTCAAGTCTATAACTAATCCAATCAGTAGAGATATATGGGTCATTCTCACCAAAAACAAAAAAATAGTGAACCATGTGTCAAAAAAAAAAACAAAAAGTATTATTTGGAGTGATTCGTGATTTTATTAGCCCACTGAATGTTCCCGACGTAGCCAAAAGTTACAGTGGGAAAATATATTGAAAAACCAAAAAAGGGAGTAAAACCTCCTCTCCGTTAGCTGTCTCTGCACCTGTTATTCCACATAACGAAGAATTTGTTTGCTGCATTTGTTGTTCGTTATTTTTGAACTAACTTCATTTGATACCTCTGATGTTGAATTACTATCTAAGGTTAGCTATATGACTGATAAAATTTGAAATTAGGTTTTCTCAGTATCAAATATATTGTATTTCTCTTCCGCTAAGGCATTTTATAGCCATAAAATTCGCTTACAACCATAGCGCCAACTATCGAAGCAACATTAGAGAGTTAAGACGCCATACATGTCAATGGTTGCTTACTATTTTATTGTATTTGGAAGACAATTTATTATTGCAAAGAAGATACAGTAAAGCTATATCTGTAAAGGATACTACTCTGCTCCGTCAACCTGTTTAAATGGTCGAAACAAAATAATCGTGAACAGATTTGTAATTAATTCATAAAGGATAATAATCGGAACTTTCTAGCAACCTGTTTGAAGTTGTGAAATATCTTGGTTTAGTCAGAATTGTTCACGAACAAAAAATTCACAAAAGTTTTTAATAATGGATTATCAATAAAATTGTTTCCTGCAGATACGATTTGCAAGTCACAGATTATAGCAGATATAAAAATAATTTGGGAGCTTGAGGACTTTTGAAATCTTACGCACTGTACTGGGTTTTGGAATCATTTAATTTTACTTCTTATATTCTTGAGTCCCTTATTTCTTGAACCTTTTTCAGATACAAATAATTATCTAACATTTTTCTGCAGTGGTTGACACTGCAGGACCAAATTACCATTTCATAAAAATGATTCAACCAAAATACCTCAACCTTTACCTAGCTCTATTAAACATTTTATAACAACACAGTGCAGCATATGGTCTTGGTATTAACTACAACAAGAGCAAGATTATGATCGTAGATAGAGGGCATGATAATCATCGAGAAATAAAGTCAATAGGCCGTTGTGAAGTAGTTCAAAGTTTTGTGTACCTCGGTTCATTGATTAACAATTCGGGTAGTTGTGAAAATGAGATTCGACGGCGCATTCAACAGACACGTGTGGCCATGACAAAGCTTACTGAAATATGGCGTGACCATAACATCACTAAAGCTACCAAAATGTCGCTGGTTCAGTCTCTTGTCATCTCCATCTTTTTGTATGCCTCGGGAACTTGGACTGTTAAAAAGGCAGATCGAGCTCGCATAGATGCTTCTGAAATGTGGACGTGGAGGAGAATGCTGAGAATTCCTTATACCGCCCATCGAACTAATGTTTCCATACTGGATGAGCTCGGTAATCCAAAGAGACTATCCTTCATTGTGTCGACGAGAATGCTTACATTCCACGGACATATTCACAGAAGCGATAATATGGAGAAACTTGTAGTTCAGGGTCACACCCGGAGTGGGCGGCGCCGTGGCCGTTCCCCTACGCGCTGGATGGATACGACGAAACAGCTGCTGGATATGAGTATCAAGAGCGCCACTGAGCTGACAGTAAATCGCGAACGATGGCGAGCTACAGTTCTCAAAACTATTGATAATATTCGTGTCTGCAATACTCTAGCTCCGACTTAATGCATTTTACGAGTTCACAACATGTCTGTTAAGACATTGTGATGATTACTTAGCCATACAGAATCATACTATTAGAGCTTGACATCTTCATCGCCAGTCTTTTTCATGAGGAATATAACAAGCAATCGGAAAATAAAAGATGGATACATCCCTGACAAATGCCTTGATCAAAATTCAATTCGATACGCTCGCCTAGCTCGGAAGCATTTGTTATGTAAATCCACGTAGCAGTAATTCGATATATAACACGAACAGAACAGATGATCATTCGCCTATAAGCGAAAAATTTATATATTTGCTCTGGCGGCCCATAATAAAGATGAAAAATAAGAACGATAAAGTCTGACAGCGGCGCTTTTCGGAATCGCATAAAGGGTGGCAATGCATGGGAAATGATTGTTGTTGGGGATAAATCAGGAGATGTGTACGATGGGGCGGGATATTGATGTAATCTGTCAGAGATAACGGAGTGTAACGTAACGCATTTGGAATAACAAAAAATAAATGTTTATAGTAGCGGAAACGACATCTCATTTTTATTTCTGGAGTCACAGTTATCTGAAAAGTTTTTCTTTTTAGACCACAGTTTCGCTATTCACGTAAGAGGTAGGAGGCATTGCTGATATACATAGTTGGGCAACATTAGCTATAAACCATGACAGAATCAGTCTAGGCTGTACTGCCCGCTAGTTACGGATAGTTACGCCGGTGGGCAGATTGTTTGGAAATGTCGTATATGACGTACCGTTCAAAGAGTTGTTGGATGTTTATGTTTACGCGTGGAGGGTGAAGATATTTTTGGGTGTACAATTATTGTATATTTTTGGCTGTAACCCAGAATAGCAGTAAGTACACACTGATTTATTTATTGGAACCGTATACTTTTGAAATATACACTGTAAAAGTAATGTTGTAGTAAAGGTGTGGTCGTTGATCAGCTTTCTATTATTTAAAACTCCCTTAACCTGAACTGGTGCTTACAGTACTGATAGTTATGTAAGGAACCATACTTTCGATTGGCTTAATCCATAGTCATCTTTCTGAACAAAACGTTCACAGACAAAATATATTCTTGGTCGAACAATATATGGATACTTGCGTTCAAGTATACCATATCTTCCTATATGCGCAAATCTGTAACAATCTCAAACCAACAATGTGCTATTTTGATCATATTGCATTAAGCAGATATTTTAAATTCTAAGCAGGCGAAGCCTTTAAAGTAAGAATATGAAACCTTAAATCAAGTATCTATATGATAATCTTCAACACAAAACAATAAATATATCATCTATAAGAATAGTACATACTGACTGAAGTATTTAATAATCTTGGCATAACCAGCTCACGATTTTGGTCTTCTTGAAAGCAGCATCTGAGGGTATCAGTGTAAGCATTCGGCAATTTTAGGTTAAATAGAGGGCTCCACCTACACCACATTGAACTGATTTAAATTATCAAAACTTTTTTCCGCTTCGCTGCATAAATGGGTTTATCAAAAAAATCGTTTCCTCAATATGTTTTACGTAAAAAAGGTATACTTTGTTTGAGTCGCTAGAGGTTTGCAAGATAACCTTAATAGAAATTTCCAATGAGACTGAATTATCGGTATTTCTGCACCAATTATAGGGTCATACATTTAACTACCGTTAAAGAAGTATTCTTAAACTTCAACACCAATTATTTTAATATTAGATATGTTTGAAACATGTCTTTTGATCTAGTACTAGCTTTCGAGAATACCGAGAATTCTTTCGATCACATTTTACAATTAATTAGGGTGCCCGGGAAATTTCAATAAAGGTTATCTCGAAAATGGTTACCTCTAGCGACTTGAACAAAGTATTCCTCTTTTATTCATAATACATTGCGGAAACGATTTTTAAATATTCACATTGATGAACCAAGCCGGAAAAAAGTTTTGATAATATAAATGAGTTCAATGTGCCGTAGGTGACACCCTCTATTCGTGATGGAAAAACCGTTATTGGATTTGGATTTCTCGCCTTAAAAAACCTCCGATACGTAATTTTGGATCGTTGTGCCATTTTTATGCGGCATAATTGAGAAAAAAACGAAAATAAAAGATAAATTTTGACACACTGTATCTTGAAAATTAAGCATTTTAGGGCTCCATGTTCCTCTCTCAATAATAATTGTTCTTCTATCATGAATAGAGGGCCCCACCTACGGCCTACGGCACATGTCAAGCGTTGTCAGTCGAATGTCCGGACACCCTGTATGTATGTCCTAGTTGCATGATTTTTTTGCGTTGCTTTGGTGATATCAGTTATGAGCAATTTCATTCAGGACGGTCATAACACCTGCTCTGTTAACATTTGTTTCATTTATTGCTTTTATATCGTTATATATGACACATCTATTGATGACCAATTCAGTGAATGAATTATTGTTATTGTAACCACTTTCAATTGAAACACCTGGTTTTTCTTTTTTTTTCACATTGGAATTCCATCATGCAGTGTTCAAGTATAAAGGCCTACTATGACTGATCTTCCACCAAAAAACAAATTGTTCTCAGATGATGTTGAAGTTTATCCGTACCGGGTTACATTTTCCATAGCTCCATCATTCCATTAAGGAACATAGGGCCTTTACAAACCAGTCTGTTTTATTCTTCGTAAGCGCTATTATCTCTCTTCATATCTTTACCATTCTTCTTGCCTCGTAACTTCGTAACTGTTCTTCTCCAGGCCGCTTTGGATCTATGTATCTGGTTCCTTAGGAGCTCCACTCTCTGATGCTGTGTCTGCAAAAATAGGTATAAGCATAGCTGTGTTGATATTACGGCGAATGAAGTAAGAGTTCTTAATTCCAACAAGGAGTATGACTGGACCTGCGTAGGGTGCAGAACAGTAGGGAAATATATCAATGTCTTAAAGTCTTTGATTATTCAGCTGCAAAATGAAATTAAAGAATTGGAAACCAATACTGCAAGAACTATGAGCCAACCAGATTTTTCATTTGAGGACATCGTTTCCGAAATTTCCGAAAGGGAGAAGCGGAAAAATAATGTCATATTTTTTAATGTTCCGGAACCCGACCGCAGCCATTCAGCAAATGAGCAATCCGCAAGTGACAAGAACGTTTTTGTAGACGTACTGAAGGAAATAGTTCCCGAGGTATCGATTGGTAATATAAAACCGATTAGGCTTGGAGCATATACATCTTCAAAAAATCGTCCTATTAAAGTAACATTGGATAGTATCGATGTTGTGCGCAAGGTCCTATCTAATGCCCGGAAACTCAAGTCAAAAAAGGCAAATCGATTTCTACAAGAATCTAAGTCAAGAATTAACTGATCGTCATAATGCAGGTGAGACCAACTGCCAGATCAAGTTTTTTAATGGTACGCCTAGGATAGTGAATTTAAACTAAAACCGCCCAGCAGTCAAGTCAGCCAGATATCCATCTACCACCAGAATGTGCGTGGCATGAACAGTAAAGCGGATGAGGTCTATCCTGCAGTAGCCGGAGTTGAATTTGATGTGATAGTGCTCACTGAAACATGGTTAAAGGAAGGTACTCACAGTAATGATTTTTTTCCGAATGATTATCAAGTTTACAGAAGTGACCGTAAGTTTGAAGTTCTAGATTTGTTTACCGGTGGAGGTGTTTTAATTGCATTTAATAGAAATATTGACTCAGTCCTCATGGACACTTCGTATTTTGATGAAAACTTTCCAATCATTGATTTCGTCTGCTGTAAATGTCGTGCCTCTAGTACTGTAGTTTTTTTTATTGCATTATATGTTCCACCTCAGGTGTCGCTTTATGATTTTGATCTATTCTTCGAGGCTTTAGAGCAATGGGGTCCAATAGCTGGCGAGAAGGTTGTTATACTGGGTGATTTTAATGCCCCAAAGTATAACTTGCATGATATTAGTGATGGAAAAACTAGAACTTTGAATAACTTCGTTTCTTATTGCATTGCCACCCAGTATAATGCCATTCTCAACAGCCATGGCAGGCTTTTAGATCTGGTTATAAGCAATGTTGAATGTCAGATGGAGCGTGACGATAACCCGATTGTTCAAACCGATGCTTACCATCCTGCATTGACAATTAAACTCAAAAATCTATCATTGATAAAAAATAATCTCGGACCTGGCAAACAGCAGAGAGTTTATAATTTCAAGAGATGTGACTTTCCCAATTTACACTCTGCATTAACTGATACTGACTGGTTATTCTTACGCAATTCAAGTAACATTAACGAGGCAGTAGATGCATTCTACGAAAAACTGTATGGTATTATGAATAACCATATACCTCTTTATAAAAACTTGACTCGTAAATTTCCTTGCTGGTATAATTCTACTATTATTAAAAATATAAAAGAGAAAGAAAGATGTCACAGGATGTGGAAGAGAAGCCATGAACAGTGCCACAAAGAGGGGTTTAGAAGGATTAGGAGTTTAACTAAGCAGCAAATCAGGGTCGCGTACAACCAGTATATATTTAAAATCCAAAACTCAATAAAATCTGATCCGAATGCTTTTTGGTCATTCATCGGTCAGAAAATAGAACCTCGCGAATTCCAGGTAGCATGCGTTTGGGGGATAACTCCTGCAGTGAACCTGAGGAAATTGTTAACGCATTTGCAAATTTCTTTAAGAGCATTTATTTACCTTCAGTACCATTGAATGAAGCTAGTACCACATATGATAGCCAAACTGGTCATGTTAATATAACAGAACCTATTATGGAGAGTCAAATTTATGATGCAGCGAAAAAACTGAAAAATAAAATGACGGCGGGTCCGGACAAGATACCGTCCTTCCTTGTAAAAGATTGCGTGCCAGCCTTAATCAAAGGTTTACTGATTCTGTACAATCTCATACTAACTTCTAAAACTTTTCCAGATAAGTGGAAGGAAACTAGGGTATGTCCAATTTTTAAATCAGGCAATAGGTGTTTAATTGAAAACTATCGCTCAATTTCTATTCTTAACAATTTTGGAAAACTCTTCGAAATAGTTCTTTATAACAGAATATATGCGCCTACATGTAGTCATACTTCTGAGTTTCAACATGGCTTCATGTGTCGTAGATCCACTATAACTAATTTGGGCATATTCACTCAATTAGCGCTAGATACAGTAGATAATCAAGGGCAACTGGACGTAGAGTATACAGACTTTTCGAAAGCCTTTGGCAGGTTAGATCACTCCGTCTTGTTATCAACACTATAATTGTTCGGTTTTACTGATTCCTCTGTTATGTTGCTATCTTCTTATTTATCTAATCGGCAGCACTTTGTTGCGTATAATGGTTATCAGTCACGCTCTTACACTGCTACCTCCGGAGTACCACAGGAATCTAATTTAGGCCCTTTATTATTCCTGATTTTTATAAATGATCTTTGTCATGTACTTCAGTGTGGAAGGCTGTTATTTGCGATGATTTAAAAATGTTTGCTGCTATTAAATGTTTTGATGACTGTGTTAATCTTTAACTCCAGTTGAATCTGCTACAAAAGTGGTGTCTGAAGAATAAGCTATTCCTAAATATCAAAAATGCAAAGTTATGTCCTTTTCTCGCAAACGTAATACTACTGTGCATCCGTATATGTTATAAGACACTCTTCTTGAGCGTTCTGAAATGGTTTGTGATTTAGGAGTTGATTTTGGTTGTCTGCTTAGTTTTGATCACCATATATTTAGAATAGTAGCGGAGGCAAATAGAGCTTTATAGTTAGAAACTGTAAGCATATATATGATATAACAGCCCTAAAGAACTTGTACTTTACTTACGTTCGCTCTAAGCTAGAATATGCCTCTGTTATCTGGAGCCCATATAAAATATACATAACTAGTCCTGTGCATTTCAAGTTGCGCAAAACTAGTTCTGTGTATTTTAAGATGCGCAAAACTAGTTCTGCCTATTTGGTAATGCTCAATAGCCGTATAAAATCCATATTTCGGGTTTGGGAAATATTCCTTGCTCAAAACTAGTTCTGCATATTTTTTTCGGGCATTGCCCGAATTCGGATTTGATCGTAACATATCCATTGAAAAATTTCAAAAAATCTTTACTTTTTATCAAGAGTATGTAACTTCCTTCCACTACAGTCAAGGTTAACAGAGTAAAAAACAATAATTTCGCCACATTTTGACTACTGTCCATCTGTTACATACCTATTTAATACAAATCAACTAACTAAACTGCAGAAGCTGCAAAACCGAGGCATGAGAAAACGTTGTGATTGGCGGACATCTATAAATTTCATGCTACCTTCTTTAAGGTCTCACAAAGGGTGTATTATTTAACAATGATTTTTATATTTAAAATAGTACGAGGAATGACACCTATTTACTTGACTGGTGATATTAGTTATATTCATGACATTCATTTCTATGGTACAAGGAAAAATACAAATATTTACGTTCCAAAAACAAGCAAAAAGGCACAATCAATTTTCCACTTTTTAAGGGATATGATGCATTTAACAAGTTCCCAGCTATATCAAGGAAAATTCAACTGTCAGTATTTTAAGACAACTCGTTAAGTATCTCAACGTCTTATTATCTGAATGTGTAGTGTTATGTCTTCTGGAAGTTATTATATGTATTATATGAGTAGCTTGTATTGTTTAATTGTGTAATTTAATTTTACAGTTTGATGAAACCTACTGTTAACGTATTTCCACAGATGATTATTATTAATTAGTTTTTTATGTATACTAGGAATTGACTATTTCAAATAAATAAATATTCTTCTCTGATAATGACTAATCTTACACCAAAAAACAAAATGCCCTCAGATTCTGCCGAAATTTATGCGTACTGGGTCACATTTTACCATATATGTCATACGGTATCCTGCTTCGGATGCATCTCTGCAAATCCCCTCTTATCTACAAATTTACGCTAGTGAAAACCCATAAAGCCGTCCGGGCAACAAGACCTGTACACAGCGGATGTTTATGCAGGGGATGGGCATTGTATACAGGGTGCTATTTACAGCACAAGCCGTGTCGTAAATATGGGATAATGTGCTGCCTTGCGGGCCTTTTTGTAGCAGATTAAGACGTTCGTTGTCTCGTTATCTTGGTAATTGCTTTCAGTGGCTCTACGTTTTTTTTTAGCTGGTAGTGCGTGTTTCTCCATCGCGGTAGCACACGAATTGGGGTATAGGGGATTATTACCCCCATACCCACTGAAAAAAAAATACAACAGATCAATAATGGGTGGACCCTCCATGTTGACAAATGCACTCCTCTAGCCTACGCGACATGATCGTAAGCTGGTTGTTGATGAACTGTAGACCCACAGCCTCTCAAGCTGCTCTCACAGCATGTTCCAGTTCTTCCAACGAGGTTGGAGGATTGGATAAATCGCCCATCCGACATCCGACGGTACGAAACTGTAACTGTTCCTATTGGTTGAAATATTCAAAATGACGTGGAATCAAAATATTTCAACCAATAGGAACAGTTTCGTGCCGTCGTATCGTCGGATGTCGTGTACATCTGAATTAAGCTTTACACGTTGGCGTCCGTCATGTGCCCCCAGACAAACCTTGAATCCATCGGAGAAGGCCGACTGATACCACCCAGCATGCCATTGTTGGTGTTCTTGGCGCCAATCTAACCGTTGGTGACGACGATTTGTAGTAAGTGGAAGCACCAGATGAGGACGATATGATCCTAAGCCCATTTCACTCAATCTGTAGTACACCGTGCGGATTCGAATGTACCTCCTTGCATACCAAGCGTCAGCAATAGCTCGAGTGGATCGCATTCTATCTCGAAAGGCCAGTAGTCGTAGATGACGATCTTGCCTGTCTGTAGTTTTCTACGTGCTCAAGAATCTCTAGCTCGCTGCATTCGCCCTTCTGCGATCTATGCGTGCCATGTTGCTACAACTGTAGCCACGCTACACCCCATGGTTACAGCATTTGCTCTGAAAGAAGTACCATGTTCCCGTTGACCTACAATCCGACCCCGTTCAAAGGGGCTTAACTGCGTGAACTGGGGTTGTCGTCTTCTAGGCGGCATCTCTACACAACCAATTCATCTCTTGTACACAACTAAGTGTTCTCTCGCCATATTTTCAACCGATATCATCGTTTTTGGACCGACAAAAGGCCATGCTTTGTTTTTACACATCTAGAGTTTTTAGAGGTGCTATGTAGGTAAATAGCGTCTGAATGAACAGAAAATGTTATATGTGTACCAGAAGAGATGGTATTGTCTAGCTGTGTACAAATTTTCAATGCAAATATCCTTTAACAGTAAAGCTTAATTCAGATGTACACGACATCCGACGATACGACGGTAGGAAACTGTTCCTATTGGTTTAAATATTCAAAATGATGTCAAATCAAAATATCTCAACCACTATTGCAAAATGGTACGTGTTAGGGCTTTAGTAATGTTTTTCCTATTGTTAGAAGGGCATTTCCGTTTTAAAAATAAAGATTTGCTTTGTATTGCAAAAACCTTGCCGACCAGTGTTGAGCCTCGTGTCCACTAGCAAATAAAATTGTTAAGAGTTACTCTCACAAGTTACTTGCGTAGCGTGTGCACGTCGTCATTAGAGAAATATTGCAGCAAAATTACTTGCACATAAAGGACTTGCGACTTGTTGAAAGCTTATAGTGTACACGGTTACTCTCAGGAAATTAGTTTGCCATAAGCATTTCGAGACTGTTTCGAAAGTCTTGCAGCAAGGAGTGTTGTAAATCAAATATGGAGAAGTTCAACTGGACGAGAGAAGACATGTGTCTTTCAATTGAAAATTTTAAATTATATCCCGAATTATGGAATGCACATATTACAGAATTTAAGGACAGAATCAAATAGCAGAATGAGTTACAAAAATTGGCCGACTTATTTAATACTCCTACAGCGAAAATTCAAGGGAAGCTACATAATTTGAGAACGCAAGTTAACCAAGAATGGAGAATAATGCAAAAAAAGAAAAGTGGATAAGGGACTAATGAAATATATAAGAGTACTTAGTAGTTCTTTGAGTCATTAAAGTATGTATCACTAGCGTAGTTCTACGCTGAATCCACTTTCTCACCCAACATTTTCTCCGCCTTTTACTATCTTGTTTTCTTTTTTTAATTAAATATATCACAACTACCGCAGCAGCTACAGATTTTGCATACGACATCTTATCTATAGTGTATACGAAATCAGAACAATCAAGCTTAAGTCAAATTGCAAAATCAATTTCCTAGATTAAATTTGCGAACAATTAAAAGATAGTGTAGACAAACAAGCAAGTACTTGCTGCAAAAACTATCACACGTTACTTGTGGATAAGTGGGCACGAGGCTTTATGGAGATATAGTAAATTTTATTATTATTAAGAAGTACCCGTACGCTTGGATGCAACCTAATCTTAACCCTTGGGTCAAGCCTCCTGAGGGAGCATCAAGAGCGTCAGTAGCACAGGTTGAGTGTGCAATTGGGTGAGGTTGTGTTGTGCGAATGCTTTTTCCTTCTTTTATTGCTATTATAAGCTACTGCATGTCCAGTTAGATCCAACGTGATGTAACGACCGAATCCTGACCCAGGAGGCTGCATCAAGTGTCAGCAGCTCTGGCTCCGGCTCCAGCGTCGCGTCGCGTCGGTCGGGCGTCTGCAGCGAGAGCGTCGCGGCGCTGGCCGAAGCGGTTGACGGTCAGGGCCGCGCGAGGAAAGCGAAACCGGCAGCAAAAGCAGCAGCAGCAAGAAGAGAGCTTGCACCAGGAGCAGCAGCAGCGACGGCGGGCGGCGGCGGCGGCGGCGGCGGCGCTTGCGTGCAGCGACGCGACGGCCGCCGTCGCCGTCGTGACGCTCGTTGTGTGTGCCGCCATCACCGGCGAAAGTGAAAACTGCCGACGGAGCGCCCGCAGCGGTGTCCGATGCAGCAGCCGATGCCGGAACGAGCGCTGTTGCCACGTCCCGCAGTGCGACTAGAACCATCGGTTTAACCCTCAGAGTAACAATTGAACATAGAGGTAGTAAACAACTAATTCTAATAGGCCGACATCTTTTCTTACGTTGTCATATTGACCACCAGATACGGCAATCATAATTGTTTACTATCGCCTTAATTGTATATAGTATCCAGAAATATTCCATTCTAGTTAGAAAAGACGGTATTTTGATGTTTCAGCAAAATCAAGAGATATGTTGACCTCTACTGCGTTAGTGCATATTTCTTCATCATAAACGTAAATTCTGAAGTTTTGCATAATTTTGAGGAGCATGCGCTCGACTGTCCAACTTTTGCTTTGTTTATTGTTTGTACGTCTTTTATGCTTGGTGAGGAAAATCGAATCTGCTATTTGTTAGTAACTGTAGTGATGCTTTACGGACTTGCTGTGCTATATTCGAGTGTAGTTTAACAGTTTTTCGAGATGGAACTCAAAAGGTGCAGTGTTTGTAACAGCATTATTTACAATTTGAACTGTCACTGCGCGGTCACAGCTGATCAATGTTTGGATGCTGAAGTATCAAAGATGATGGCTTTGAGCATGCCATGCTGAAGTGGTTTGTTTACTACCTCTATGTTCAGTTGTTACTTTAAGGTTTCTCAATTCTGACTAGCTTAGATCAGACAGCATAGCCGGTGATGACAAATGTTTATTGGAAAACAATTTTCTACGTCTCTTGATGAAATAATATGCAAAAGGCGCATAGGTAAACGACATATACAAAAGTAGAGAAGAAAATGTTTCACCTGTTATTCGACGTTATAATTAAATATACCATGCTTTTTTGCTTGTTCCTGTTCACTAAGTTAAACAGTTTGCTTAAATAAATAATAATACAGGCACTTACTTTTTTCGTTCATTTCCTTTTTCAGAGATACCCTCATATTACGCAATATCTCGATTGTGGTAATCTTTATGTGATTGATCCCATAGCGCCTTGCGTTTGTTACGTGTCAAAAGTGTATGTTGTACTCATTCGCTTGAACGCTGTTTAAATGGCAATATCGCCCAGCATTGTCTTTGGTAACATAGTTTAAAATGTAACATATATGTATATTAAATACTTACTCAGATTTAGGCTTATTGTAAATAACACACATATAGTTTGTAGTATTTAAGTCCATTTATTCAGCATACTGTATGTACAATGCTAGTCCAGTTTGTATTTCCAAAGTACTCCAGTCTTCTATAGCTGCAGTCATCTGGAAAAGAACAAAAATATCAATATTACATTTAACTAAATCCATATGAACTTACCATGGCATTCCATCAATTCAAAACTCTTGTTTACATGTCCATGTTGATGAAGAAGAGGTTAGTCTTGCTTCTGATTCACATCTATCGCTTTGTACCTTGTAGACAGTTGACCAAGGTCGGACCACAGAATTAAATCACCACAGTTCATTACCATATGATAGGCGAGTTTGGCGCCGATTTTCACGGGAAAAAGCCATTTCCTTTTCACTCCTCTATTTTACTTGGACCAGGTGGTCACTGCGCATATTTTGCGGTTTTGAGTGAGAAGAAATCCTGTGAAGAATTGGATTTTGCTATTTACAGTGTCTGTAGAACCACTTATGTGGGATTCGTATAAAATCCATATCACACAGCTTCCAAAGGAAATACTCTAAAGCCACCCAACAGCAACGGTAGGTTGTGCATAACCTCCTTTCATGAGAATTGGTCATATGGCTCCCTCTGTATTACCCTTTCACATCTGTGGCCATGACTAATTATTGCTTTAAGTGTTGCTTAGTTGCTTCCAGGCATCTAACATGTTCCTCTTGTAGGCTTTTTAGGCTCAACACCAACAGCTTTTTAGGCTCAACCATCGGCTAGTCTTAGGCTGAGTCGAAGCCCATCACCAATACTAAAGACTGTCCAACTCTTTCACTTGCATGTCACCTCTGATCATCTGCTTGGTACTTGCTAGAACTACTGCTTCGCTCTATTATTGTGTGCATGCTTTGCTACCTCGCTTTGTGCCTGCCAGCTAATAAGGTATTTCCAGAAGACCCAGGACATAGTGCTTTGGAATACAGGTGGGAGATAGCATAAGTTGTAGATCCTGTGACTGCTTCATTGGAAGTACATCTGAAATTAGGAATTAGTTATTTTCAACTTTTGCCATTATTAAGCTTACTTACCATACGTAAATATAGTAGCGGAACAGCAACGTAATACAGCGGGGCCCCAATCAATAATCATTGTTATGTCAATCGACAGTGTGTTTAGATAACGTTTAGGAGTAGTTTTATCAGTCCTAAATGGCTGACGTATTCTAGCTGGTAAGAGACAGGTGCACTCTCCTTTCTCCCAGACAACAAGTACTTCGCAACATTAGTGCCGTTTTTGTATATATTTAAACGATAATAAATCGTTAGGTGATCCATTGATTTCAGTATTTTAATATTGGGGGAATTTCAGAATTCACCACTTGTTTGCACCCTTACTTCCACCCCAACCTTCAACTGTCAAACCAGAGGACAAGACAGTAGAGAGATCACAGCATAGAAGAACCCCCGGCTGAGCTGAGCATCCCATAAATTGGTGCATGGTGCCTAACATAAATTGGCACCAAAACCATTCTATAATAAGAAACTTCCAAAATCAATTTTCTAATTCCATCATGAATATATGAGTCGTACGTGGTCGGACGAAAAAAGAAACAAGTTTGATTCTCAAAATCAGGTGGTGCATACACGTGCGTACTCTGACGACCATTTCGTATGCAATATAACCGGTTCTATCTACCGGCCGGTGTTTGTTTCAGTCGCACGACTACGTACGACTGTGTACGACTCGATGATCGTACGAGTATTCATCCACTATAACCGTAGCCTGATGTAAACTACTTGCTTTTACTTGAAAAAGTTACCTTGATAATAAATTTTATGAGCAGTAAAATTAAAAGTAGAGCATATATTTATGAAAAAAACTATATTATGAACACATGAAACATATAAAGAAAACGAAATTACTCAATTCTGATTTTCTACACATTTCACACCAAGCATTAGTAGCTCCTTTTTGTGCAAGACAAATCCACTCTTTGTATGTGAAGCACTAGTTTCTGGTCCTCTCTCTCATTATTTCTAGGGCATAAATAACATCGATTGCTTCCGCTTTTCTCTTGGGCAATGACAAAAAGGCACTGATTATAAGTTCACATTAACGGTCGCGCGGGATACACCTGTATCCCACAGAAAAGCAATGGACGTAAACACCAAATTCAAACGTGGCACATCCACACTATAGTACTGGCACAACCAAAGTGTGTTTTACAATTACCTAAAAGTGCGTAGGCAGTTTTGTTTTGGTGTCGGTGCAACCACATTTTTAACGTATACAGGGTGGGCCAATAGTGCGTGGACGGAGGATTGTGGGCTTACTAAAAAATATTTCAAAAATCTGTCACTTGATCATGGTAGGGACTGTTGAGGGCTATAACGTAAAAATATTTTCACTTAAATTTTGACGTTTACACAGGGTGATTCATATCAAACTTACATTTTTTTAAATGGAACCCCCTATATATTATTGCATATTTGGATTCGTTGCTTAAATTATTGTGACTTTATGTATCACACATGGAACTTTAAACGAACCGTTTAGGCGCAAATCACCATTTTTGGTATAAGTAGGTATCAGAAAAAAATTGAATATCGCAGCGATTATAAAACTTAGAAGGCCGTGACTTTGCGGTACAACTAAGCATGAAATGCTTCACCTTAATTCAGACGGCTAAAGTTGAATTCTTTTTGTACTCGGAGAAATCAGTAGATTAATTTAGGAAACTTCAATCACAGATAACTTGATTTTTTCAAATGGCAATGCCTATTTTGGTTTAAAAAATCGAATGTAATATTTCATTACCTTTCTAACGATATAGCATACTCGATACCAATCTGTTTTAGTTTTCATTTTATTTGAAATTTTCAGTCAAATAGGTGTTTTTCAATTTTCCTGCATGCAAGCAACCTAGCAGGCCATGAAAAATAAACAAAAGCTCATTAATATGGAAGAAACCAACTAACCTAGTAGAAAGATGCAAACTAACTAGAGCAACGGGGCAAGATTATGAAAATTTCTTACAACATATTAGCTCTAACCAGAAACAATAGCGGTAACAAGGACGCTCATTTTTCACAGCCTACTAGCTATTAGTCAATTTCCAACGTCAGTAAAAAAATATTTAATCAAAGGAAAACTACTAGTGATTGTTGCTGGCAGTAAGTATAATATCTATGTCTTCTGAGTAAATTTCCACATTTAATGCTATAAAAAAGTAGCCATTTCCGTAAATCAAAGGTAATGCTACCTCTGACTGGAACCCTTCAAATTCTTCAGTAGGTACTTTTACTTATTAGCAAAATCGCGGAAAATGAAACTTGAATTGCAGTCTGTTTGAATTGTAAAACATAATCTAGTCTGCAGAAAACTACATGAAATAAACACAATTACAACATAGCGTAATTAAAAAATTCTAGCAATTATTTCAATAGATGTTCAGAATGCTCCAGTTGGAGATTTCACTTTTGACCTAACTAAACGGAACTAACTAATCTTTTTATCCCATTAGATATGAAATTCTAAACATGTTAGACTGTAAGCAAAAATCGCTGGTAATTTTAATTGTTTTAGAAAGTTGTCAAGCTCTAGTAGACCTCGATAGCTAGTAGGCTGTGAAAAACAAATACTTCTGTCATAGCCCAGCTACTCATTTACATTAGATATCTTGGGGCTGTTGTATCCGGTTAGAGCTAATATGTTGTAAGGAATTTTCATAATCTTGCCTCGCTGCTTCAGTTAGTTTGCATCTTTCTACTAAGTTAGTTGGTTTCTTCCATATTAACGAGCTTCTGACTGAAAATTTGAAAAAAATGAAAACCAAAAAAGACTGGTATCGAGAATGCTATATCGTTAGAAAGGTAATCAAATTTTACATTCGATTTTTTAAACCAAAATAGGCATTGCCATTTGAAAAAATCAAGTTATCTGTGATTAAAGTTTCCTTAATTAATCTACTGATTTCTCCAAGTACAAAAAGAATTCAATTTTAGCCGTCTGACCTAAGGTGACAAATTGCATGCTTAGTTGTACCGCAAAGTCACAGCCTTCTAAGTTTTATAGTCGCTGCGATATTCAATTTTTTTCTGATACCTACTTATACCAAAAATGGTGATTTGCGCCTAAACGGTTCGTTTAAAGTTCCATGTGTGATACATAAGGTCACACTAAAATTGACCAAGGAATCCAAATATGCAATAATATATAGGGAGTTCCATTTAAAAAAATGTAAGTTTGATATGAATCACCCTGTATAAACGTCAAAATTTGAGTGAAAATATTTTTACGTCATAGCCCTCAAGGGTCCCTACCATGATCAAGTGATAGATTTTTGAAATATTTTTTATTAAGCCCACAATCCTCCGTCCACGCACTATTGGCCCACCCTGTATAATTATGTGTAACCCACGCGAGTACTCGAGGGTTAAAGTTTGGACCAGACACTACGTTTTGTCTGCACAGACAAAACAGCGTGTGGGTAGGAAAATTGCGCATTTTTGAGAACTGCGCGGAGAGCATACAGCAATCGCTGAGCTGGCAAGGCATAGTTTTTTTTTCAAACCTTTATTGTTTATTATACACTTTTCAGTTACATATGTTTTTTTAAATTCCCTACAATAGCGGCCTAGGAGTGAACCCAGCGATCACCGTGCGTACATATCTTCCTATCACTACAATGCTTTTCTTTGCTTTTTGATTTAGCTAGCAAAATCTCTGTATCTATTGCATCAAAAGTTTTCCTTAAATCTACCAATATTGCAATTACTACATTTTTGTTATATCAATTTCTCTAGATATTCTGCTAATCATATCCGTGACAGCACATGAAGTATTACTATACTGTATAAACCCATATTGGTGATCATCCAGCATATTGAACTGCATAAACTTATAGTTTGTAAAACTTTTAAAAGTGTGGATAGAAATTGGTTGCTAGTTGTTTATGTCCTCCCTGGAACCCGATTTGTGAATTGGAGTTACTTTACATATTTGCAGTTCTACAGGATAAGAACCATTTGCTGGAACGTTGTTTATTAATTTTACTAAAATTGGGATTATTGTGTCCTCAAAATTCAATATATTAATTGTAGTTATTTGAACATGACCAGGAGCTGAGTTTCTTTTAAGGTTGGAAATAATGTACCTTACCTCTACCTCGTTACACAACGCCACACCTAATATACTGTCACACATAATATCCTTAAAGTGATTGTCGTTGTCGATATCAACCACAGTTTGATTTAGTTCTAAATTAATTTCCTAAATTTTTACCTATTCAATACGTTGGTTAAACTTTTTTGATCTGCTATAATCATATCGTCAATTCTAATACACTCTAAATGATCATATGGTTTTTTATTTTTGAAAAAACTGCTTATAAATTTCCATTATTTTTTCATTTTATCCCATTTATTCCTAAAGTACCTGTTCTTCAGAGATTTTATCCTATTGTTAACTCTGTTAACTGAAATTTGGTTTCAATGTCAACATCACTTCTACTTATCTATGAACTGTGCGGCCAAATCGGTACAGCCTGAGAGCCGTGAGAAATATGAAATAGACAAGGATAGCAAGAGACGAGAGGATATGAAATACCGTGTGCGGGAGAGACAGCGGCGAAATACACAAGTATCTTGCTATCCTTGTCAGGCTGTATGTACATTTTGTTTGCTAACTTAACGATAACGACGCACCTTCGACAATTTCTTGGGAGCTCTTATTGCATTATATAGGGTGTTCATTTGAACTGTTCCACACAGAATTTCTTGAAAACTGCTGATTAAAAGAAAAAACGCCGCGATACGTCAAAAGATTTTTCAAGGGGTGCAACGCAGATATCAAAACAATTGTGAGTGGCAATTAGTAAATAAGAAGTCTCACGTTGGCTTACCAACTCTGAAAATCGAGGGTGACCCCATAGTCGAGTCACCTTCCGTCCAGCTTTTGGGAATCACAATCAACAACAACATGTCCTGGCACGATCATCGTCGGTATTGCTAAAACTGCATCCCAGAAGCTTGGAGTTTTGTTCCGCTGTAGGAAGCTGTATACACCAGAGCAAGTACTGCTGCTGTACAAGGCACAGATCCGACCATCGCTGGATTATTGCTCCCATGTATGAGGATGTGCTCCGAAGCACTTTCTAAAGCTTCTGGACACTATCCAGAAGAGAGCAATTAGATTAGTCGATACGCCTAACCTCACAAAGGACCTCCACAGCCTGGAACATCTAAGAAGGGTGGCTGACCTATCCCTGTTTTACAGATTCTATCACGGAAGATGTTCGAGTGAGTTCTCCCAGATAATAACACCAAAGGCTGTCCAAACCAGGAACACTAGAGAGGCTCTGCGAGCTCATACTTACCAGGTCGAGGTCCCTACTCCCCAAACGCATATTTAGGGGGGGGGCGGCAGGGGATCCGGACCCTGGTATATCTTTGAAAAAACATACATAGGTTGTTCCCTCAGAATATTCTACGATTGTTATTAAGATGTATCAAATATTGTAGGAAGATTCCTGGTACATCTTTGAAGAATATATGTTGAAAGAAAGTAATACCTTTTATAACTTCATTTCATTCATTTGTAAGTCTTGTTGTCTGCCTAGGTACTTAACGCGAGTAGTATACATATATAACCTAGTATCCAACTTTCATAGGTACAGTGTTTTGGGCAGCATTGATTTAGGCAGTAGGCACACACTAATTATAGGGATTGATGAAAAATATATATTATATAAAACGGAACACAGAACCTGTATTTATAATTGCATAGGTTAATGTATACATTAAAAAAAAAACATTTCATTGCACGGAATCGCCCTCCTGTACCTGCAAAAAAACCGTTTTATTTTAAAGCATACGATGTACATTCAAATACACTTCATTAACTACAATGCTAGATTTTCACCAAAATGTTGTCGTAGTTTAATCAATTTTAGTAGAATAAACACTGGAAATTCATAGTCACAAATATAGCAAATGTGTTGTTAGTGGTTGTTATTATATATTAATTAGGGTACCTACGACAAGTAAGACTAGAACATAGAGATTAGACTCCGAACAAGAGAGCTGCTACCACATGGTGCTACAAAGTCGATAATTTACAGAGACAAAATAGTTACACTCACCCCAGTCGCTCCTAGATGAAGTTGTAAACTAAATAACAAGTGAAAATCACGTTCCGGAACACAGATAACTATCCAATTATCACAGGTGATAAATGCACAAGCACAAGCAGGTACCACCGACCACCGCCACCGTGACGAAACTGACGAATGGAGATAACCTCAAAGTTCTCATGCCTAACCTAACCTGTAATGGTGCCACGCCTAAATTAAGAATCATACTAAAAGGCATATTCATACATTATTCTTTAGATAATAATTTATGAATATTATCAGAATATTTTGATCGACACGTTCATGGAATAACCATGACGTAATATTCCTCGTACATCCTCATGGGAATGAAACCAATAAAAACATCCATAGAACATTCTGTTAATGTCCTGAATATTCTCAATCTATTTTGGACGAAATGAGAATATTCCAGGAATATATTGTGCTGTCTGGGCCCTCACCCCGAAAGTTATACAATGATGTTATACAATGCCGTCTAAGAAATGTAATCTACAAATTTCCCAACCCCCCCCCCCCCCCTCCCGACAACAAATCTGAGATGGCAACTCTAATCTGGACCCCCGAAAGGTCAAGCAAAAGTACAAGGTGACAGCCATAATCTGGACCCCCCAAAACCAAATCCTGGATACGTGCCTGGCTGTCAGGGAGTTTGTTTCCCGACGGCTACAACCTACAGCGTTTTAAATATAACGTGCACCGACACTTATCCTCTTGCAGCGCTTCCACAGCGCCATAGGCTGTCAGCCTTTTCGGGAGGCTGACCATAAAAAAATCCAGCAGTCCGCTGCGCCTCCGGCCATTTGGCAACGTCGCGGCGACGCTCGCCATCCGCTCGACGCTTTCCCCTACCACCTTTCGCTTTCCTTCGCTCTCGCCGCGCCGTCGGTCGCGTATGTGTGAGCGCGCCGCGCTTTCCCCCCTCCCCCCCTGGTGCTCCCCTCTCACTTTCCACGGTGCGTGCCGCGCGGCGCCGCCGACCGGCAACTGGCCCGCCAGTAGGCCTGACACTCAGCCGCTTTCCAGACGTGCCATCCGTGTCTGTTACCGCGCTGTTGCCCAGCCTCCTATCACGCGCCAGTGTCAAGGCCATGGCCCCTCGCCGGCACTTGGCCACCTCTGCGATGGACCGGCCGTTGGACGAGGGCCTCACCCGCTGCTGCGTGCCCACCGGCGAATGTCTCAGGGCCCAGCAACACCAGCACCCTTCCATCCCCATCCACACCAACAACAATGACCCCATGATCATCTCCCTGGACGACCTCAGGGACACCGTGCGAGTGACGTGCAACAACGAACTGTGTACGGCTGGACGATACATGCATCGCGAGTGCTTCGACCAATGGGAACAATCAGTGCTCGCTTATTTGAAGACATGCGGAAGGGCTCGGTCTTGGTCCGAACGCCAACGCCATCAGAACCTGTGGACCAAGAAGGGCTACGATCTGGCGTACAAGGCGTGCGCCTGCAAGTGCGGTCGCGGGCATCTCAAGAAGGACTTGGACTGGATGCCACCTCCGCCGACGAGTAATATTTTCGGTCGTGTGGAGGAAGTGGATGTCGGGAAGAAGAAGAAAAGGCGTAACAAGCAAAATAAACTTGTGTTGTCCCAACCGATTGGGAATGAAATGAACTCTAGAGCTAGAGCCGGCAGTTTGTCGTGTTCCAGTACTGGGTCCTCTTCGCCACCAACCTCCGGAAGTGAGCCCAGCGTTTCTCCGGTTCATCACGGGAATCATACCATGCAACACTGCAAGAAGAAGACCAAGATGGAACTACCAGAACGAATTCGGTAAGTTACTATAATAATAATTTATTCACCAGTAAATGTATATACATTGTTGGTACGTCACACAAAGGTTTGAGATACTACAGATTAACATGTAGTAGTAGTAGTAGTATAGCGTATATTGTAAATATAAAATAAATAAGATACAATAAACAACAAGTGACCCAAAAAAAGTTAAAAACTTGTGCTTGGGTATAAGTAATTATTATAAAATGGAAACGACAAATAAGGGTTAATTCAGGAATATCTATATTTAAATATTATGTATTCCATATATATCAGTAATAACAGGTATTGCATATGTCTACAAGTTGGTGAATTTTAATGCGCTTATTATTTACTATCCATTGTTTTAAACTATACTTTAATGAATTTAAAGGCACAAGACATTTTATGCTTTCTGGTATCTCATTGTATAGTCTTG
Source organism: Callosobruchus maculatus (assembly GCA_951848785.1). NCBI lineage: Eukaryota > Metazoa > Arthropoda > Insecta > Coleoptera > Chrysomelidae > Callosobruchus > Callosobruchus maculatus. Next base: position 133,435 of record CATOUR010000207.1, on the reverse strand, counting down.
GAGCAAGAAATGTATGATATCGTAATAAAGTATTTTTTCTTGCTTTTGGTACAACATTACAAAAAAAAAATACATGCATGTCTTATGTCATATTTATGTTCGTGTTTTGTCAAGTTTGATTTATTTTTATATTGGTAAATACCTAATGACATGAAAAATGTTTGGCGGATATCTAAAATTTTTGTTTTAGAAAATAACAAGTCACTAGGATATGTACATTTCACTTTATATAAAATTTTTATTAAACGTTAAATTACATACAATATACCTACTGCAAAGAACAAACAAAATAGCAACTAAGGGCTGACATTTGACCTCATATACTTGATATAATCTATTTTATATGGAGCTATATCTTTCTCGTCTCCTAAACAGCTCTTGATAATTTACTACAAAGATCTTCTATGTGGAAACACCAGGATAGAGACGGTTCTAGATCTATTCCAGAAATGTCACATGTGAATTCCTAACTAAAAAATTTAACCAGATCGACTTTGCAATTTATACAATACATTCTCTACATTTGGATGATGTAGAGTCTCTCTATTCCAACTCTCTTCATAGACCCATCAATAAAATGTTCGTGTATACATGAAGATAAGCTTTATTGACCTTACGACAATCTCCGTGATCTTTATCAAAGTACAAAATTTTACAAAAAATTAATTTTGTACCTTGACAAAGGCCAAAGAGACGACCGAAACGCCAGGAAAGTTTTGTGGTTTTTTATTGATGGACCCGTGAAGTGTGATGAAATAACCTATACTTGAAATAGTGAAATATTAAATTAAAAGTTTAAAGGGTGATTAGTGGAGGGCTCTCTTCGTAAGGGTATAGATAAAGCCCATTTCGATGATAATGATTTCAATAATAGACCTAAACCTCTCTGATTTTTTTATATAATTGCTTTTGTAATATTTTCAAAAATGGGGACTTCTGTATTTCTTTATAAATGTTTCTTAAGCTTATTTTTGTGTGCTTTTGAGCTTTTTTCAAACAAAGTAATTGTCACTCACAAATACTATCGAAATAATTAGTTGTGAGCAGACTTTGCTATTGTGACAACTGACAACAAAAGATTCCAAAATCAAGTAAAACAGATAAACAAAATCAAAGCTGGCGGCAAGGTATGTGGACAAAATAAGAAAGAAATTTATTCGTACCTTTATAAAAGGAGGCTATAGTATTTTAAAGTCACCTGAAAACGGTATAATATCTAGCTATTTTTTTTAATAGATAGCAATGGACGAACAAATTATTTATTCAGTATTTGTGGCTAGTTATCACTTTATTAGGACACACATACTCCAGAGACCAGAAAACACAAAAAAAATAAGTTTCAGAAACATTAAAAAAACAGAGGTAAAAATGTTCGTTTTTGCAAATTCTTGAAAATCAATGATAAAGAAAATCAGGGACGTTAAAGGCACAGGTCTATTAATAAAATATATTTAAAATTCAAAATTTGGCTAACCCTTCGCCAAACACCCTACACAGGGTAGGGTGTCCCTGAATTTCCTTGAAACGTGATACTCTTATAACAAAAAAAAAATTTCAAACAAAAACTGAGGACAACTTTTGAAAGTACCATAGGGTCTATCATACCATGGTTACAAATCATTTTTTTTGTACTTCAACCCTTATAACTCACCACCACCTTTTTTATTTCAAATAGCACCCTATAGTCTTTCTTTTACACAAATGAAGTCCATATTTTTTTAGATCTTGTAGTATCTTTGATTTCATACACAAACCAATTTTTCTGGTAAAATCCTCGGTAAAATCATATAAGCATAAGGATTTGTTTGAGGCATAATAATTTCGTATGAAAAACAGTTAAAAAGCAAACTATGTGGGATTTTCATGGCCTATAATACCGTGCCTTTGAAATATGTTTTTATATCTCAGTCCCTAAAACTCACCCCCAACATTTCTTTTAAATAGCACCCCACAGCCTTTCCTACACAAATGAGCTCATTATTTTATTTAAAATCTTATGGTGCCTTTATTTTATACACAAACCAATTTTTTCCAGAATTTCATAAGCATAAGGTGAATAAATTAAGGATATTTTTGATGCGTAACATTTTCGTAATCAAAAAGGACAAAAAAAACATTTGTTTTCGAAAGTATGTATCAAATACCCTTTAAAATCCACCGAGTCTTCTCTTTTATCTGTTATTTACACTTATTTTATTTTATTCTTATAATTTTACGCAAAAAGTAAGTTTAAGTATAAAATCAAAGGTACCACAAAATTTTAAATAAAATAGGGACATCAGTTATGTAGGAAAACATTTGGGGTGCTATTTAAAAAAAAATTGTGGTGAGTTTTAAGGGTTGACGTACAAAAAATTTTTTTGAAAACATGGTATGATAGACCGACCCTATGATACGTTTAAAAATTCCGGTTAGCTTTCGTTTGAACTTTTTTTGTTACGAGAAAATTACGTGTCATGCAAATTTAGGGAAACCCTGTATATGGAGAGTGCAGGTACGTCTCAGAAAAATGTGAGTTTTCAGGTATTCAGATTTTTTTTTTATTTCAATTCCTTCGACGAATATATACCAAACTTGAAAGATATAGCAGAACGTATATTCCCCTCACCCTGGAATAGATAGTAAAAGGTTTATGAAAAGAAATGTTGTTTTCACAACTAGCTTTTTTATCCTGTGAGCTATAATGATGTTATTGCCAAGCGGGCTGAGCATTATCTAATGTTTAAGAGCCTTCAACTCGAGCCTCAACCCGTGTTTTGATCTAGCGGTGAAGGTTGGTCTGTGTATTTTTAATTCGGTTTTCACGCTGTGGCTATTGACTTTGATGGATAGCATTATTTTTAGAGAGCGATATAGATTTTCCTAGCTAAAATAAACACCACGAAGTTGTATTTTTTTCAACGGCACGTGCCGAAAAGCAACATGGAAAAGAAAAAAGAACATTGACATTGTCTGTGAGCATTAGCCTTTTTGAAGGTGTTAATGACACCCACAAGACGTCAAAAATTTTAGATTTAGAACAAAAATTAGGTGCATAATTTTTACACAAATCTCAAGATATTCTCAGCTGACTTAACTGTTCTGTGGACTTAACTTTACGTGTTCTTTTTATCCAAACTCAATTCAAATAACTTAACGAAAACTGTAGGTTACAACCTGATCAACTGTGCTCTAGTGATGTAACGAATGTCGCCTTTTGGACATTCGCGGATGCGAATGCAAATATCTGTTGACACAATTCGCGAATGCGAATATTCAGTTTTAAATTTACTAAAATAAAACGTTTAATTTTACTTTTGTTTGCTTAAAAGTGTTAGCTATTATGTAAAATAATTATATTTATATTTAACTTTTGTAGAAGTGTTTATTGATTATTATTTTTAGTTTTGTTCAAGATAATTATAACATTAAACGGTAAAAATTCATAGGAGAATTTTCTTAGTTTACATTTAATATGTATATATATTTTTGTTTGTTTTTTTAATATCTAACTGTTAGGCTCCCTTGCCCAAAGTTAAATAAATAAATGACACCAAGTCATAAACAAAAGAAAGATGTTATTACGAGTTCTACATTACATTAAAAAACTTAAAAGAAATTAAAGGATTTTGTTATATTAACTATTATATTAAAAAAAAAACGCTTATTCACAAAACATTATACGCAGTAGTTCCTCGAATTCCAAATTCCAATATTCGCGAATGCGAATATTCGTTACCGTTACATCACTATTATTGCACTCACTTGTTCTTTTTTGAATGCCTAAATTACTGATATTTACTGATTTGACAATCTCACTTTTATTTGAGATTTGTCAAATTCGATAATTTTAATTTGTAAAGGATTTTGACCTACTGTGATGAACTTCAGTTACTTTTTTTAGGATAAGGTCATTCATCCAAAAACTCCTTATTTTTCTATTTGAGACGTTTCGACTTATATTAAGTCATCTTCAGGCAACTAAAACAATTGATGGTGTAGGCTATTAATACACAAATACACAGATTTACTTAAACTTAAACAACAGTTATATACAAAGGGAACCTAACAATGACTTTAATTTTTTTTTTGATTAAAAAAGAATTTTAAAATAAAAATTAGATGGATGCCACTTGCTAAAACGCTCGAGTGATTTGATTTATGTTAAAAATATTATATGACATGCACAAATATGTCAGATACTAGAAAAGTTAACTTACCAGAAAATCGAAGCTTTTATAGTTACTAGGAAAAAAAATCATAAGAATTTGACTAGATAAACAACTGGATTAATAAACACTGCCAACGGTATTAAAATATAACGCCACAAGACACGTACAGTAAAAACGAATTATATAACAAACAGGAACAAAATGAAAACAGCAATGTGCCTACACACCAAGGACGGGGATCTACCAGATCATCCACCTACCCGTCCTTGGTGTGTAGGCACATTGCTGTTTTCATTTTGTTCCTGTTTGTTATATAATTCGTTTTTACTGTACGTGTCTTGTGGCGTCATATTTTAATACCGTTGGCAGTGTTTATTAATCCAGTTGTTTATCTAGTCAAATTCTTATGATTTTTTTCCTAGTAACTATAAAAACTTCGATTTTCTGGTAAGTTAACTTTTCTAGTATCTGACATATTTGTGCATGTCATGTAATATTTTTAACATAAATCAAATCACTCGAGCGTTTTAGCAAGTGGCATCCATCTAATTTTTATTTTAAAATTCTTTTTTAATCAAAAAAAAAAATTAAAGTCATTGTTAGGTTCCCTTTGTATATAACTGTTGTTTAAGTTTAAGTAAATCTGTGTATTTGTGTATTAATAGCCTACACCATCAATTGTTTTCCTGAAGATGACTTAATATAAGTCGAAACGTCGCAAATAGAAAAATAAGGAGTTTTTGTATGAATATCCTTATCCTAAAAAAAGTAACTGAAGATAATTTTAATAGTTACGATACCTTTTACCTTACCCATGGTGTGGGGTGGAATATTTTGTAGAATACTAAAACTTGAAAGAGTGTGTACTATAGCCATTATGAGATTATATCAGAACATATCCTGAGGCCATGTTTACCAAATTTTAATATGTTAAATCATCTCTGAAAATACTCCAGCTACTATTTTTTGTTCATATCGTAAACTTTTTTGATGTAATATCAAGCATGCTTTCAATCGTTCGTTCAACGCCTACAGTAAAAAATATACGGCAAAACATCTGCTGATGTAAACGTTAAGACGGGATTTTGTCGGTACATAAAACATTTTTGCATATGGTATATTTGGAATAACTGACAAATCGTTGAGTAAATATTGAATTATAAATATTACTGACTTTCCAACTGTTTGAATTTAAGTGTTTGTTCAATAACGTTTTGATTGAATCGCCACATTGATTCCAGTATCCAATTAGTGGCATCAACATAACAAATATTAATTATTTTGAATTTTTAGCTGTTGCCCACTGCAAACAAAACTAATGACCAGAGCAAATTATGTTGACTACTGTTATTGGTATTATTATCATTCCCAATAATTAGTAGTCTTATTATCTAATAATTAGACTATACACAGGGTGGCCAATCGGGTGACGATAATAATTTTTTTTTAGATAGCCCGTACCGAGACCTATCCAAAACACCCCCATTTATATGTACCGATTATTGATAGTTTTCGAGTTACGATTTTTTTTTTGAAAATTTAGAGATTTTCCAGTTTTTCCAAGAAATCGTCAAAAACAAAAACAAGAATGCTTTTTGGCTTATATTTTTCTCTGCAGTTATACTCAGTATTAAGCCTATTTTAATATCCAATAAAGAGAACCTGTGCATCCGAACAATAATTAAGTACATTTTGGGCCCAAAGTTTGAAATCTCTGTTTTTAGTCAGGAGACCAAAACCTTCAAAATAAAATTAAAAATACTTATGCCTGGTTCTGGAGCTCCAGTCTAATCTTAAAAACTCTGCAAGACATTGCACTTTCGAAATAATAATGAAAAAATAGAACTTATGGGGGCATTTTGCGCCGTACGTGACTGTTAAAGGTAAAAAGGTGATAATTCACGAATTTCCAAAATGATTTAAAAAACTATTATTTTACTTTATTATGACAAATTAAAGAAAAAAAACTCGTAACAACTAATAAACACGATAATCGTTGATGTTTTAATCACATTTAATAACGCGTCACTCATTTCCGTCGTTCTGTCTGTCGGTCTGCGGTCTGCGGTCTGCTGTGATGAAATTTGGGCAGCAATATGCTGTGGGGTCTTAGTAGGTAATGCTGCTATAATTTTGGAAATCGTTACATGGGCGGCGGAGTAATTAAAACAAAAATTTCAAATATTCCTCAAACTTAGCTTTTAGGCGTTTTAGAGGTTCTTGATCATTTTCTGCGTTCTTTTTGGATGGGGGTGGGGGGTGGGGGGTTGAAAAACTGAAAAACCTGTTGTATTCATGATAGGCAGTCTACTGACCTGTCAGGTAAGACCTAGCGATATAAATCACCTTTTTAGGTCCATCCATTGCCTTGCCTATTACCGAAAATTAATTAACACAACTGCGCTTCGCCGACATGAGCTCGCAAAAAGCTACCCTGAAAGAAAGGGATGGCGTATGCTACGACATCGCTTCCCAGGTAATTCTGCCATGAAATTGGAAGTCAGATTATTGTTTTATTATTCCTTTCCTTTGTTAACTTTCCATACAACTTAATTTAGCAGAAGGTCAATAGTACATATACATAGTAAACACAATTCAATTCTCACAATTTGGGTATATTAGTTTTTTTATTAAAAGTCATCAAAACATCAATGATTATCGGGTTTATTAGTTCTTACGAGTTTTTTTTTCTTTAATTTGTCATAATAAAGCAAAATAATAGTTTTTTAAATCATTTTGGAAATTCGTGAATTATAACCTTTTTACCTTTAACACTCACGTACGGCGCAAAATGTCCCCATAAGTGCTACTTTTTCATTATTATTTCGAAAGTGCAACGCCTTGCATAGTTTTTAAGATTAGTTTAAAGCTCCAGAATCAGGCATAGGTATTTTTAATTTTATTTGGATGGTTTTGGTCTCGTGACTAAAAACCTAAAAACAGAGATTTCAAACTTTGGGCCCAAAATTGTTCGGATGTATAGGTTCTATTTATTGGATATTAAAATAGGCTTAATACTGAGTATAACTGCAGAAAAAAATAAAAGGCAAAAAGCATTCTTGTTTTTGTTTTTGATGATTTCTTGGAAAAACTGGAAAATATCTAAGTTTTCAAAAAAAAAATCATAACTCGAAAACTATCAATAATCGGTACACATACATGGGGGTGTTTTGGATAGGTCTCGGTACGGGCTATCTAAAAAAAAATTATTATCGTCACCCGATTGGCCACTCTGTATATAATAACTAAAGGCTAGTCTTCGGGATACATGACGGTATTGATTATAAAATGATGTTTTTTAATGTAATTTCTGACACCTAGATAGTGTTCTATCAGAACCGTCTTTAAAACAGCACAATACCGACATGTAAATAATGATTCAAAAAAATTGATATCCAAAATGGAAGCAGTAAAAAGCTTATCTTCTATAAATGTGATTGTGTTAACGAGACTGTAAAACACAGTACTCGTTCTTTTGGAGACTTGAGGCAGATAACTTTTTCAAGTTTTCTCAAGGATCTCCCATTCACTATCGCAAACGTAACTACAGCAAGCTGTAATTGATGACTGTACATTTGGCGTCTAGCAAATGTTGTACATCACAAGTAAGCTGCAATTAAGGATATCCTAAGAGCTGCTTTATGACTTATGGGATTGTAAGTTACCTGGTGCAGCATCTTGAAACAATACCGGTAAAGTAAACATGACACTGACAGTCATAATTCTGTGGCTTGGATGAACAAAGGCCTATGTGCAAATTTTCTTAAAATGGGGTTTTGGACTCAACTTCATAATTAGAATGCGCTCTTTCCAATGGAATAGGTCTTAAGTCAAAAGGCATTTTCGTTGGGGATTACATAGTATGTGAAAAGGCCTAGGTATGGATACTTCAGTGTATATAAAGGCCTATGTATACCTTAGGTCTTTTTATCACAGTCTTATCCACACTAATTAAACATTTTGCATGTCGTAAATGGACCTATCTTGTAATATAGACCCACTAAATGGGGCCTATATGGACTTTAGCCTTTGTGTTTTTTTTGCTTTTTGCTTCACTTTGAGGCCTAACTAAAAGTCGGCATAAATGATACAAGAAATATGAGACCTATGTTATTTTCGGTAGATTTAAATTTGCAGAAAAAAAGGGACTAACTGTAACAAATATATAATATAATTGGTTTTAAGTGTAGGTCCTATCTACTACTTAGGCCCTTATTATTTTGAAAAATCTGTAATACTTTAATTCTGATGTAATATGCCCTGAGATTTTGTAAACAATCAGTGACGGCGAAGACGTTTGTCCTAATGTGTTAAGACTATGATGAGCCCATACTTCTGAGACATAATCTCGCATACATCTGTGTATCTGCTAATGATTTTTTTGTTACAATAATGAATATTTTCTTTATTCTATATTAGTATACATTACACAGCTTGCAGAAGATGTATCCTTTTTAATAAAATAGATTTTAGTACAAAAAAGCTTAAATTTGTCACTTCTACTACTGTAAACATAATGAGAAAAATTTCGACGAGGTAAAAAGGGCCTAACTAATATTTTACATGGAAACCGGTCCTAAGTAACAATTTTCCGGTCCTAAGGGTGTCAATTATTGTATTAAAGACAAGGCCTATATTAACTTGAGACCAATCTGCTGGGGCCTAACTAACAAAAATCTTCTAACGACATTCAATAAACCTAATAATAGTTTCATATTTTATATCTATTTGGACCTTCATTACAACGTTTATCAAAATATCATGTCGCTAGGTTAAGAAACGTCAATAAAAAACAACTTCGGTCTTTTTCCACAAATCTTCAATTTTCTCAAAACTCGTTTTATGGAGATAGGCCCTTGTTCATCCAAGCCCAGAATTATGCCAATCCCCTCATATAAGGTGCATTATGGGAGGGTGGTAATATTTGTACTATTAGAAGTAAGTGAAAAAAAAATGAAAAAGTTAAATCAAAGGACAATTATTACAAGGTCCGTAAGCTCGTACTCATTTGAATGAATGCGTTTCAAAACTTGTATATTTAACGGACATCACTACATAAAGGAAACTCGAATTAACAGCTAATAGTTGTTGTATATATTCATTAATATAATTATTATGTTGGTTAGTAAATCTGCAAAATGTCTGCATCACATTAAGGGGCATGCTCACCGTAGATCAAACAAATCGTAGTGGCGGTATACTTATAATATGTATTTATAGGAATCAGGAATTATTTTTAGATCGATGTTTGTATGCCTACAATGTTCACTGCTGTTTTCCAGAGAAAAGATTTTTTACGTAAGTTGTTATAAAACGAAAGAATACGGAATTTATAGTCTGTTAATTGCATTTTTACCTATCCAATCGATTATTTGTATAGCTATCAGTATGTTTTGCAGTGTACAACATTGATATGGAACATTGCATGTTATAAGGACAGGTCTAGTGCATATAATTTAGATATTTTTAACGTGGTGGAGCTACTTATAATTCATTATTTCTATAGTTATGCTACTATAGTAAACATATTGTCCCAAGAGGTTTGCTTCAAGAATGATCGTCATGAATGATAATTTCAGAAGGTAATTATTGGACGTATTCCATCACAATCAATGTCCTGTTTCTTGGGAAGCATTACCATAGTTTTAAGAAAAAAGTTCCTCATTGATTACTCAAAAAAACCTTTTTCATGTTTGATAGTGATGCTCAGTCCTTATTTTGTTTTAATAGATGTGACGTAATGCCAAGGCTTTAGCCGATAAATATTGACACATTTGAAAGTACTTCTATCTAACCATTTTTCTAATTTTGGTATTATTGTGTTTTAGATTAACTAAAACACAAACGAATAAAAATATTTAATCCCTTAGTTTTTGTGTCTCATGTTATGGCTTTCAAAGACCAGAATAGTTTGATATGCTGCAGGTCATCATAAGACAAAAACTAACTTTCAGTTGTGACAAAATTTTAATTGCATAAAAATTAAAAGAATATTTGAAATGAGCACTCGTACCAATCTCGGCCTTCCTAGCTATTCAATACTCAGTCTTAACTTAACGAAGTTTTTAATTATTAATTTTGAGTGCCATGTATTTTATAAGTCGAATATGTTAATTTTTGATATCACGTTATGTTACATCTTAGCCTAGAATTACTATGCCTGGCATATTTCTTATCCACTCCTTAACTTCATGACAAATAACTATATATGTATCTCTTGCAGTAAAATTCATACGTAATCTGAATCGTAATCCGATTACACAGGATTTGTTTTCCGAATAAGCAACGTACATACATGGGCTTATAAACAAACAATGAGGTATTATTAAAATGAAAAAAATGACAGCTATTGATACATGCTTTATTGTACCACATCTCATTCATATTCATTGTTACGTGTATTGCACTGTTCATAAATAAGTACTGTTTTAATATATGAATCATCACACCTACAGTCACTCATTAGATTTGGCTGAGAACAATAAATAGTTGTGCTATATAAAAAAGCTAGCCATTACAATTTAGAAGTGTATGAAGTTAGCAAAACACTATTTCCCCTCAAGGTTGATTAGTAGTTTGCTTTTTCTTCAGGTGCCAATTCCATCAAATGAAGATCAGCAACAAACATGGCTGTCTTATGCTCGCATGAGTAGAGTATAAGGATCCCAGGGAGAATCCATTCCCGACCAGTCTCTGACGTTTTGTCGATTTTGCCTTCTACTATTAGTTTCAGAAGGGCATATTCATTATTTGTCATGATATGTTGGTTTTGCGACTACGTTCCTTGTTCATTTGCCACAAGACTTCGATATTTGTAACTCTGCCTGTCAAGGGATTCTGAACATTCAGCGGTACACCCACATCTTAAAAGCTCCATTCTATTAATTGAATTGATTTTCAACGTCCACGTTTCGACTCCATACAGAAGCACTGGGAGAACATAACATTTGACGAAACTGTATCTTATTTGAGCATTCAGCTCAGCAGTCTACGCATTTTCAAGAATGTTGTTCTGACCATCTCGATAGTTGTTTTTATTTCCACATCAGGATTCACAAGTATCTAAATTTCTGAACCCTTGGTATAGATGTCCCTTGAACTTTTATACGAGTATCTATTAGTGATTTGGATTTGTGGTTATCAACATGGCCTTTATCTTTTATTTTTTTATTGGTAGTCCCATCTGATCACCTACTGAAGCTATTCTGTCGTTCTAAGACCCTCAGAACTATCCGCGAGTATGACTGTCATCGGTATATCTTAAGTGATTTATTAGTCTTCTGTTAGCTTTATACCGTTTTGGGAGTGCTTACTCGAATATAACCTCAGCATACATATTGAAGAGCATGAGATTGTCTGTATTGACTCCGCGCCTTATAGATACAGCAATTTGCCACTTTTTTCAAAAATCAATGATTATCCTCCAGAAAATATTCCCCAAGCTTCGTTTTTAGACATTTTAGGGATCCGGATTTTCTACTTCTTTTCCCTGTAAAGGAACGACATAATGTACTTTTCAACTTCATCCGAATACTGCTGTATCAAGCCAAAAAAATAATTTTTGAAATTGTACTGTAGATATTTCTGCAATGAGCCAAGGTAAGATCGGGTCACGCGTAATTGTGAAACCCCGAAACACTTTTCATTGCCCTTTAAAGACTGACACATATTATTAATGTTTTTAAATATCAGAAAATTGGCATGCCATATGATTAGGATATCAAATTCCAGAATAAAAACTGTGTCGTCTTAGTCTTTTTTACGGGCAGACGATGCTTTAGTTTCAAGGGTATCATATCACACTGAAGCTTCATGCTATGGGAAAATTATATATCACCGTAATGTGTGGGAAGTACTGAGTCAATCAACTTGACTCCATATTTTACTTCCATCTTAGACTCGAAATAGCGTTCGATCTTTTTATTTTTATTTTAGATTTCCAACCAAACAACTCATACGACAGACATGCGAGACGCAAAGTTACAAATGAATATAGATAAAAAAAACTAAAAGACGCGCTTTTAAAGAACATCGGACTAAAAAGTTAAAGATAATTTTAAAAATAAGCTTAAAACAATAATGTACGAAAAATACTAATATTCTGAAAAAAGCGTCGCTGCTCGATTTACGAATGACGGAATGAAGCATAAAACGCTTACGCTTTTTTCACAATCATACTAGTATTTTTCGTTGATCATAGTTTTAAACTTATTTAAAGAGTAGCAATTTCATTCATCATCCGAAACCAATCACAGACGACGTCGTTTCGCTTTTATTAAAGCTCGTCAGAGTGATTTAGGTCTCAGACGAATAAATGAAATTGCATGATAGTGCCTAGCTGGCAAAACTCGTACTAGTAGTAGCAACATATAGATATTGGGAAGCAGTACTTTGAAAATGTATTGGTTCGCCATCTATCTACCAAACCCGTATCTGATCGTTTAATTTGAGTATCCGAGCACTGTTTATGTGACCCGTTTAAAAGCATCAGGTATAAAAACCTGCGGGTACGAGACCTAAATCACACTGACGAGCTTTAGCAAAAGCGAAACGACGTCGTCTGTGATTGGTTTCGGATGAATGAATGAAATTGCTACTCTTTAATTGAGTTAAGTTGCTCTTTAGCATAATCCGAATGTCGGGAGTGTTAAAAGAGTCAGTTTGTTGTCGGACCCGCACGTTTCTATACTTGATGCTTTTAAACGGCTCACATAAACAGTGCTCGGATACTCAAATTAAATGCTCAGGTACCGGCTTTGGTAGATAGATGGCGAATCAATACTTTTTCAAAGTACTGCTTCCCAATATATATATGTTACTACTATTTAAACTTATTTTAATTTTTTTCTTTTAAACTATATTTATTTTTAATTTATTAGTTAGATTTATGACTAAGGCGTGTTTTTTAGTTTTTTAAACTGTATTTGTTCATACTGTGTAATGAAGATGAGCAATTATTTTCGATCAATATTCATAGCATAATGTAATGGTAATTACTGCATAAACGATAATTAAAACTGTCGACTTTCCTAAATAAATTTCACAAAAATACTCCCAAACGGTTGGATGCCACGCCTTTTAAGTTCTCGTCGCTACGCCTCTGTGTAATATTAACAAACTTTAAGGTGTTTGCGCCAGCTCTTAGTCAGCGGATACGACCTCTGGTCCGACGGATTTGAAGCCGTCAAAATCGCTTTCGCGGCAAAGTTAGGGCGCTCAATGTTCGGTGCGACCTCTTAGTGCAAAGGAGAGTTACAAACTCACAAACATACAGGTAAAGCTAAAAAAAAACGTGGTAATAAAAGAGTAACTCTGTATAATTAGAAAGCTGATTCTCCTCCAATGTTGTCCAGGGTATATTGTTCGAACGTTCTACATTAATAATTCTTATTATTATTAACTACCATACTACTATCGTATGATAAGTTTATCAGGTATCCGCTTCTTTCATTTCCAGTACCAACTGGCAAACTGATGGCTTTTTAATTGACAAATTTCTTTGTTGTGACTGCTCATTGTCTCCGGATCACTTCATTACCTTCATTAATCGTTCAAGTTTTTTTTATCGATCTCGGCGGTTACATAATGAAACCAGTTTAATCGCACCGTATTTGCATCGAAAACAAGATCAGCATTCATTTTATCGGTGATTTAAGCACAAACACACAAAAGGTCGATTTCAAGAAAAAAGAGCTAACACACAAACCGGTTTGAATCTTGTTGATAGTTTACCGTTTGGGTTCTGTTTCATAATGAGATCTTCCTGATTTTTTGTGTTTATGAGTAATATGGTGCTTTTTGGTGTTTTCGATTATGACTTTTGGAGTAGTTGCCATGTTACAAGAACTGATTTTTTTATTACAATTTTACTTCCCACACCGATAGTTGAGCGGGGTATCGTGCTCGTGAACATTTGCGATTTTGAGATAAATGCGCTTTTTGGGCGTTTTATGATATCTACATAACGAAAATCCACGTCGCTCATCTCCGTCGGTCTGTCTGACGGTATGTCGGTCTATCGGTCTGTCTGTTGGTCTGCCTGTTGGTCTGCCTGTTGGCGTCTTTATAGCCTCGTAAAATCAGTAATCACTGCATGGATTGTGATGAAATTTGGGTATCGATATGGTGTTGGTTCGTAGTAGGTAATGCTGCTATAATCTTGGAAATCGGTTTTTAGGCACCTTAGGGCTTCCTGATCGTTTTTTACTTTTTTGGATGCGGTGAAATTGGGTGGTTGAGGGATGGGAGTTGTGAAACTGAAAAAATTGTTGTAATCATAACAGGCTGACCTGGAAAAGACAGATCTAGAGCATAATCACTTGAAGTCCACTCGAACATTGTTTCGCCTATTACAGAAATAAAGGGACCTCGAATTTTCTGATGTATGAGATTTATTTCCAACAGCTCGTTGTTGATGTACAGCAGAAGCAATGTAGGGAATGACAGATCCCTCAGGAACTTTATTGAAAGTACGTCCGATGAACAGCCTTCCACTACAACAAACAGAGATAGGTCGTTCATGTACTAGCACTAGCAGTAGTCCCTCATGCCACACTCTGTGGAATGCTTTCGATATGTCAAGTGCAACGACATGGAATTCGCCATGATTCTCAACTGTTCTGTTCCATAAGCGAGTGACGTAGCCAGGAAGTCAAAATTTATGATGTTATTGTTATCCAGCTATTTCAGAAGCTGTGTGTTAATGACAGTCTCCATTATCTTAGACAGGATGCTTAGAAGAGCCTCAGGTCTATAGTTGATGAAATCGGTTTTTTGCCTTTCTTAGGAATGGGTTTTACGCATCCAATCTTCCATGCAGCGGGAGACACACCTCGCTGATACAATAGTTTGAAGAGCTTGCAAGAATAGGTTCAAGCTCAGCGGTACAGCGTTTAAGGACAATAACTGGAATTTGGTCAGGACCAGTAGCTTTCTTCGTGTTTAAGTTTTTGGAGGATGCTTTTTACATCTCTATGTTGAAATTTTGACCTCTGCCATTCTCGAGTTCACGTTTATGGTGGTGGTCGGTGTACTTCTTTGGAAGTCTAGAGTAGAATTGGCTGCGAAAAGCCTCCTTAAAATGTTTGCCTTTTCTTTAGGAGTAGAAGCGACGGACTTGTCCTCTCTGGTTCCAGACTCCTAGATTTGAGTTTGTTTGGGGAAGCTTGGTCTCCATGCAGTCACTGCCGCCTGAACTGACAAACACTTGTGATTTTAAGTTCCTGAAGTGTATCCAGTAGACTTGCCGCGTTTTCCCTTTTCTGCCTAATGTGCAAAAACCTGAGATGCTGGTTGTGGAGCGAATGCATGGCAACCTTGCAAATTCAGGATCAGCGGCACAGCGTTTAAGGGCAATAGCTGGAATTTAGTCAGGACTAGTAGCTTTCTTCGTGTTTAAGATTTTGGAGAATACTTTTTACACCTCGATTTTGAAATTTGACATCTGCCATTCTCCAATCCACGTTTATGGTGGTGATGGGAGTACTTCCTTGGAAGTCTACAGTAGAATTGACTGCGAAAAGCCTCCCTAAGATGTTTGCTTTTTCTTTAGGAGTAGAAGCGATGGACTCGTCTTCTCTTATCCTAGACTCCTAGATTTGAGTCTGTTTGAGGAAGGTTGGTGTTCAGGCAGCCACTGCCGCCTGGACTGACAAACACTTATGATTTTACGTTCTTGAAAATGTATCCAGTAACCTTGCCGCCTTTTCCCTTTTCTGCCTAATGTGCAAAAAACCTGAGATGCTGGTTGTGGAGCGAATGCATGGCAACCTTCCAAATTCGGGCCGTAACCGCCGCTTTTGGGGCCTCTTATATTTAAGTTGTCGTTACGAAAGATGCGCTCGTTATTGTGGATCCTCTTCTGCGGGTACTTCACTTGATAAAATAAACATTTACGTCGTCGGCAAAAAAAGGTCGTTTATCTTATAAATGCGCCTATCGTGTTGCTATAGCCTTGTGTATCCGAAAATCATATATGGACCGGTTGATATATCTCCCTGCAGTTATTACATTCAGATGAAGTGTTTTTTATTGCCAATTACCTCGGCCATAAACATAGTAACAAGTTTGTGAGATATACGGGGTGAGTCAAGCTCAACGCCACTGACTATTGTGACCAACGATACCTCGTTTTAGGAAAATGTGGGCATAAGTATGTCGAGTTGAACGACATTTTAAAATTAACGACTTTTTTACATGGTGACTAATAAAAGCGTGACATATCAAAGTTGCGTTTTTTAAACGGAACACCCTAATTATTATTGCATATTCAGATTCCTTGGTCAATTCTAGTGTGACTTTATGAATCAACCAAGCGTTTAGGTTCAAAACACCATTTTTTTGTTTGAGTAGATATCAAAAAAATTGAATATCGCAGCGATTATAAAACTTATAAGGCTGTGACTTTACCGTATCACTAAGCATGACTTGCGTCAGCTTAGGTTAGATGGTCAAAGTTGAATTATTTTTTACTTGGAGAAATAGGTAGATTAGTTTAGGAAATTTAAATCAGTGATAACTTAATTTTTTCAAACGGGAATGCTTAGTCTTTTTTATAGAGTTAATTTCCCTACCTATTAGCAACCCAACAAGTCATGAAATATGAACAAAAACCTACCCTTCAGATGAAAGAAAGCAACTAACTTAGCAGAAAGATGGATGGATGTACTGGAGATTGAAAATTCCCAAAACGATCAAAATTTTTGATATCAAAGGAAAACTACCAACCCATGTTGCTGACAGTTTAATACTTTCAGAATAAAATTTCACATTCAATGGTATAAAAGGTATTTATTTGCCATTTCCATCAATTCAAAAGTAGCGATACATTTTACTCGAGTTCTGCAAATTTTTAAGCAAATATTAGAAGGAACTAAAATCTGTTCAAATTATAAAACCTAGTTTACCTGACAGAAAATTAAAATCTGATATGTCAATATTCCTCATTTTCAGCGGCCTCAGTCAGAGGCATCGTTATACTTGCAATTTTTTTATACAATTAAATGTGAAATCCAGTGTTGAAGATATTAGACTGTCAGCAATAATCCTTGGTAGTTTTCCTTTTATTGCAAATTTTTTAATGATTTTTGAAATGTTCAATCTCTAGTAAGTAGGCAGTTAAAGGTATCCATTTCTGTTATACACCAGGTTCTTGTTGACATAAGAGTTGATTTTGTTGTAAGGAAATTTTATAACCATCTTGTCCCTTTGCTCTAGTTCGTCTCTACCCTATCGCTATCAAATTTTACATTCGATTGTATAAAAAAATTAGGCATTCCTATTTGAAAAAATCAACTTATCTGTGATAGAAGTTTCCTTAACCAATCAACCGATTTCTCCAAATAGGAAATAATACATATTTTACCGTCTAAGTTGGCGCATTTTATGCGCAAAGTCACAGCTTTCCAAATTTTATAACCGCTGCGATATTCAATTATTTTCTGATATTTGCTTATACCAAAAATGTTGATTTGCGCTTAAACGGTTTTTCTTAAGTGCCATATGTGCTGCATATAGTCACACTACAATTGAGTCAGAAATCTAAATGTATAAATAATATACAGGGTGTACCATTAAAAAACATAACTTATCTGACGCCTTTATTATAAGTCATTATTTTTAAAATGTAGTCCAGCTAGATAGATGTACATATTGTCTCATAGTTATATTTCCGAAAAGATACATCGTTTGGTCACAAGAGCCCGGGACGTTGTACTTAACTCAGCCTGTATATAGGGTGAACACTTTTTTAAAGATTTTTGATCGGTTTGTTTTCAGGAGCTCTGATACAAGGCTAATATAGTGTTATCCATATGACTTAGACGCAAAAAAAAACCGGGTATAACTCAATTTGTGTCTAGATGATCTGGCAACCCCGCACCCATTCAACATAGTGTGTTATTGTTGTCGTCTATGCCGGAGACCTCTCACAAGAAGCCACTTATCGTCACTTTTACGTGCATTATCATATCTATAAATATAAAAGGGCGAAGGGCTGGAACTGGATCTGTAGCATGAAAACGGGTTTCGGCAAATATTTTCCCAGTCGCAGGGTCGGTAAACGCAGTTTTTGTGTAAGCGAGACGTGTCAAGTGCAGCCCTACCCCTGCTCTGGGGTATATCTTTCTGTAATTGGATACAAATATTGTGAAAATGTAGCCGCTTTATCGAGTTAGGTCTACGCTGTTTGCCTTTTACTTGTATTTTCGCTAGCGAAAAGTATCGTAATATGACAGAAACTTCTTACTTAAGGGTCTAGGGTATAGCGCGTGAAATTGAGAATCCAAGAAAAGACGTATTTCCGTGTTAGCGAGGAGGCGTGGCCGTCTGTTCCCTTTTTCCAGTGTGTGTCTAAGATGAGGGAAGATAAGTCCAAAAGTCCAAAGGTACGGTCAAAAGGTCCAAAGGTAAGTTCCAAAGGTCACTATAAAAATGAATTTTGCATTTTTCTAAGCTCCTGACGTTACCTTTAAACTTACAGTAATGATTCAAAAAGCAAGTTGAAGAAAAAAGCTTTCGCTTTGTCACCTATTTGGCCTTTTTTTGATATCGTGTTTGGTTGTTAAATTACAGACATTTGAAGAATGTATGAGTTTGCATTGCGAGTTTTTTTGCACACTAAAAAACTTTTTTGAGAAAATCGCAAATAGTTGTCATTCATTAAGGTCTTAACTATCACCTTCTGAAATACTGTGTGTGTAGTTTAGAAAACAAGTGAGTTCTGTTCGAAATGGGACTCCGTATTTTAACATGGCAAATACATTTATGTATAAATGTGTATACCCAGGCCACTTAAAGGCCGGTTCATACACGTCCAGAATTTTAGTCAAAAGTACACACATAAAAAGAAGTCATCAAATCAAGAATTCTTTTATATAGATAATTCTGAAACTATGGGTGACCTGAACAAGAAAATTTGATTTCAATACTCATTCTAAAGAAATATTTTCTGATCAAGAATATAATCCTCACAACTAAAATTTCAGTACTCTTGACAAAGTATCGCATAAAGATCAAGAATACAAACAGCTTGGGAATTGTGGTGTACCATTGAGAATATGAATAGTTACATCCAATTTTTTCGAATATTTAGGACGCATCTTTTGCTGGTGACAGATGAAAATTGAAAAGATTATGAAAATTAAATATTTTTAGTTTTCATGTGGTTTGCATGTTTTTGACTTTTATGGAATAACAACTTTCCTCGAAAAAAAAAAATAAACCAAACAAGCACAAATCCTCAAAATAAAAGATAACCACAAATATCAGGTTAGAAGAAGAGCACAAACTGGACAGTTTAGAGGTTATCGAGGAGATTATGTACAGAATGTTAAATGAGAACCATGCGTTGGACTAGCTTATTGACAGGAAGACAATGACTTTGACAGAAACGATAGCTGTTAACAGACAAATGACATACCGTGCTACTAATGCGCATGCCCTATATTTGTAACAAAATATTTGATCGTTGCATAGAAGGAGAATAACTTGTCACTCCCATTTTCACGATAATTTTTTGTCAAATTTTTTGTCAAATATTCAGGATCGTGTGTTATATCCTTATATTCTCATGGAAGAATTGTTACGCAGTTGGGGTTGTGGGGACCTCATATAGATTTTCGTATTAAGTATGTGATATGCAACGTATTTGTGTAAGTTGTTGTGAATGGCATATGAACACTTGGGCGTATAATAATATCCTTCTTGTTCAGAAGTACAGGTACATAATCTTTATATTCTGTGATAATCGGAATTTTTCGACGCGAATTTGGAAAAATATTATATTACGTAAAATTGCCGAATGCTTTTACAGATGCCCTTAGATGCTTGTTCCAAGAAGACTAAAATCTTGAGTTGCTTGCGCCAAGATTATGAAATGCCTCGATCAATATATAGTATTATTCACTATTTTGTTTTCGAGATAATTATATGCTTTATTTAAGATCATGGTATTGTTACCTTCAAGACTATTCCAGTTTTGAATTGAAAATATTTACTCAATACATATGACCAAAAATTGTACATTCTTGGTTTAAGAGTATCTCAGCTTTCGGATATGCGCAGATAAAGTATGAGTTGAGAATACCACCGACGTCATTTTTAAGAGCCCTTCATGATTACAAAAAATGAATTTTTGAGTGGTTCTGTGTTTTTTGTTGACTACTCTACCGCCAATACAACGATTTTAAAACATGTAGCAGTATAGTCCATATCTAGTTTATAGAGAACATAAAACCACAAATTTTATCAAAATCGGTACAATAGTTACTGAGAGTATTGGAAATTGCAAGGATGCCACGATGTTGTATGAATCTTTGGCATCGAAAGAAAAAAGCGATGTTCAGATAGGTCTTATACAGAATGTCATCACAGTAATTTTTTTAGGGTTATGGACAATAGAGCAGTCCTTTACGATTACAAAAAAGTTTGTAGTTTGTTCCCTCCCTGCCATACCACATCCTGTCGAAAAAAAAAAACAACGGAAATTCAGGCACATAAGCCAGAAGACTTGACAGCCCCTGATTGGTGGCAACGGTTTGTTTAGCAGTTCAAGAGGTTCGTTCCTATGGGACCGACTTCCAAGGACCGACGCCGGGTTACCTACTTATGTGTATCTTAAGTGACTCAGGTGAATGGTAATGTTCAGCTTCTGGGCTATTAGAACATCTGTTGGAGAATTCATATTTTACTTTCCCCATTTTTATGACCTTCCATATGGGTCATCATCGACCAAATCAAACACCAACCGAAAACGAAACAACCATTGTACTGTTCCATTTTATTTTCCATCCTACCATCGTTCAACCATTGTTATGGCTTTTACGATCTCGCACCGTTGAAAAAACAATCGCATCTCGTAAATTAGGTGTGCCTGCATCGAAAAAACCCTTTTGTATCGGTTAGTAAATGAATAAATAATATACGGCTCTTTTCTTGACATGGACCCATAAAAAAAGCTGAATAATAATCCCGAGGGCGTACAGTATAGACTGAAAAGCACGTATCGCCTTCGGTTTAGGTGTAAAGTTACAGTTTATCGTACTCTGAAATCATAATCGGTAAGCTGAAAATATAAGCTTGATAAGGTTATAAGAATTATAGAGAATTATAACCTACCGTTGATACCGCTGCTTTCTACTGATCATTTGCAGGTCTAATATAGCTGCGTCTGCGTCTGCGTCTGCGTCTGTCTCTGTCTCTGTCTCTGTCTCTGTCTCTGTCTCTGTCTCTGTCTCTGTCTCTGTCTCTGTCTCTGTCTCTGTCTCTGTCTCTGTCTCTGTCTCTGTCTCTGTCTCTGTCTCTGTCTCTGTCTCTGTCTCTGTCTCTGTCTCTGTCTCTGTCTCTGTCTCTGTCTCTGTCTCTGTCTCTGTCTCTGTCTCTGTCTCTGTCTCTGTCTCTGTCTCTGTCTCTGTCTCTGTCTCTGTCTCTGTCTCTGTCTCTGTCTCTGTCTCTGTCTCTGTCTCTGTCTCTGTCTCTGTCTCTGTCTCTGTCTCTGTCTCTGTCTCTGTCTCTGTCTCTTTCTCTGGCTCTGTCTCTGTCTCTGTCTCTGTCTCTGTGTCTGTCTCTGTCTCTGTCTCTGTCTCTTGTCTCTGTCTCTGTCTCTGTCTCTGTCTCTGTCTCTGTCTCTGTCTCTGTCTCGGTCTCTGTCTCTGTCTCTGTCTCTGTCTCTGTCTCGGTCTCGGTCTCGGTCTCGGTCTCCGTCTCCGTCTCGGTCTCGGTCTCCGTCTCCGTCTCCGTCTCCGTCTCCGTCTCCGTCTCCGTCTCCGTCTCCGTCTCCGTCTCCGTCTCCGTCTCCGTCTCCGTCTCCGTCTCCGTCTCCGTCTCCGTCTCCGTCTCCGTCTCCGTCTCCGTCTCCGTCTCCGTCTCCGTCTCCGTCTCCGTCTCCGTCTCCGTCTCCGTCTCCGTCTCCGTCTCCGTCTCCGTCTCCGTCTCCGTCTCCGTCTCCGTCTCCGTCTCCGTCTCCGTCTCCGTCTCCGTCTCCGTCTCCGTCTCCGTCTCCGTCTCCGTCTCCGTCTCCGTCTCCGTCTCCGTCTCCGTCTCCGTCTCCGTCTCCGTCTCCGTCTCCGTCTCCGTCTCCGTCTCCGTCTCCGTCTCCGTCTCCGTCTCCGTCTCCGTCTCCGTCTCCGTCTCCGTCTCCGTCTCCGTCTCCGTCTCCGTCTACGTCTCCGTCTCCGTCTCCGTCTCCGTCTCCGTCTCCGTCTCCGTCTCCGTCTCCGTCTCCGTCTCCGTCTCCGTCTCCGTCTCCGTCTCCGTCTCCGTCTCCGTCTCCGCCTCCGTCTCCGTCTCCGTCTCCGTCTCCGTCTCCGTCTCCGTCTCCGACTCGGTCTCCGTCTCCGTCTCCGTCTCCGTCTCCGTCTCCGTCTCCGTCTCCGTCTCCGTCTCCGTCTCCGTCTCCGTCTCCGTCTCCGTCTCCGTCTCCGTCTCCGTCTCCGTCTCCGTCTCCGTCTCCGTCTCCGTCTCCGTCTCCGTCTCCGTCTCCGTCTCCGTCTCCGTCTCCGTCTCCGTCTCCGTCTCCGTCTCCGTCTCCGTCTCCGTCTCCGTCTCCGTCTCCGTCTCCGTCTCCGTCTCCGTCTCCGTCTCCGTCTCCGTCTCCGTCTCCGTCTCCGTCTCCGTCTCCGTCTCCGTCTCCGTCTCCGTCTCCGTCTCCGTCTCCGTCTCCGTCTCCGTCTCCGTCTCCGTCTCCGTCTCCGTCTCCGTCTCCGTCTCCGTCCCCGTCCCCGTCCCCGTCCCCGTCCCCGTCTCCGTCTCCGTCTCCGTCCCTGTCCCTGTCCCTGTCCCTGTCCCTGTCCCTGCCTCTTCCGCTGCCTCTGAGTCTGCTTCTGCCGCTCTAAAGTAGTTTCTTAACTAAAACCTTTCTTTGTTTTATCAACTGAATAATCCAGGCAGTACCGTTGCTGGTGTACAGCATAGAGTAGCTCTTATTTTTTTACAAACCAGTTCAATGTGAACTCTCTAGTATGCGCCTTCATCTAAGGTCAGACCGGAAAATTCGTGGTGTCTGAGAAATCCACGATACCTGGCCTGACCGGTCAAAATAGGGCCTGCCCTGCTCCTACAGCTCATAACTTCATTGTAGCATTGTACTGTTGCGTTGCCAGTAATTGTTCATTCATACATCCTAAAATAAGAGTCAGGTTTAGGGATGTACCGAATACTCTCAATACTCTGCATAACAATCGATCATCCGAATCCCCTTTTTGATTCAATCGTTCCACCCCGGGATGAACGGCATTCAGAAACGAAGAAAGGGGCATTAATCCCACGATCTCAGCAGCAGAAATCTCTCATTTCCGCCCAAATCTTATTTCAAATCTTCTCCCGCATTTTTTTACGAGCCATGAAGTGCTTAACAATATTTCACGATTCTCGTAAATAACCCCCACCCCCGAACGTCGTTCCGCGAGCCGACTTTTTCTGGCCCGCCACCAACGAATAACGTATTTTGCATCATCCGAAAAACAAAGAACCGTCTACCATAAAGAAAATTACGGCAGTAGGCTGTGATTTACTCCCTCGTTGTCAACGAGTTACAAACGATTAGTATTACTAGTTTTGTGTCGGCTCGGAGTTCGTGTTTTACAGTACAGGGATATTAGGAACTATAGTAAACACAGTTTGTTCGATATATATCCGGCAGTAATTTTGTGGCCCTTGTTTCTCAAAAAGTTGATCTCTTTTATTGGCCAGAAACATGTATTATCCAGGGTGTTCCTAAATAGCATGTACAAACGAAAGCAGTAGATTCTTTGGATTATTTATAGCTGCAATGTCAAACGAAACATAGGTCCGCAAACGCTTCGTTACCGATGTACAGGGTGCTTTTTAGAAAAAACGATTTATTGTAATACAAAAACTATTTAAGTTTTAACAGCACTAACAACTACAAATAACAATTAACAACAAGGCAGAAAAACAGCTTCAAAAATTGTTGGAAGTGACTTCCTCCAACCCTAATACTTACGTTACTTTTTGTAGGATAAGGTCATTCATACAAAAACTCCTTATTTTTCTATTTGCGACGTTTCGACTTATATTAAGTCATCTTCAGGCAACTAAAAACAATTGATGGTGTAGGCTATTAATACACAATTACACAGACTTACTTAAACTTAAACAACAGTTATATACAGAAGGAACCTACCAATGACTTTTAATTTTTTTTTATAAAAAAAAAAATTTAAAATAAAAGTTAGATGGATGCCACTTGCTGAAACGCTCGAGTGATTTGATTTATGTTAAAAATACTATAAGACATGCACAAATATGTCAGATACAAGAAAAGTTGACTTACCAGAAAATCGAAGTTTTTATAGTTATTAGGAAAAAAATCATAAGAATTTGACTAGATAAACAACTGGATTAATAAACACTGCCAACGTATTAAAATATAACGCCACAAGACACGTACAGTAAAAACGAATAAAATTATAACAAACAGGAACAGAATGAAAACAGCAATGTGCCTATACACACCAAGGACGGGTAGGTGGATGATCTGCTGATATTAAGCGTTCTTCCGTCTAAAGATAATATTTTCATGTGTTTTTCAGCCAAAACCCATAGGCGGAGTACGGAAAATAGATAATACGATGTAGAGTTAGGCTTTGGTTCATCTATTAGGCAACTTTTTGATCAAATTATGATACACATTGCTTAAGGCGTTGATATCCTGTCTGTAGTTTACTGATTTGTTTTTTTGAACGTGGATCATCTCGCTGATTAGTCTTTTAGATAACATCTGTTGATTACTCAAAATTGATGTTTTTGTCAAGTCAAGTCAAAGTGATGATTTTCATTTTTCACATGTTGTACTAGAGCGGTGGGAGCAGAAATGCTATTCACCCTACATCTACATTCATCTCTTCTATGTTCAGCTATTCTAGTTTTTATGTATCGGCCTGTCTGTCCTATGTAGCAATTGTTGCAATCCTTACAAGGGATCTTATATACAACGTTAGATGTTAAATCAAAAGGTGTTTTTTCTTTTTTTGTAGTGAAAAACATTTTCCCTATTGTATTTTCATTGCTGAAGGCAATTTTTATACTCCCAGAACTCAAAATTTGTCTTATTTTCTCCGATAAGTGCCTTACATATGGAATTTTGTAGTATCTGGTACTGGTAGTGAATGGCTTATTTAAATTATCAACAGTTTTGTTCTGATTAAGGATCTTATTAATAAGCGACATAGGGAAATTGTTACGCCAAAGAAAAGACCTAATTTTGTTTAAGGCAATTGTATGGAATTCAGCATCTGCTATGGTCAGGGCCCTATGCTTAAGGTTTTTAATGATATTAACTTTTTGTCTGAAACTGTGAAATGAATGAAAACTTATAAATCTACCAGAAAAGGTTGGCTTCTGATACCAGTCTACTTTTAGGTAATTATCAGTCGAACGCATGATTTTAGGGTCTAGAAAAGAGATAGCATTATTCTGTTCCACCTCTATAGTAAACTGTAATTTAGTGTGAAATGAATTAAATATATTTAAAATATCATCCACTTTGTCACTTGGAATAGCTGTAACTATATCATCTACACATCGTTTAAAGAAAGGGATCTGAAAACTTATAAGGCTCAAACAGTGTGACTGAAGCGTGGACATAACTAGATCTGCACAAATTTCATTTTTCATTTCATTTATTTGTAATACCTATTACAAACATTGCCACCCTCGAAGGTATCACCTTGTGTGAGCGTATTGGCATCATAATTATGACATACAATCACCCATTCCAAGACCAAAGGTTTGTTTATAGAAGGAACCATTAAAATTAAAATAATTGGACTCAATGCAAAAATTGAATACATCCAAAAAGGCATCCAAAGATAGATTAGTGAAAGCTGAGATGATGTCCCATTTTTCAGTTATTATTTGGACAACTAAGTCAGTAGGTATGTTAGTGAACAAGGATTGAACATCTAATGATACTAATATGTAATTGTTAGGGACAGCTTGTTGTGATCTGATAAAGTTAGCAAATTGAAAAGAGTCCTTCACGGGGTAATCATCATGATCAAAAGCATTTTTTAAGATATCGCTCATCCACTTAGATAACTTATAAGTTGGCGAATTTACAAAACTCACAATTGGTCTAAGTGGAATACCTTCTTTATGAACTTTCGGTAAAAAATACATTTTAGGAAAAATGCCATTGTGGCATTTGAGATTGCTAGCACAACGGTTATCAATAATTCCATTATTTTTCATTTTATCAATTAATACATTCGTCCTATTTTGAACTCTATTTGTAGGATCAGTAGATAGAAGACAATACGTCTCAGTGTCACTTAACATCTGTGTCGCTTTTTGAATGTAATCCGTTTTATTCAGTATTACAGTTATGCTACCTTTATCAGCTTTCGTTATTAATAAATTAGGATGATGTTTTAAAAAAATTCTTGTGTCTCGCATATCTTTGAGAAGTCTTCTGTGAATCTTAAAATATTTGGAATTCTGTGACGTAGTGCTATTAGTTATTATGTTCACTACCTTATTTCTTTTCTCAATTCTTTCACTATCATCTCGGATGGCTTGCAGGACGTATTCAACATCAACAATTAATTGTTCAATTGGGAGATCTATAGCTCTGTAAGGCAAATTGCATTTGTCACCTAAGCTTAAAAAGTATTGCACATTTTGTGGAATGTCACATTCACTTTTATTGATTATCCACGCCCCATTTACTTCAGATGGACCACCAAATTATTTGTAAAGTAGTGCCTTAGCTTTCTTTATTTGGCTACGCTTGATTTTATTCAAGAGTTTTGTGTAAAATATGGTTTGATTAGTAGAGAAATCATCAAAGATGTTATCTGGTATAAGATTTTTCAGCCTTTCTGTATACAATTAAATACAAACATAATTAAATAGTAGGTACCTTTTATTGTTCAATGTTTCACAGTTCAAACAGAAAACGTTTCTTTTGTTTATTTATTTATTTATTTATTTATATTGTTATTGCGGAGGGGCCATTTTTTTGTTAAATCATTATCAAGAAACTGTGTATACCTATATTCTCAAGAAAACTACCTCAGTTTGTAAATGTTTCTTATAAGACTATTTTGAAGACTGATAAAAGTGCAATAAACTTTAAGTTTTGTATTAAATGGTGTATTCGATCAGTACCCTGGTAACCCCATCAGTCCCCTGGCAGTCAAATTCAGAAAAATCTAAATATCTCACAACATTTCTCAAAAATTGACTGGCCCAGGTGGGGATAGTTTATTATTGGTATTATCTTGCTACGTATAACAAAATAATATCTAATCCTCACCTAAACCTACAGAAACAAAATTGGATCTAAAGTTACCCAAAATTTGTAGAATCACCCAGGAACTCCCTGATTTGGTTACAAAAAGTTTGTTATGTCCTTTCAGTTTGTATTGCGATTGAAGAGATTGTTCATTCAAGATATTAAATATTTTGTCGTATAGACTTTGTGTTTAACCAGCAACAGATTCAGGTACTTTTCATAAATGCATGAAAAATTTAAAAAGCTAGTCTTCTGACTAGGTACAACGCACAGAGTCGTGTGCCAGATGCCGAGTACAAACCGATCTAGGGCCACACGAACATTAAAGAAGAAAACCAAACCTGGTAGCCTATTAGATTTTCAATAGATGTTGATTAAAATTGTAAAATGTACAATAAATACCATACGTACTTAGATACTAACAATAATACAAATTAAAAATTGAGAAATAAAAAGAATTTAACACAAATCAAAAAGAGATGCAGATGAGTCACTATCATTCAGGCTGATAATAATTCCATTCGGTCGTGTTTTTAAAAATGATGAATAAAAATAGAGTAATTTTTTACATATATAAAGTATTTATTTATTTATTTATTTATTTATTTGTTGGTATTAAAATATGTTTATTTGTTTCAGATTGTCAGATTAAAAAAATTATAATTCAAGAATATTGACAAGTCATCTCCCATATTTATAAAATTATGTAAAATACCGATAAAATTCTATAAAATAAAACAAACAAACAAACGGACACACATGTCAATGTCAAGATTAAAGTATATAAAATAATGAAAAAAAGTACACAACCAATACTTAGGTTCATGTAATAGCCTCTATTGAAGCCTAAAATATCTGATTACTTCAATTATATTGTAGAGTCAGATCTAGTCTAGCGATTGAAGTATCATGTGGTTAATTTAAACCTATTTAAGGCTTTACTTGAGTAATGCAATATAATTATGAATTAATTGTATCTCTATAAACAGTATTAGTATTTTCAAATACAAGTAGATGTAGTTGAAGTATATCGTAAGCTCAATTCTAACCTAATTTGCGTATTATAACTTATGATTCAATTTGCTGCTACCTTTTCTTGTGTATATATCAAACGATAACTTTATAAGCATTAATGCTGAACCCTAGGGGCACAAAAAATAGCCTCCAGTCTCTTACAAGGCTTTGTTCCGTCCAAGCTTTCAGCGAAAAGGAGAGAGCACTGAGCTCTTCTCATAGCTAGATGTATGTACTCTGCTTACCAGGAAGTACTCAAAAAATAATCAGCAAACTGAAAAGATACCGGTGCTTGGTTTGAATGGACATGGGATAACTTCCACCTCAATATATTTTACAAAGTTCTTCGACTATATCTTTCAACTTTGGTCTCCGCAAAAGTGCCCGAAACGTATTTCACGGCTTCGTTCCCTGGAAAAAACAATAAATTTCTGAAGGTATTTGGGTCTGTCAAGAAGAAGCCAGAAGGGAAAAGGGCCGGAGTGGAAGGGGGTGAACTTTGAAACCGCTGCTTGCGAGAAACTCGGATAGCATCCACGAAGTCGAGAAAATTGAAATGTCTTACGAGACCGTGGTTTCTGGAATTCAATTTTCATTATATAATTAAGGGGGCTTTTTATCGCTTAGAGATTAATAATACGTACGCATTACTGGGTCTAAGATGGAGCAAAAAATGTCCTTAATAGCTTTCACTTAGACATTAAGTCAAACGAGTCTGCCATGCTAGTCAGTAGGATTTTATTTTTTGAGATGGGGTGCATCCCAACTAACATTTTCTCCAGCTGTTGATTTTAATAATGACCTTTTAGATATATAAAGATACTGTAATAGTTACTGGTTTGCATAGTACTCATATTCAAGTTCAATTGTTTGCCAATAGAGGCTAGGAGTTACAAATAATATAAACATTCTATTAGCCATAGAGAAGAGGCAACAATAGCATTGTTGTGGCCTTATACCAGGGCTAAAAGAGAGTTCAGACCAGGAGGTTCTGCAGTGGTTATATTTAGACCATTCAAGTTTATAGGTATTTCAGAAGATATTGGTAAAATAAATCAAAATTGTTAGAAAAACGCAAGGATTGCTGCACATTCCCCTCAATCAAGAAAAAAAAGAATTGGATTTTTGTGCTATATGTGCCTAAAACCTGTGGGTTCGGAGTGGGCCAAAAAGTTTATGAAAATTGCGCAGAAAAATTAATAAATAATTTAAGAGTTTCTAGGTATTTCAGAAGATATTGGTAAAATAAACCAAAATTGTTATAAAACGCAAGAATTGCTGCACATTCCCCTCAATCAAGAAAAAAGTAATTGGATTCTTATGCCATATGTGCTTAAAACCTCTGGGTTCAGAATGCGCCGAAAAAGTTTATGAAAATTATGCAAAAAATGCTTGTAAATTAGATTTCTATAAAATTAACATTGATTGTTAGGTTTTGTTTTTAGTATTTGTTTCTATTTTCTCTAGCGGTATTCGCAAAAACAATTTTTCGTGTTAATATATGAATTCAACTTAACTTGCATGACTTATTAAACTCAAAATGTGTTTGTACCTTGTCTTAACCTTAAAACTGATTTTATTTATTTATTTTATAAAAACACTTTCAAATTAAGTTTTTCTTGAAAAAAATGGTGAAATACTAATGGCGCCTCTCAGACGGCACGTTAGTATAGATGTTTATATCATCTGTCGCTCTGATATTGACATCTTTTCGTCCGGCTTAACGTCTTCAAAAGAAATTTACTGAAAATGCTAGTAAGCTTTTATGGATAAGGGTATTGATAATTATTTTTGATACTAGAATATCTAATAAGTTTCTTGTTGCTTCTTAGTTCACTGTAGCTGTTAAGGTACCTATACATCACTTTCTACTTATTCAAGTTTCTGCTCTTAGGTTTCAAGATTTAACTTGTAGCTTATTGTTTATATTCTTTAAATCTATTGTTCTTTTGTGTTACCTTCTCATTAGATCCGCAGTTTATGTGGGTCTGTTCCTGACCATGTTTAGAAATAAATAAATAAACATGGACAATCAGTTGCCAAAAAGGTTAACCCCCCATTTCAGGTTTTCAACTGACGTGGTCATTTGTGACGGAATTGTCTTACTTGTGTTTATGTTTATGCCAGCTCACTTCACACCATCCCATTATTCAGCTATTACTAGAATGGTCTATCATCTCCAGAAACAAGCAAACTGTAAATAATGTTTTTCTGCAGCCACAAAAGTACTTTCTATAAAAGCTTTTAGGAAAATACACAGACACTCTGTTTGGCTTTCAGTCTACCAATGTAAAATTAAATCGTTTGTCAACTCTTTGCTAAAAATACATCGGTTTCCATCTGGATTTATGCTTTGACTTGTTCGTGATCCAGACAAGAAATTGAAATATGGGAGATCAAAGGTTCGTTGAAAGAAGTAAATAGAAAACGTTTATAATACAGATCTTTCATTACTGATACTCGTCTAGCTGTATTTCAGTTCTTATTTCTCTAAAAACATTGGACGACGATCTCAGCCCAAACATTTATGTAACACTAAGGGTTCTTTATGTGCCGGAACTAATATAAAACACTGGGATGATATGGTCAAGTAGAGACTTCGGAGTTATAATTTCCATCCAATATGGCCATCAAAATGTTTCTAGCAAAAAGTTATGAAGACCTGCAAGGTATTTTGTTGAATAAAATAAGCCTCGGCGCCATTATACATTTTAACAGGACTGTATTAGCTTCACCTGTTTGTCTGTTTGTGAGTTTATAACTTTTCTTTAGACTAAGAGGTCGGACCGAACGCTCCAATTTTGCCGCGAAACCGATTTTAACGGCTTCAAATCTGTCGGACCAGCGGACGTGTCCGCTGACTAACAGATGGCGCAGGCACTTTGAAGTTTGTTAATATTACACAGAGGCGTAGCGACGAGAGTGACGTCCAACTGTTTGGGGGTTGGTAATTTTGTGCAATTTTTTTCATTTTAATCGTAATGATCCTGCTATCCTGCTACGAATATTGATCAAAAATAATAATTCTTCATATTCATATACAGAACATATAAATACAGTTGAGAAAACTTAAAAAAAAAACACGCTTTTAAAGAACAGCGGAATAAAAAGGTAAAAATTAGCTTAAAACAATAATATTATTATTCGTAAATCGAGCTCCTGACGCTTTTCTCACAATAATACTAGTATTTTTCGTTCATTGTTATTCTAAGCTTATTAAAAGAAATTTAACTTTGTTTTTTGGTGTTGTTTTGAAGCGTGTTTTCTGGGTTTTTCTAAACTATATCTGTTTATACTTACTGCCAGCAAGTTTCTATTTTATTGGCTATACAATTAATAAGGGTCATAACTCAACTGTTAGAGTTCCTCCACCCCTTATAACTAGACAGACCTATTTGACTGCTCCTTCATTCATTACTATCGCAATTTGAAAAAATTATTCTTATCATATATAATTGTCAAAATAATATTTTTAGAAGTTTTATTATTTAATGATTTCTGCGGACTTTGTAAAGTATTTCTCTGGAAATAAAATAAGTCTTGACATAAGTCTATATTTCTGTACTTGATGCTATATTTTTTCTATGTCTGACATCTATAGCAGATGATGATATTCTATTTAATATCGAAACATAAATGTGTTATATTGAACAATAAGAAAGCATGCGTAACAACAAACTATGCACCGTACGAGTTTTGGTCCTGATAGGAGGCAAGATAACGATTTTGGATTTCTAGGGTGAACTTGAAGATCTGAGGGCCTTAAAAATTTTTATTTTCTTTACCTGAGGCTGAAACTCCAAACAACGGCCGGATTTGAAATTGCCATCCTCAAACTATGCACCGTACTAGATTTCGTCCTGATAGGAAGCAAGATAATGATTTTAGATTTTTAGGGTGAGCTTGAAGATCTGAGGGCCTGAAAATTCCTGATTTTCTTTACCTGAGGCTGAACTCGAAACAACGGCCGGATTTAAAATTGCCATCCTCGAACTATGCACCGTTCGAGTTTTCGTCCTGATAGGAAGCAAGATAACGATTTTGGATTTTTAGGGTGAACTTGAAGATCTGAGGGTCTGAAAATTTCTGATTTTCTTTACCTGAGGCTGAAACTCGAAATAATGGCCGGATTTGAAATTGTCATCCTCAAACTATGCACCGTACTAGTTTTCGTCCTGATAGGAAGCAAGATAACGATTTTGGATATTCAGGGTGAACAAAACAAGATTCCATGTTATAGGTTATACAGTATTATTATCTAGGAGAATATTAAACTGTTTCAATTTTTCTGCCTAGCACAGCACCCTGGAAAATTTAACTACTTCTACTTCGATGACGTTATTATCAAATTATTACCAGTCTATGTCCGATTATTCGAATTTTCGATTATCCGAATCGACCCCGGTCCCACTTAATCCGGATAATCGGCGTTCTACTGTAGTTAAACATTAAATTCCGTAAAAAATGGTAACGCCACGCCAATGACTAACAAACAACATATCAACATATAACCTATCTATGAAAGGTTAGTTTTCAACTTCCAGCTTTTTCTGCTTTCATTTTGCACACCTAACACCTTTTTAGAAAAACATAAATTTAAAAGATTTTGCGATTTTCATAGAGCGTTTTTTGGGAATAAAATAAATTGCGACAAAAATCTTTATGTATTTACTCGTCGATATAAATTTTTAAATTGACGTCCATAGGAGATAATATTCTATTTACTAAGAAGTTTACATATATTACGCTCGAACAGCAAGAAATAACGTATAAAAATAAACACGTCTTTGCTATCCTTTTCTGATATTAAATTATTATACTCTGAATTACGATTATGCCACGGCTGAATCAGCTTGAAAGATGACACTGCACTGAGAAAAGCGCTAACAATAACACTATAAATCCGCTAGATAATAACTTTATTAGTAGTTTCCCACGTCGTCAAGTTATCTCTGCAAAATAAAATTTCATATTCAAATGCTTTTGCAGTCTGTTAGCAAGATTATGTTTATGTAATTCTATCATCTGTCGGTCATAAAGAACGAACTAGGTCATTGCCATCCAAGTGCATTAATAAATAAATAATTTTGCGCTCTAGTTCCTACACGTAGGAAAAACAATGCTGAGCAGATGGGATTTTCTTGTTATCATATACGTCTATAGCGACTTTTCAATGCAGAATACTGCAAACATTTTGTTTTACCATCTCGGAGATGCCATAGGCAAAAAAGAAAAATATTCCATTTTTTATGCCAGGAGAAGGAAGAATATCCCTTTTTTATGCTGGGACCACTTTATCCTCATCTTTATCCTCATTTAGATATTTGCGCTTATTTTTTTTTAATTGGTCGAGGGTCGTAATGAGTAACGCTGTTATAATTTTGGAAATCGGTGCATGAGCGGCGCACAATTTTAAATACTCCTCAAACTTGCTTTTAGGCGTTTTAGGGGTTCTTGATAATTTTCTATTTTTCTTTGGGTGGGGGTGAAATTGGGTGGTTGGGGTGTAGGGGTTGTAAGACTGCAATTTTTTTTGTATTAATAATACGCTGTCCATTGACCTGTCAAAGAGTATTGCTTTAGATTCTTGTGTATTATGTAACCTGGTAATTATTTAATTGACTTTAGTAAACTTTTGACACAGTACTATTATTTATCGTGAGGATAAAAAACGCGTAAGGTTTTTAGAAATTGTGTCAGTGGCGCAGCAGCAATAATAAAAAAACTAAAAACATAGAAACAGCTCAAACTTCGTTTTTAGGCAATTGAGGTTCTTGGTAATTTTCCCCATTTTTTTTACAGGAGGTAGAATTGGGTAATTTGGCGGTGGGGGGATTGTGAAATTGAAAAATTTGTTGTAGTTGGCCTGTATGGCAACGACATAATATACTGTTCACCTACCTAAAAAAATAATTTTTGAAATTAAGCTATTGTAGATAAATCTGTAATGTGTATAGCTAATCAATGTACTGCTGGCAATGAAAGTTCTAAATCATACTGTGCGCCGTATAGTTTTTGAAAATCGTCTTACTGGCGATGAAAATAGTTTAAACAAGAATCAGTACAATATTAAAGCAGTTCAAATTCTATTTTTGGATGCTGTAGGGATTTATGATCAGTTTATATTTTTTTCTGAGTAGTTGAGATGACCCGGAGTAGGATGGGGTTTGCAATAGGGTGGTTGACAGGCCCTGAAACAAATCATTGCCATTTAAAGATTGATAATGGTAATACAATCTGTTTTTAAATATCAGAAAACCGGCATGCCATGTGATCAATACATCAGTTGAAAATTTCAGTATAAAAGCTGTGTTGTCCTACGGAGAGAGATGCAACAAACTATTCACGAGAGAGATAGATGTTTTTTTTGCGAGTAGGCGGGTGATGACTGACTCAATCAATTTAACCAATTTTTTCAACAATCTGTGCATTGATGAAATGTACAAAAGTTAGCGTACACATTAATAAATAGTATAATTTTTAACATACGTGGCTTCAGTAATCAGCCGTCAAAGCTCGATTAATCAGTTTTTCAAATTCAAATTTCAAACTTCAAATGTTTATTTCAAATATTAAGCTAAAAGCTTGGGTGTAGTGGATGTACATATAAAGTTTTCTAGCTACTTTATAAAAAAATGCAGAGGTACGCAAACAAAAAGAAAAACAAGAAAAGAGTAGATAGGTCTATGCAATAATTGATTTAAAAATATCGACATTAGGTATTCAACAAATATCTCTTGATGGTTTGTTTTAATTGTATATTTGGCCATTCGGCTATATTCCAGAAGTAAAGAATTATAGCCTTATTCCGTCAAAATTTACACATACGTATGTGACGCTGGAATTTGATTAATACTACAACGTACATATTTTAAAGTAGTCAGTATAAATGACATTGGTAGAACTTTATCAATATTCAACGTTATGCAAGTCTGATGGACCTTTGCCTTGGCCTTGACCGAGAACTTCCTACAACGCACCCTGTAATGACCTTTTTACGAATTCTACGCCTACTAGACACGACCGTGTGAATAATGGTGCGATAGTCATATGTTTTCGTTCGATTCCATGACCTACGGCGTTCGATTGTATGCCGCGCACGGCTCGAAGCGCCATTGTTTTGGATCGCTTTTATCAACGATTAATATGCGACTGCCTAACATGTCAACAAAACTTAACATTCTCGACAGATAGCAGCTAGGAAGTGGTGTGGTTGCACAGTTGTATTTATAGTTTCTGCGAACATGTATGCTACAAATTAGCTAGCTTAGCTAGACAAAGTACGGCGTACGTATATGTATAGCCAAATAATTATTGAATTATAGCTTGGGTTTCTGTCTTCTGTCTGGAATTCGTAAAAATTGTGGAGCCAGCAGCATAGCAATAAACTCGTTTGTATGAGGGAAATTGGTAGTTGATCGTAAACCTCCCAAAGAGTTCTATACATGTTATTTTTTTATAGCCGCTTTGAATGAATAGAGGCCCAAAATATTTATTGTACTTCTACGAACAGGCATTACTAATAAAACTGTAGTTCAATTAATTGCAATAAACAACACTTATGAAGCACTGGAATTGTGTACCCAAATAAAAGGATTACGTGCAGCTTAGTCTATGGTATGATCGTTGGTGCACAAAAAATGTGACAACTCAAAAATCTTCGTTTTACTAGCCACATCGATAGCGGAGGGAGCTATCTATTGTGATCGCGAAAATTTTCGATTTTGAGATAATACACTTCTTGGGCGTTTTAAGATATCTACATACCGAAAATCCTCGTGACTCATTTCCCTCGGTCTGTCTGTCTTCCCGTCTATTTGTCGGTCTGTCTGTCTGCATATCGGTCTATCTGTTCGTGTTCTCATAGCCTTGTAATCTCGGTAACCGCTGCATGGATTGTGATGAAATTAGAGTAGCGATATCTATGGGGTCGTAGTAGGTAATAATAGTAATATCACAGCATATTAAACAACCAGCAGAATATCTCTGAGGATTTCCTATATAAAAATGGTTTCCACAGAGTTTGACCTTGGAATGAATTTACGGATGTGAAGTTTGGGTAGAGATGCGAAAATGAAAATATCGACACCGGTACCAACTCGATATGTTTTAGCCAAATAGGTGCGTTTGGTTCGTACAGAGAATTTTCTGCAATTGATTATACCCCTCAATAATTATTTAATTACTTTCGATACCGATACCGCTACAAAAGCAGCAATACCAGCTTGGAATCGCTCAAAAAGTATCTAAGATAAAAATACTCTATATCAGTGCAGAAGTACAAGTATCGAAGTATCGTTAGCATCTCTACAAAAAATCATCCAAAAGGGGGGATGCGCGTGTAATTGCTGCCAACCTGAGATATTGTACTGGTTGTTTACTATGCTGTGGTAATATCTTTATTGATAGTTACATATACATACAAGTGGTAAAATATATTATTGAACATAAAGTACTTATGTCATTAAATTTAGTACACCCACAAAGGACGTAGCCCTGTGCGTGGGTTACTATGACATGTTTATTTTTATCTACCTAAATAGTATATCTATTTTACAAAAAAATAGTTATCCTTCAAAGTATATTATTATTCCATTATCAATAGATTATTGGAGGAACTGGACCATTAGAACCATTAAGATTGTGCATGGACCAGATACCTTACAAAAATTAATTTGAAATTTAGGTTGAATTATTTAATTAATTAAGAAGCTAAATAAACGACGAGAGACGAGATCCATATCACGTTTTTAAATTTGACAAAAAAATATAACCTCATGTCATACTGAGGAACGAAGCATAAATAAGAATGGTATTTCCACCAATTTTTTAACTGCTTTCCTGCCTAATAATTCTGCTATAATTTTGATTATCTTTGGATGAGCGGCGGAGTAATTAGAAAAAAAATCAAATATTCCTCAAATTTCGTTTTTAGCCGTTCTAGGGGTTCCTGACCATTGGCTACTTTTATTTGGGTGGGGATGAAATTGGGGTGGTTGACGGATGGGAGGTTGTAAAACTGAAAAATTCGTTGTATTCATATAGGCTGTCCATTTCTGATGTATACATATGAGTATTACTCTAGATCATTCTGTATTGTGTAACCTGGAAGTTATTGAGTATGTTTTAATGGAATTTTGACACAGGTTTATCACCGCGCCAACAATAGGATGCGTATGGTTTTTAGAAATCGTGTCAGTGGTGGCGCAGGAATAATCAAATAACTAAAAACACGAAAACAGCTCAAACTTAGTTTTTAGAAGATCTTGAGGCTCCTGATCGTCTTCCACATTTTACGGTCCACACCGGTAGGGGATAGGGGAGTATTGTGATCGCGCAGAACTTTCGATTTTGAGATATTAGGCTTTTTGACGTTTTATGATATCTACATAACGAAAATCAACGTCACTCATTTCTTTCTGTCTGTCGGTCTGCCATGTTTTTCCAGCTGCGTAATCTCGGTAACCGTTACTTGGATTATGATGACATTCAGTTAGTGATATGCCCTGGGGTCGTAATAGGTAATTTTTTCATTCCTTCATTTACTTGTAATACCTATTACAAATATTCCCTCCCTCGAAGTTAGTGCTGCTATAATTTTGAAAATCGGTGCACTGGTCGTGGAGAAATTGGTAAAAAACTAAAAATTATCATAACCTCTCCAAATTTCGTGTTTGGGCGTTTCAGGAGTTAGCTCCTTCTGATTATTTCTTGTTTCCAAACCTGAAGAGGTAATCAGACGGTAAGAGATCCAGATCAAACGAGGAGGTTGTCGTTTGGATAAACGCTTGCTTCGAATGCCTTGAAATCTTACTTAGAAAAAATAAAAATAAGAGAAACGCATTTGACTAAATCCAACTGAAAACTTTAGAAAAATAATTAAACAAATTTTGGCACAGAACCAATATGTTATTAAAGCATGTTATCATGACTGTATTTTGCTTATCTACGAAACAAACGAAATTGTCCCTGGTCAGGCTGGCTGCCAGCTCACGTCCACCTTCAAGGATAAATCTCAAATAGATCCGTAGAGAATGAAAACAGATGAAGGTAACCTGGAATATTTACTAATTATCCCTTTCCAGTTGGCTTCGCTGTGAGGCTCTATTTACAGAGTCAGCCTGTTAGCGATACGTTACGCTCTCTAAAAGGATTTATAGTCCTAATAGACTACTTTGTCGGTCCGCAAATTCCTAACGAGATTTAGGGTATTCTGAAATGACGTGGTTGCCAGCTTTGAAGTTCATACTGCTAGATTGAGAACCTAAAAAGAACACCGAACCAAAGATGACCCTAAATACAGTGAATAACTTCATTAGATTAATGACAGATTCATTATTTTTGAGTTGAAGAATGAGTTCATCAATATAATGGAAAGTAATACATTATCTCTGTCCATTAGATCGATGAACGCTATTCGTTAATATAATATAATAAATTTAGTTTTTTCATACTTTGTAAATTTTTCTCGTTGTTATAGTGAAGTAAAACGTTCATTTTAGGAATGCAGATTCATTATTATGATGAACGTAGTCGTTGTTTTAATTATTAATTTTATGAACTCACAGAATCACGTCAACACATTGCTGTATCACATTAAACAATTGAGTGTATAATGCCACACTGAGCGAGTGGTGCATATAGACCCAGTGCTTTGAGTACAAAAATAATATATAATTCTGAATGTAAAACACTATATTTCTGACATACTTAAAACTGGCAACAGCCTGTAAACTCTGTTATCTTTTGAACATGCTTACAACTAAAATTAGTCCAGCGCTGTGTAAAAGTACCACAGAGATGAGTGTAAAACTAAACAAATTCGGATCAAAATAACCTTAGTATAATGTAGAAGTACACCTTTGAAAATTGTTAGTATCATACAATGTGAGTATAAAAATGAATTGCTAGAGTGTAGGAATACGAAGACCGTAAAGATGAAGATCATAAGATTTGTAAGTCTATAAGTGTACAACTTTAAGAAAACAATATAGGAGAAAACAATTAGACCCCTAGTGTTCTAGTTTGTTGGAATTGGCCTGTCGGGAGGAACACAGCAATGCACAAATACAGGGTGAGTCAAGCTCAACGCCTTGGACTCTCGTGACCAAACGATACCACTTTTCGAAAAATCGACTTTGCAAGTGTATGTAGGTCGAGTTGGGCTACATTTTAAAGATAATAACTTTTATACACGGTGTCTAATAAAAACGTGACATATCAAAGTTATGTTTTTTAAATGGAACACCCTGCATATTATTGCATATTTAGATTCCTGGGTGCATTTTAGTGTGACTTTATGTATCACACAAGGGACTTTCAGCGAACCGTTTAGGTGCAAATCACAATTTTGGGTATATGTAGATGTCAGAAAAAAAGTGAATATCGCAGCTATTATAAATCTTAGAGAGCTGTGACTTTGCCGTGTTACCAAGCATGAAACGTGTCAGCTTACGTTAGACGGTCGAGTTCGAATTACATTTGTACTTGAAGAAATCGGTAGATCAATTAAGGAAACTTCAATCAAAGGTAACTTGAATTTTTCAAATGGGAATGCATAATTTTTTTATACGATCAAATGTGCAATTTGATAAGCTTTCTAATGATATGCGGTTGTAAATATCAATCTCTGGTAGTTATGATTTAATTTCAAATTTTCAATAAAACCGTTGTTTTTAAATTTTCCTACCTATAAGCAACTTAGCAGGCCATGAAATATAAACAAAAAACTGTTCAGATGGAACAAAACAACTAACTTAGCAGATAGTTACGGACGAACTAGAGTAAAGACACAAAGTTATAAACATGACTTACCACAAATCAATTCTAACCAGAAATAGCAGACATAACACATCTAAGGACAAAAAGCAGCTGGAGTATGACAGAAATGGGTATTTTTCACAGCATACTGGCTACTACAATATTCTAAAAATTGACGATTCACAAAACCATTGTGAATTTTGAAATGAAAGGTAATCTACCACGTAATGTTGCTGGCAGTTTAGTAACTTCAGAATAAAATTTCACGTTTCATGATTTTTAAAAAAAAGAAACCGAACCTCTGACTGCAGTTCTGCAAATTCTTCAATACTCATAAGCAAGATAACCGAAAATGAAAAATAAATTAAAAATCTGCTCAAATTATTATTAAACATAATTTACCTGGCAGAAAATTGAAATATGATTTGTCAGTATTCCTTTTTTTGCGATCTTGCTAATAGGTACTGAAAAATTTAAACGATGACAGTGAAAGATATCATTACTTTTGACTTTGACGGAAATGACTACTGTTTTATAACATTAAATGTGAAATTGCGTTCTGTAGTTATTAGACTGACGGCAACGATCGCTGAAAGTTTTGCTTTCATTTCAAAGTGTTTAGTGATTTTGGAAATTTTTAATCTCTAGTACATTGCAGTCGCTAGTAGGCTGTAAAAATTATCCATTTCTGTCGTACTCCAGCTTCTCTTTACCTTAAATATGTTACCGCCGTTGTTTCTGGTTAGAGTTGATTTGTTGTAGGGAATTTTTATATTCTTGTTCTTTTACTCTAGTTCTGCTGGATCTTTTTGCTAAGTTAGTTGTTTTCCTCCATCTGAATACGATTTTGTTTATATTTCTTGGCCTGCTAGTTTGTTTATAGGTAGGGAAATTGAAAAACACTGATTTGATTGAAATCTCGAAATTTAATAAAAACTACCATAGATTGATATTCACAACCTGACATAATTAGAAAGCCTATCAAATTGCACATTTGATCGGATAAAAAAAATTATGCATTCCCATTTGAGAAAATCAAGTTACCTTTGATTGAAGTTTCCTTAATTGATCTACGGATTTCTCCAAGTACAAATGTAATTCCAACTCGACCGTCTAGCGTAAGCCGACCAATTTTATGCTTAGTAACACGGCAAAGTCACAGCCCTCTAGGATTCATAATAGCTGCGATATTCAATTTTTTTGTGACGTCTACCTATACCCAAAATTGTGATTTGCACCTAAACGGTTCGCTTAAAGTCCCATGTGTGATACATAAAGTCACACTAAAATGCACCCAGAAATCTAAATATGCAATAATATACAGGGTGTTCCATTTAAAAAAACCACTTTGACATGTCACGCTTTTATTAGACACCCTGTATAAAAGTCATTATTTTTAAAATGTAGCCCAACCCGACCTACATACACTTGCAAAGTCGATTTTTCAAAAAGTGGTATCGTTTGGTCACAAGAGTCCGAGGCGTTGAGCTTGACTCACCCTGTATACAGGGTGCCTCATTAATAATTTTGAATCGGACATCACGTGATCAAAAACAAATACCTCATTGGGTAACACAACAACAGGAAAAGATACAGCATTTGCTCTAAATTACACTCCCAAAATTATAATTCTCTACTACTGCCCAGTTCCGATATATTGCTTGTCTTAATCATCGTAGGACACCCTGTATATAATATCATCTATCATCTACTTCGTTTCCACAGGCTTTCAAAACGGTTTTCAAAAAGTATTGTGGTTTTTATCTGTAGGCAATTCAAAATAATTTCAAAACGTTTTGAACTAACACATTCTATGTCACTTTACATAGTGGCCCTATACTCGTATATAACTTAGTGCAAGTATGTGTAATTTCAAAAGATCACTTATCTCTGAACTCTTCCTTAAATTAACAAATTGACGTTGAGCTGACATCGTTTCGAAAACGAATCCAATTCAGGTTTCCGCGGTATATTTCAAAACTTGAAACGTTTTGAAAGTTCGTGGAAACGTTTTAGAGTATATATGAGTGTATTTGCAATTTGCATATACAGTGGCCTCCCAACATAAAAAGACAAAAGACGTGTTCAAAATGCTATTGTTTTCTCCTATATTTTTTGTCTTACGATATCTGAAGCGTCGTCATTAATTTTGCATTATTTATTTTTGTTTTTTTGCAATCTTAATTTAAAAATCGGCATTTGGATACACAACGTGGTGATTGAGTGGGGCATAGAAATAAAGGTCCAACATAAAAGAATTGGAGAAGAACTCGCGTCATGTGGAAGGAAAGGGGTTTGGTTTGAGAAATATTTGACACTGCTGCGACAAAATTTACCACATTAAAATTAAAATTCAATCGCAAAAATAAAAAAAATAAGCGTAGAATAGCTGTCTGCGTACTGGTAGATTGACGGAGATATAGAGCAACCCTCGTACTCTTTACTTTCTTTATACATTTTTTAATATCATTAAATATACATTTTACACATATTGAAGTATTTTCACACTGAGTTAATAATAAATAGTATCTTAAACTTAACCACTACTCAAGGCAAGTTTGAGTAAGTGTACAATTATGGATTGTTATTTGCAAGAGAGTAAAAGTAATATTTTTTTACCCGCAGCATATTTTCACGGTATTCATTTGCTGTAACTATCGGGTTAAAGCTTAAAACATTATATCTTAGAACTACAAAAAGGTGGATGGTTCTTTCTAAATGAACATCATCTGTTTCATCTTGAAATGTTCAAAGCCTCTGTATGCTTCAGTTTTTCATATACTGTACAAAGAAGAAAGTGATCAAAGTAACAGAAACAAAAAGGTCCATCTACTGACATTTGGCAACGCTGCTGGCACCCTGCGAGATTACAGATACACACGCAGTGAAAGCCCTTTTTGTACATGTTTGTGCTGCGGCTTTTTCGAGCTGCTGAAAAGGGCTTTTCACTTGGGTACTCAGCGTGGCCTTGAACTGGCTTTACAGTCTGTATGAGAGGGGAGTTCTCATTCATGCGTCAACCTCATATCATGGCATGTCACCTAAAAGTTCGTGAAACTCCAGTACACATTCAAGTTTTATTTAGCCTATATTATGTATACCGTGTTCATTATGTATGGAACTGGCTTGATATCTCCGAAAGCACTTGTCATATCAACATGAAATTTCTGATATGAATTAAGTTGCAAGAAGGTTGTTTTCAATAGCACTACGAATCAAAATTTAAGTCATCTGACAGCTTATTTTATTCGGCGTTCCAGAAGTGGAATCATTTGTTTCAATCTCAGAGTAACAACTGAACATAGAGGTAGTAAACAACTAATTCCAATAGGCCGACATCTTTTCTTACGTTGTCATATTGACCACCAGATACCACAATCATAATTATCTACTATCGTCTTAATTGTATACTATCCAGAAATATTCTATTTTCAGCAATAATTACAGTAAAATCAATAGATATGTTGACCTCTACTGCGTTACTGTATATTTCTTCATCATAAACGCAACTTCTGAAGTCTTACATACATTTTGAGGAGCTGGCAACGCCGATATAATTTTCATGCGACTCGTTTACGGTAGAACCTCGACTGTCAAACGGTTGTTTTGTTTGTGCGTCTTTTAGGCTTGGTCAGTAGAATCGTATTCGCCATTTGTTGGTAACTGTAGTGAAGCTTTACGGACTTCCTGTGCTATATTCGAGTATAGTTTAGCAGTTTTTCGAGATGGGACTGAAACATTGCAGTGTTTGTAACATGGGTTGCATTGGAAGAATTTTCAGGTTAGTTGGCAATGTTTGGAGGCTGAAGTGTCCAATATATATTTATTTACTTAAGATGATGGCTTTGAGCACGCCATGCTGAAGTGGTTTGTTTACTACATTTATGTTCAGTTGTTACTCTGAGGTTTCAATAGACGGTAAATAGCGAAAAAATATGTACGGAACTGGCTCAATATCACCAAAAGGACTTGTCTGATCAACATGAAATTTAGAATGTGAATTAAGCCGCAAAAGGTTCTTGTCAATAGCACTACTAATCAAAATTGACGTCATCTGATGGCATATTTTATTTGGCATTCAGAAGTGGAATCA
This sequence comes from Callosobruchus maculatus, assembly GCA_951848785.1. Lineage (NCBI taxonomy): Eukaryota > Metazoa > Arthropoda > Insecta > Coleoptera > Chrysomelidae > Callosobruchus > Callosobruchus maculatus. Next base: position 89,163 of record CATOUR010000207.1, on the reverse strand, counting down.
TTTGTTTTAATATATTGCCTTCTTCTTCTAAGAGTGCCATGCAGATTCCTGCGTAGACGTCCATCCTCTTCCTACTAAATTTCTCTATTCACAGCTGCATTTTGTATGTCTCCGAGGCTTCTCATTCCTGTCCACTGCCGAATGTTTCTGAGCCAGGATAGTTTTTTCCTTCCTATAATATATTGCCTAATAGACGGTAAATAGCAAAAAAATATGTATGGAACTGGCTCAATATTACCAAAAGGTTTGTCTGATCAACATGAAATTTGGAATTTGAAAGAATCAATAAATTTAGCGACAAGTATCTTTTGTCAATTGCGCGACATTTCGATTGCTTTTCAAGACGCAGCGCCAAATTGTTTTTTTTTTTAATAAAGGCACTGTCATAGTTGTCGTTATGCGAAAGCTTATTTTTGAAGCAATCAGAACTGAAATCATTTGTTTTAATACATCGAAATGACGCGATTGACAAAAAATACTCGAGGCTATCACATTCCAAATTTTCTGTTGCACTAACAAGTACTTTTATGCAGCCGGTTCCACATACAGGGTGATTTGTTTTTTAAACTGTGTCTAGAACAAACAGCTTTTCTAAATAACTTTTTTCAGAAAACTGAACAGGTGTTGTACCGATCAGTGAGTCACTACCGTAGTTAATGTTGAATCGGTGAATCCTAAAAACGGCTTATTATCATGAAAATAATGCACTTGTGGATATATTCCTCAACTACTCTTCAAGGTACGGCCACTACTCGAGATTAGTTATGTTGAGGTTAATGGTGACAACTTTGACCACCTTATCAAGTTGTACACGTTTTGTGATCATTCAACTTGATTATTTTTTTATTTTTCCGAAGAATGTTATATAAAAAGGTTGTTTATTTTAACGACTATTAAGCGCCGGTGCACACTTGCGGCTGTTTGCCGTCCGGCGCCGCAACGGCACCGGAATTGTGGTCTGAAGTACTAAGCGGTTGACTGACAACGGCGCCGGACACTAGTGTGCATCATTCAATCTATCGCTTAGTACTTCAGACCGCAATTCCGGTGCCGTTGCGGCGCCGGACGGTAAACAGCCGCAAGTGTGCACCGGCGCTAAACACCACTTAAAAATTATCAACATATGAATCAGCCTGTATAAAGAGTATAGTCTATATTTGGATCCAAGCAAATCTAACGTGCACTTTGCGGGAAGGGAGGTTGACCATAAAAAATATTTGCAGGATGACCCATAAGTAGTCCGCAAAAGCCCGGGTATTTAGTTCATGACCTATCATAAGAATTTAAAATTAAAAAAAAAGCTTTGGAATCGGTTACTGTTTAGGATATTGTATATGACCCAATTTTTTTTATCCTCTCAACCTGGCTAGTAAAAAATTGGCATCTTATGGCCAAGATGTTGTTTGTCTTATGATCAAACTACATCTTATTCGGAATCTAAGAAAACCTAGAAAATATATTGTGTAACCTGTAAATTATTGAATCGATTTTAATCAAATGTTGAAAATGTTTTATTATCGTGGCGAGGATGGAAAACACGTACTGTTTTTAGAAACCGTGTCAGCAATAATCAAAAAACTAAAAAAAACAAACCGCTCAAACTTCGTTTTTAGGCGACTTGGAGGTTCCTGATACTTTTCCACATTTTTATAGGGGGTAAAATTGGCGTAGTTTGGGGGTAGGGAGTTGTCAAACTGAAAAACTGAGATCTACATTGCCGTGTAAAGGAATGAAAAATATTCTTATTTGATGAAGCCTATGGTTCCTGGAAATTTTATCAGTGGCAGTGAAACCGAATTAAAAAAGGAATAGTAGAATACACAAACCATTTAAACTCTTGGGTATTCTAGGGATTTCTGATCATTTTCTCTGATGTTTTCTTTGCGGGTGATCGATGATTTGGTTGCAAGGGAATCTCAGCCTATAGCTTCATGCTATGGGAAAATAATAAACCGGTATCACTGTAATGTGTGGAGTATTGAGTCAATCAACTCGACTCTATCTTTCTCTGTCTGTTTAACAAAACATGTTCCAAACATAATTACAATAATACCTTTCCATAATAATATCAAACAAGCTGAAATACTTGTTTCGGCGATTATGAAATTAATAAAGATTATAAAATGAAACCGTCTTAAAAAAAACAGGATTCGTTCGAGCAAACTGGCATCGAAAGTATCGAGTAATCTCCCTTTCGGATCTTATATACGAAGAGATAATATATTTTTCACGCACTAAAAGTTTCAAGAACACGAACCTGTCATCTTATTTAGTACACCATTCGAGATCTGTTACTTTTTTCACGTCTGGTAATAAATAGTCTATTTTCAAGCTCGCAGTTGCTGCCACTATGCGATATTTTTTCCACTCCGCTCAAGCATTCTGGCACAGACGTGAATCTTTTCCATAAGAGAGCTTAAGCAGACATCATATCTATATTTTGCAAGATATGTATTTTGGAGGGTTGTAAAAGTTCTCTAGACGTCTTTCATCAAAAAAGCAGGTCAAGAGCTTTCTTGGATCCTACGCACATGTGAGAGTTATGTGCATGTATCTGAAACTGCTATAGGAGTACGAAAATTCTGGAACAAGTTTGGGTAGATTTATATAAATTTGAGTTAGGGACTAGTTTGCAGTTGAAGGTCCATGTAATCGAAAAATGTTGAATTTGAGGTAACTGCCTCTCTCTAAAAAAAATAATTGATTTAAAAAGTGATTGATAATTAATTAATACAAAGGGGCTTCCCTTTTTGGCCTTTTGACAATTGAAATCTTTTCTAGAAGAAAGGAAATTTCAAATCAAAATTCACGACAATAAAGCCTATCAAGGCCAGTTTTCCGCAAAATAAAATAAGGATTTGTTTAAGGCGTAGTATCTTCGTAACAAAAGCAGATAGAAAAGAAAACCAAGCGGGCCTTTCAAGGGTACTGCATGGCCTATCATAACATGCTTTCGACACATTCTTTTCACTCCAACTCCTAAAAGCGATCTCCAACTTTTTACCATTTTTTTTTTCGTAAAGTCATTAACATAAGATAACTAAAATGGGGATTTGCTTGAGGTGTAAATATTTTCGTAATAAAAAAGGATAAAAAGACATTTGTTTTCGAAAGCATGTATTATAGGCCATTCAGTATCCATACAAACGCACGTAGTTTTATTTTTATCCATTACTTGCGTCAAGCAAATTCGTATTTTATCTACGTTATGCTTATGATTTTACGAGAAATATGAGTTTGTGTATAAAATTAAAGGTACTACAAGATTTTAAATAACATAAGGACTTAATTTGTGTAGGAGAAACTATTTGGTGCTATTTGAAAAACAAAAGTTGAGGGTGACTTTTAAGGGTTGAAGTACAAAAAAATATTTGCAAAGCATTATATGATAGACTCTATAGTACTCACAAAAATTCCACTCAGTTTTCGTTTGAACTTTTTTTTGTTACGAGAATATCACGTGCCAAGGAAGCCCAGGCACACCCTGTATACGCTTGTGGAGCTTGGTGCTTTCTAGCTAGGACGCACATGCTAGCGTTGTAGGTACTCCAGAGCAGAATTATGAGAACTATTACAAATGGTGTTACTTAAAGGACTATATCAAAACATAGCCAAAGCGATGCTGCGAACAAGCGGAATCGCATACCAATCCTTTTCTGCGTAGATGTAAACAACAACTGACAATCTTAATTTACAGTTGACGTTTTAGAAATCTAGTTTCATGCTTTTGAAACTACTACTGGAAATGGTATAGTAATAAGCATTTTTTACTTCTAAATTACTTTTGTTTTATTCTACACTTGACAAGAGATAGACCAGACTTGTTCTCATAGGGGCTGCATCACGCTTGGAAGTGAGAGAAACTTGGAAAGAACAGCCGGAAACAACAGAAAAAAAAACACAAAATAACACAAAACGACAGAATACAGCCTGAAACAACAGAAAACAGCCGGAGACAACAGAAAGCAACCATACATAGCAGAAATCAAAACAAAAAACAACAGAATATAGCCGACTACAACAAAAGACAATAGAAAAGGTCATAAAATAGTTCGAAACAACAGAAAACAAACAGAAAACAACACAAACCAACAGAATATAGCCGATTAAAGCAAAAGACAATAGAAAAGGTCAAAAAACAGCTCAAAACAACAGAAAGCAGCCGGAGACAACGGAAAACAACCAAAAATAGCAGAAATCAAAACAAAAAACAACAGAATATAGCCGATTACAACAACAGACAATAGAATAGGTAAAAAAAACAACTCGAAACATCAGAAAATAGCCGAACACAACATAAAACAACCGGAAATAATAGAAAACAATAAAGATAACAGAAAACAACACAAAGCAACAACAGAATACAACATAATACAACAAAAAACGGCTCAAAACAAAAGAAAAAAAACAGAAAACAGCCGGAAACAGCAGAAAATAAACAAAAACAACAGAAAACAACACAAAAACAACAGAATATAGTCGATTAAAACAAAAGACAATATAACAGATCAAAAAACAGCTCGAAACAGCAGAAAGCACCCGGAGACAACAGAAAACAACCAAAAATAGTAGAAACCAAACAAAAAAACAACAGAATATAGCCGAATACAACAAAATACAATAGAATAGGCCAAAGAATAGCTCGAGACAACAGAAAATAGCCGAAAACAACATAAAACAACCGGAAACAATAGAAAGCAATAATTACAACAAAAAACAACACAAAGAAATTACGGAATAATACAACATAATACAACAAAAAACAGCTCAAAATAAAAGAAAACAAACAGAAAATAGCCCGAAACAGCAGAAAACGACCAAAAACAACAGAAAGCAACACAAAACTTTAAACATTTGTTGGGCATTAGGCTCGCGATGATAGTACAAGCAACACCTTGCAATTCAACACAGCAATAAATATAGCATTACCACTGTAATAATAAGTCAATAACTGTATTTTTATCCGATCCATAAGGTTAGTATCCCACACTTCCAACAACCTTCGCAATTAACAATAGCAGCAAATAATGCACTAGAATTAGGTCGATGCGTTCATCATAGACCTACATAACATATGCATTTGAATAAACGACATTAGTGCCAGACAACCTGCAGTTAGTTACAAAGATAAACGACTAATAGCGTTAAACATTATTTCTACAAGCTGTTTATTAACGAACTAAATGAATATGGATGATGCCATGATTATGTCTGCTACCTTTATTATTGCAACTGTACGAGCGCTGATACAAGGCGTTGATATTTTTACATATTATGAATTCAGAAATAATTCTGCTTAAATAATACTCGCTGAAGATTATACCTAACGAGCAATGCCTAGTTGACATGTTCATTATGCACTTTTGTTTATTACTATTTCGGACCATTGGTATCAGAGAAGGGTTGTGAGACTGACCTGGAGAGTGACTCCCAAAATAGTATCCTGGCTCTATACCACAATAGTAAGGCCGTCCTTATTATATGGATCACTAGCGCGTTGGGCATGTGTACAGGGTGTCCCATTTTGGGCACTTTTACGGGGTATCTCGGTTATTTTTGAAGATAGAGAGTTGCTGTTTTCGCGACAGTGTGCTACTTTTTTGTGAAAATAAAGATGCCGTTAACAAGACATTTGTTTTCGAAAGCACGTATTATACGAGGACGGTCCCAAAGGCGATAGTTTTCGATTTCACCCTGTATCTCAAAAACCAAGAGGGCCATGATAATTCTGTTGACGGCATCTTTAGTTTCACAAAAAATTAGCACACTGTCGCGGAAACCGCAACTCTCTATCTTCAAAAATAACCGAGATACCCCGTAAAAGTGCCCAAAATGGGACACCTTGTACGTGTGGAAACAATCAGAGCAACGCTAAATAAAATTCAATACTTGGCTTGTGTTAGCATATCAAGTGCAGTACTCTCGGTACTGCAAAGGGATGACCCTATGCTATTAGGATGCCATTCAAACTTAGCTATTATTTCGCTATTAGGTCAGACATCTTAACTGAAATAGCAAATAATTCTAATCTTAATATCATATTGTGTTAATGCTTATTAATTTATTTGTTTCAGGTAAGTCTAGCTGCAAATTTGAGTTCTCGACCATTGGTGAGTCTGTTTTTCGTCATGCTTTGATACAACTTATGCATCATTGCACGTTGAAATTTCTTGTTTCCAAGAAAAAGTCCATTTATTTTTTATTAAACTGATTTAGTTGGTAGTATTATTCGAGTCTACAGTATATTTACATATTCTTACTTTACGCAATTTATTTAGCAAGTCTACGAGTTTCAGGATTAGTACACATCACAGTGCTTCTGAAGCAGGCTTTCTATAAAAAATATGTATTCATAACTTTTTATATTGAACTAAATCAATAAATCAGTGTCACGGGTTTAAAAACAATAATTAAATCATTATAACCTCTTAGTGCATACAAAAATAGGTATATATTTCGTTACGCTCTGCATCATTTTATTCAATAGTAATTCCATTTTAAAGCTTAAAAAAAGGAACTCAAATTTAGCCAATCAGCACGTGTATTGACCTAATTTTCACGAAACAAACTACTGTTTTGTGATTTGTCTTCCGTCAAAGGGATGCCCTGTGGATTTCATCTCTCGGCTGTGCCACATGAAGAAAGGTTCTGTGAGAGAAGTCTTTGTTTTGTAAATTGTGCAGTTGGTTTCAAGTGAGGTTGAACGTAACCTTATAATTTTATAAATTTCCTGTCTTGAATCGGAGCTTTTTTTGTCTTTAGTTACTGTGCGATGAATGATTGATTCCGAGATCTTGAAAAGTTTACACATTTTCGCATTAGTGGATGCTTATCACACGTTGCAATAACTGCCGTATTATCTTTACCTCAGAGTAACAACTGAACATAGAGGTAGTAAACAACTAATTCTAATAGGCCAACATCTCCTCTCACGTTGTCATTATTGACCATCAGATACGGCAATCATAATTGTTTACTATCGTCTTAGTTGTGTAGTATTCAGAAATATTCCATTCCACGTTAAAAAAGACGGTATTTTGATGGTTCAGGAATTATTACAGCAAAATCAGTAGATATGTTGACCTCTACTGCGTTACTGCATATTTCTTCGTCATAAACGCAAATTCTCAAGTATTACATACATTTTGAGGAGCTGGCAACGCCGACATAATTTTCGTGCGCCTGGTTTACGGTAGAAGCTCGACTATCAAACGTTTGCTTTGTTTGTGCGTCTTTCATGCTTGGTCAGTAAAATCGAATTCGCTATTTGTTGGTAACTGTAGTGAAGCTTTACGGACTTGCTGTACTATATTCGAGTGTAGTTTAACAGTTTTTCGAGATGGAACTCAAAAAGTGCAGCGTTCGTAAGATGGGTTGCATTGGAAGAATTTTCAGGTTAGGTGGCGTATACAGCATTGTTTACAATTTGAACTGTCACTGCAAGGTCACAGCTGATCAATGTTTGGAGGTTGAAGTATCAAAGATGATGGCTTTGAGCACGCCATGCTGAAGTGGTTTGTTTACTACCTCTTATGTTCGGCTGTTACTCTGAGATTTCTACCTTTCAACCAAATATTAACCAGGTTAGATCACAGATTGACGGATCACGAACGTTAACCTAAATCATGGTCACCGATCAATAAAACGGGAACACAAGACACAAGGTACGTACCTACGACCATAGATCAGGTAGAGCAGCAATATGGTACACACATCCATCTTCCGATTGGCTGTTCCCCTTTGTCACGGTCCTAGAGGGGCTCAAATATCTTCCTGATTTTCTCGGCTTTCCGGTGCCTAAAATAATCATGGAAAGATATGAGAAGCTTCTTATGCCATACTCTATAATATGCAATCATAAAAAAAGATTCACGATACTAGTCCATTTACCTCAAAATTTTGTTTGCCGTCACCTACTTTTGTTTTAGCTCAGTTGATATATTTTGGACAAAATTAGCCTATCCCACAGGACGTGTGTCTTATTAACTGCGCAATGTTCAAGTAAAATCGTTTTTTACTAAAGGGTTTCGTGAAGCACAAAAACCTTTCAACATGAGTGGCTCTGTATAGAGTGCGCACGTTTTCAGAGGCCTTATTAAATATGCCAAAGAAAATTCACCTTAATTAAATGTAAAGAACGTTATAATTTGAACGCTGAAATTTGATAAAGGTACGCTGAAGAGGGATAGAAATTACAGAGCAAACTAGACCTTTTGTTCGAACCCAGACGTTTATGATATTTTTCAAAGCTGAAGCTTAAAGGGAGGAATGTATTCATAATAGAATCGTAGCTCCTTTGGATTCGCTTAGATAAATATTTCATCACTATATCAACAACATTACAAATTGACGTAGAGGACGATGACTTCATTGTTAGCAATTCTTTTAGAAACAAATGCCCCGACGGTAATAAAGCAAAGGTAGCAACAAATCTGTTCTGCAAACCAAAAGTCTTGAATGTAGGAATACTGAAAATTTAATCAAGCAGAGGATAATCTTGAAAACAAAACAACGAATATATTTATAACATGTAAGAATACTATACAAAATTATGCTATAGCTGGGAAGCGGCAAAAATATATTAAAGCGAAGTGTACCCTTTAAACTGAATTCCAAGATTTCGGAGAACTATGCCTCCATCATCAGGGAAAGTTTGTTGAGATTGATCGTTCTTTCTAGTACCCTACTGTTTGTTACCCGCTCGGTCCATGATATAGCCACATCACAAAAGAGTCCAAACGTAATATGGTCCGAGCTTTTAATGTCCATCCCTCAACTCCGAATGATAATGTGGATGGTACATAGCATTTTTTTGCTCGCCGCCGAGTAGTCAAACTTAAATCTCGGTTGCAGAGTATCGTTTTCATTTTGAAAAAATATTTCTGGCTATTTCGATTCTGCTTCTAATCTCTTCATCAGCATCCCATTTGGCATTTAGCCGGCATGCTAAATATTTAAATCTTTTTTCTCTTTCTACGTCCTGATTGTCTATTTCTATTCTAACACTATTCATATTTAATCTAGTGAGCAATTGACCATGAATTTAGTTTTCTTTATGTTTCTTTATGTTTCTTTTGAGACCATTAGTATTATTGACTCTGTTCTCTATGTACTGTAATTCTTTCTCATCGCTAACTAGGAGCATCGTATCGTCAGCATACCGGATGTTATCAATGTATTTGCCATTCATCTTTATTTCTATTTCCACATCTACCAAAGATTCTTGGAATATAGGCTCAGAGTATAAGTTGAATAGCAATGCCGACAACATGCATCCTTGTCTGACGCTTTTGAGAATCTGTATATCCGATGTTGACATATTTCTGATTTTTATATGAGTTGGCTGACTCCAATATAATTTTTTGATAATCCTTATGTCCTTGCTATCTAACCCGAGTCGTTTGAGCAAAACATCAATATATCGTGTCTCACAATATCAAATGCCTTCTCAGAATCTATAAAACATGCTAAGACTTTTCTTTGCTGATCTAAGCATTTCTGGATTAGAACCTGCATCGAGAACAATGCGTGTCTAGTTGCCAAACGATTTCTAAATCCGAATTGGGTTTCAATATTTTACATAGTCTGGAGTACAGGATACGAAAAACGCTTTTAAAGAATGGCACATAAGGCTTATCAGTCTGTACTCATTGCATCTTTTGGAGTTGGGTGTTTTTTGTGTAACAAATGTGAATTGCAGCCATTGCCCGGGTAATTCATCTGACCTAAATTGTATAGTAGATGCCTGTACTAAGGAATGATAGACTATTTTTCTACTCGCAACGGGTCGTTGAGATTTTGCGTCCAGTTGTCACTCATCTCGTATCAATCACGAAGATTAGTCAGTTACTGATAATGTGGGTTATTATGGGTACCTCATCACATGAAGGGCATAGTGGTGGTTGTGATCTGCTCAGTAGATATAAATCTGTGAGCATTGCATGGTCCATCCTCAGAAGATGTAGTTTTACGGCATCCTTCTGCTCAAATTAAGATTTGGATCCCATGAAGTTACGGAGGGTTTAAATTGTTTCAATTGTGAACCTGTTCTGTCCCATTCTCTTTGCCATAGATTGTTCATACAATGCGAGATGAGAGTTGTTGATCACAAATATTAAGCCCCCGTTCACATCGGACGCGCCTCGCATGGAGCATCGCGCTTTGCTTACCGCCTAGCGTAAAGCGAGGGGAAACCAACCCATAGATTTAGATGCAGCCGTTCACATCGAGCGCATAGCGCTACGCTTACCGCCTAGCGTAAAGCGAGGGGAACCGACCCATACGTTTAGATGCAGCCGTTCACATCGGGCGCATAGCGTAGCGCTAAGCAAAGCGCGATGCTCCAAGCGAGGCGCGTCCGATGTGAACACGGGCTAACGGTTTAGATGTCTATGTTTTGAGAAAGCGTCCCAATTTTAGCCGTTTTGTCAGCCAATTCATCTCCTCGAATTCCTGTATGATTATCTAGTCATACAGGAATGCCAATGTAGCTTTTTACCAGTTTGATTCAAATCTACTAACAAGTAGGTCTGGCGAATACCTATTACTGAGTGCCTTACCGCAGACATAGAGTCATTCACAATAACTATGATTCTATTGATTGCCACAATTTGAGCAAAACTTAATCCTTGCCAAATGGCATATTGCTCTGCTGTAAATACAGATTTAACTGGAGATAAAGTCCATGATCTTTAAACACTGTCTATTACCACAGAACACCTATAGCTGTTTTGGAGCCATCCGTGTACAGGGTGAGGTCGCCCATATTGAACCAAATTTTGAAAAATTATTCATACGTGTGGCATTAAAAAAATAAAATTAATTGATAAAGCAACAAAAATCTCTTAACTTTGAGGAATATTTTGAGTAACATGAATTATTTTTATATTTGCAAATAAGAAGAGAAAAGGAAAATTAATAATAGTTCATCTAAGTGCTCAAATTGAACTCATGGTCTCTTAAATTGAACCCGACCTCACGTGTTGATAAGGTAGGTATAATACTTTCAGGAAAACAATTAAAGTGAAATGAACTAATCTAACAAAATATGTAAGAAAATAAGCCATAATTCTATGTTTCATGTACTGCAAGAGATGAACACGTGAATGTTTCCTTTGCTCAACACAGAACTATTTCATCTTGGTCTTCAGTGTTGTCTTCAGTACAGAATCACGAAAGATCAGGTTCAGGGCCGTTAGAAATTTAGAATGGCCTTAATTGAACCGGGGTTCAATTAGAGGTTTCTTAAGTGGTTCAGTATGAGCACCTAGCTCCATGATCCAGATTAACCCCATATTTAAATAAGTTTTTGACAACGTTATAGTTAGGTAGAGCTGTGTACCTAAGACTGATATCTAATAGACACATTATAAAACTGAAAGAACAAAACTACATTGTTTTAGTTAGATTTGAAGCCTTCGCCAAGTTTATAAAGTATTATTTTGCACGTGGTCGAAATGTTCAACACTCCACAGATCTGATGCATTACGCTGTCCTAATCTAAACATCAACGAGTCGCAAAATGGCTCAAAAGTGTGGTTTCGAAAACCCGATGGCAAAATTTTCAATTCTTATAGGAAGTAACATAAACGGCAAAAGTTCAGTTTGGGAGACGATTCATTATGGGCGACCGTACCCCAATATATAATAATTTCTTGAAAAAGACTGTTTAACAGTGCGGGTGATCTGTTTTGCTTAGAGAATGTACACTTAGTTCCGTGTTTATCTCGAAGCTTGGCATATTATTCCATGGAGGTAAAAGCCTATATTTTTAGCTCAACTAATAACTGGTAACTCCTCTAATCATAATAGCACATTTCGAACTTGGGTGGTACTATATTTCTTTTTTGTGCCGCTAATGTTGTCATGATGTTAAACGGATCTAAAGCTTGTAGACGATAATTCAATGGAAAACTGGTGCCGTTAGTGAGATCATACGGTTATCTGCTTTCGCAGGGCTCCTATATTAATTAAAGGATATTAATTAACTTGGCTCATTCGTAAAGTGACTAATTGACGCTGCCTCCTTACCGCAAATTTGCCATACGGCGGCGGAATAATTCGCCCAGCCGTGCAGAATGTCATGCGAAAGGCATTCGCGGAGACGCTTTCCTCTCTCTTGAATGTTCAGCTTATGAGGCAAAGTACCAGAGAGAATCCGCTTCTGCTTAAGTGATTTAAATTAGTATTTTTTGAGCCATCCCAATCTAATATGTTTTCAAGAGTTTTTCGGAAAGGGGGATGCCTCTAGATACACTATTTAATAAACAGAGAATGGTATTCCAACATATCGCTCAACTACATCTCTCAAGTCTGATAAAACTTAAAACAAGATGACATCTGGTTTTGATGAAATTCCTAGTTTTTTAGTCAATGACTGCAGTCACAAATTGGCAAAGCCTCTTTGTATTATTTTTAATCTCATCTTGAAAACAAATAATTATCCAGCCATTTGGACGAGTGCGGACATATCTGTTGTAACCATTCGGTAAAAGGATTCATTTCTTCCAATTAGATGGACTAGGTCTTCCTTCACAGGTCAGTAGACAGTGTATTATGAAAGCAACATATTTTTCAATTTTACAACCCCCCAGCCCCCAACCACCCCAATTTCACCCCCACCCAAAAAAAGTAGAAAATGATCAAGAACCCGTAAAACACCTAAAAACGAAGTCTGAGGAATATTTAATTTTTTTTTTGGTTTTGCTAATTACTCCGCCGCCCATGCACCGATTTTCAAAATTATAAGAACATTACCTACTACAACGCCCCGCATATCGCTGCCCAAATTTCATCACAATCCATGCAGCGATTACTGAGATTACGAGGCTAGAAAAACGCGCACAGACAGGCCGACAGACAGACAGACAGACAGACCGACGGAAATGAGTGACATGGATTTTCGTTATATAGACATCATAAAACGCCCAAAAAGCGTGTTATCTAAAAATCTAAAATTGCGATCACAATACTACCCTCACCTATCGGTGTGGGTAGTAAAATATAAAATTTAGCTTTTACAATATATCGAAAGAATAATTATATCAGGCAACCAAAAAGGTTAGTGCGATTATGAAGGTTAAGAAATAGGTGCACAAAAAAATGGGTTAAACTTAGATTTCCTCAGAAAAACAATCACCGTCAGCAAGTATTCCCCCTCCCATCTAGAATCCAGATTGTATATCCCATTTTTAAAAAATCTTGGTTTTGGGAACTGAAGAAGTGTGTCATCTCGTTTTCCAAAGCCTCTCTATTTTCAAATCGCCGATTCTGCATGTGGTAATCACTCGGGGCAAGGTCTGGTGATGGAGAGTGACGTAGAATTTTCCAGTGGAGTTGTGCTATGGTTTCCTGGATGATTCTTGATGTATGTGGTTTTGTATTATCCTGAGGGAAGACAACATCTTTTTTCTTCGCCACAGCGTTCGCCAAGAAAAGGTTCTGTTATGTGTATGGTGGACTACAGCAGGTATAGCCTATGAGCTTCTGCCAAGTGAACCAACCGTCACTGCTGAAATCTACTCTGCACAACTTAACAGAGCTGCGGTCGCTCTAAGTCATAAACAGCCTGATTTGTCGAACTGGGAAATTCTACCTCACCCTCCATACTCAACAGACCTTACCCTGAGTGACTACCATCTGTTTTTGACATGCGGAATTGGCGATTTGCAAATAGAGAGGCTTTGGAAAACGAGAAGATACACTTCTCCAGTTCCCAAAAGCAAGATTTTTATAAAAATAAATAAATCTAAGTTTAACCCATTTTTTTGAGTACCTATTTCTTAGCCTTCAAAACCGCACGAACTTTTTTGGTTGCCTGATATTCATCATCGTTTAGGGGTATTTAGCGTGGGGTTGGAACCATACTAAGTGTCTGACAACGAGTTTTTATATTGTTACCAATGAAATACGAAAAAATTGAGCTTTATATTTTAACAAATCTGGAATGTGATTTTGGGCCAATACATAGAAAAACTTCGAACTGTTATAAAATTCCGAAGGTCTGGTCCTCGTGGGCTCTTGGACTATAACTATCATCGAAATTCAACTGGGAACTGTCAATCATTTGACGTGCCAATGTCATTGCTTTGACGTTTGTGTCGTGGATTTATATTTTATAGGCTGTGGTACTATATTTTTAAAAGAAAAGGTTAGTATGATAATTTGATATACATGGAGTATGGCCCAAAATCGATATGTGACTATTTCAGCGTGTTCACGGTCACTATCACTATGTCGCGAGTGCGAGCGGTAATTCTGGTGGAAGCTTTGGAGCACGAAAGAGACCGACAACGTAGCGGCGCATCTTCGTGAGCAGATAAGGTATTTATCGACCTATTTAGATCTAACAGTGAGGCTCACAAAGCCTCTCTGTGACAAGCAAAGCCCTAAGCGTAGAGTGCAAGGTGAAAGGTTTTTGCAGTTGTCTGACCAATATCATGCTCAGTAAGTGTATAAGCCATACATGTTATCGTCCACATATCTTGAGTTGATTGTAAGAACAAAATTTGTGCAAACTGCTATGTATTTTAGGTGTTAGCAAATGTTGTACAACCGTGGACAATCGCAAGACTAACTAATTTAGCGAACTAAATTTAACATTTAAAATAGTAAAAATTGGATCCTATTGTGTCTATTGTGGCTCACTTTTACTTAAAAGTTCCCCTTGACGAAGGCGATGGTCGTGATGGGGGAAACTTCCTTGAATTCAGTAGGTTCCAACTGGGTGAGTCAGAAAGTCTGAGACCTAGCTCTTTCCAGTAGTGGCCATGAGCTCAAAATCTGCTCCATTTTTTCTTCCTCCAGATAGCAAAAACATTGTTTGTTCTAGACCTAACTTCCGCAAGTGGGTACTCAAACGACAATGTCCCGTCAGCAGACCGACTAGAATGCAAAGATCATTCCTGTTACATTCTTAGATCCTCGGAAGCGCCTGACTAGAGAGGTATTATAAGAACGCTTTCGAGTGTAGTAGCTTTGGAGGAGTGCTTTCCTCTCTGCCCAATATGAGACGCTCCTCTTAGCGATGCTTTTCGCAATTCACGCGAATGGTTCTGGTCCTATGAAGACAGATTCGGTTCCTCCTCTTGCGAGTGTGTCGGCCAAATACATTGCCTTCCACTCTGCTATGACCTGGAAGCCAAATAAAAGTTACTTTGTTCCTTGTCCAAGTTCGTTGAGGGGATGTATGCAGTTCCATACGAGATTTGATTCAACCCGTTTGGAGCTCAGTGCTTTCAGGGCAGCCTGGTTATCTGAAAAGATCTTTATAGGTTGTTCAGCTCTCAGACTCCCAAATCTCATTTCTGCTTGGAAGAATATACCTCCCAAGGTTTACTAAGATTTCAGTTCTTGAATTGGTGCCACCTACTTCTGCTCCTCTCCCCAGTTCTGATTTGGAGCAATCCATGAATAGCGCAAGATCGGAGGGTGATATGAACCGTCATTTGCCCCTTCTGGGAAAAAGACGTTTGTTCGGTGTATTTCGATATTTGATATTAAAAAGTGGACTGTTTAACGATAACAAGTTGTAATAATAAATATAATATAAGAATGATGGTATCAGACTGATGTAGAAATGAATGTATAGAATAAGAACGATAAAAATATATACAAAACATGAAATATATAATGCGACAAAATGAGTATTTAATGATTTTGTATCGGGAGGGCCAGCCCAAAGGATCCGTCCGACACGGGAATTCCCACTGCATCCAGGTGCAACCCAGGTAGTCGCTGCTGTGTTGCCTAGTGAAGGAACCTCCCGATGTAGCTCGTCCAACGTTATAGGATCTCTTTGTGTTCGCTCGGGGATTTGTAATTTTACTCATGATATCCGTTGTGTCTGATCCCAGTTCCTTTTTGTCCTATCTGGCAGTTGATAGCAATCTGTAGGCGACCATCCTGGCACCTCTCTCCACCAAAATGTGTAGAGGGATTAATTTTTGGAGGGTCTCCATGGCCAGTGTTGGTATAGTAGACCTGGCACCACTAATAGCCAAGCAGGCGATGTGTTGCACAGCCGCCAGCTTGTATCTCGCAGACCCCTTAACTAAACATAGTCAACAACATTCTTCATACTACCGATAAAAAACTAAAAGTTATATCTCATATCAAAATCTTGAGAAATGATCCTAAATTTCTTGACAGACGGTTACCTAACGTCCACCGTGAAGAACATAATGTAACACGATATCACATAAAAGCTGCTAATCGTAGCTTATTATAAATTCCAGCATATTTCGCCTAATAAACGTTTGCATATGTCACTTTTTTCAAACGACCAAATGCATTCTAGCGATAAAAACTGAAATTTATAGCTAAACAACAAATCAGCAAGTGAGTATGTTTACGTTAGCGAAAGAAAAATAAAAGAAGAATGGTAACAGACATCTAGTCAAAGGTATTTAGATACATCTAACTTTAGTGGTTTCATGTATCAGCTGACATATTTACGAGTGCAGGCTGCTAACGGACTGTGTTTTCGGGACTTATTTTTATATCGGGTACGGTCGACCCTGAATGTCCTCTCTAGCTTGATAAAATCGGAAGGGTTATGAAAAAACGATTCTATAATCATCCCCTTTTGTTTTTTTTTATTTAAACAAGTAACCGCATCAACCTCAAAGGGTTATTATTAATGGTATAACAATACATGAATACACTGCTCAAAATAATTAGCGGAACACATATTCACTTCTCAATAACTTTTTTAATTGAAACGATATACATATCTGGTAACGTATATCTTAAAGAGTTGCATTTTGTTTGAATAAAATGCAAAAACAAAGCATATTTGACATGTCACTCTTAAGATAACGCTTCCTGTTTAAAGAAACGACAAGAAACCAAACAAGAAAATTTAATTCAAAATACTGTAGTGTGCTTTGGAATAGTAAACAATGTTTGTTGACAGTTCATCATTAATTGTTAAGTTTTACCCTGGTAATCGAAATGAGGCATTTAAATGAGACAGAAGTTGTTCGCGTTGTTGTTGCTGTCGAGAATGGCACCAGTATTCGTCAAGTTGCAAGAAATTTTAACGTTAGCCCTTCCGTCATCCATCGTGTGTGGAATCGATACCTAGAAACCGGAGAATACAAAAGACGCATTGGACAAGGTCGTAAAAGGAAGACAAACCGAATTCAGGATCGGTTTTTAGTCTTATCCTCCTTGCGTACCCGCACATCTACAGCAAAAGATCTTCAAGTTAGGCTTAGAGCAACTCATGGCGTGGAGTTATCCGACCAAACAGTTAGGAATAGACTGAAAGAAGCCAACCTGAGACCAAGAAGACCTGTGCGAAAACCTGCTTTAACTCCGTACCACATAAGGACTCGTTTAAATTTTGCTCGTGAACATGTCGCATGGCAGCTTCGACAGTGGAGACCAGTACTCTTCACAGATGAGTCACGATTTCGTTTGAGTCGTTGTGATGGTCGAGTACGTGTATATAGACGTCCACATGAACGCCATTCTGCTGCTACCATACAAGAAGTCGAAAAATTTGGTGGTGGATCTGTGATGGTTTGGGGCGGAATTAGTCTTGATGAAAGAACAGAACTTGTGGTAGTTCCTGGAAGACTGAACGCTCAAAGATACATCGGTCTCATTCTGGAGGATCATGTTATACCAGCCGCTTATGGGATAGGCCAAAATTTTGTGTTTATGCAAGATAACGCAAGACTTCATACTGCAGCCATCACCATGAACTTCCTTCGGCACCACGAGATTCATACCATGAATTGGCCTCCGCTAAGTCCAGATCTAAATCCCATTGAACATCTTTGGGATTTGTTAGATAGACGAGTTCGAAGGCGCCCAGATACACCTCCAACCCTCCAACAGCTAACAAATGCACTAATCGAAGAATGGGAAAATATACCGCAAGAAGACATCCGTAGGCTCGTACGAAGCATGCCTCGGAGATGTCAAGCAGTAATTCGTGCTAATGGAAGACATACGCGTTATTAATGTTAACACGCGTTAACAATTTTAGGTTGTACAGGCAAGAGATGCTTGCTTGCCCCACTTTATTTCTTGTAGTTCTTTTGAATTGGTGCCGTAATCTTGAAAGTGTCATGTAAAATTTGTTTTGATTTAGCAAATTTATTCGAAGAAAATGTAAATCTTTTAAATAAGTGTTATTACATTTGTATATTGTTGCAATTAAAAAAGTTATTGAGACGTTAATAAGTGTTCCTCTAATTATTTTGAGCAGTGTATTATATGCGATAACACAGTCCAACATGCTTCAGAAACGAAATAACATTTATAAAGTCTTTAGTTAGTACTGGTCGAAAGTCCAGAGGCATATGATGTACCTGTCTGTAGTTGGAATAGGTTGGACACTCGATGATTATGTGTTTTACGGTAAGTGCTGTGTTACACGTTGGACATGATGGTGCCACGCTTCTTGTAAACAGGTGCACGTGGGTTAAGTTTGAGTGTCCGATACGGAGACGAGAGATTACCACTTGATCCCTTCTTTTTTTGGCAGTTCCAGTCTGGTACGGATGTCTGGCTGGATTTCGTACATCTTACTGTCGCTGCTCCATAATCTTTGCCATTGATCAAGCAAATGATTTTTGAAAAGGGGCTTGAGGTCAGAGTGGGATACTTGAGTGATCATTAAGGCAGTTTCGTCAGTGATTTCTTTCGCAGCAGCTTCGTCTGCTTTTTCATTTCCTACTATGCCACGATGGCACCTAAAGAAACTTTATCGTTTTGCCGAGGTTATTTAAGTGGTTCAGTCGTTCCTTGATTTGTTTCAGGATTTCGTTGACAGGGTACAATCGCATCAGGCTCTCTAGTGCACTCAATGAATCCGAGACGATCATAATTTGCCGATCCTCTAATACAGTCGCGTACCTCAGTGCTTCTCTGATGGCAGTAATCTCTCCGGTGTATATACTGGAATGGTCAGGAAGCTTTATTTGCTGGTTGTAGTTCATACTGACTACTGCCACACCTATTCCTGTTTCAGACTTTGATGCATCAGTGAAGATCAGTTTGTAGTTACTACGACGTGAGATGACTTCGGAGGATTTCGTATGAGTTGGCGGTTCTTTCTTTAGGGTACAGCTTCAGGGATGTGTCTATTCCAGGTGTTGGAGTTTTCCATGGAGGTCAAAATTTGTTCTCCTAATTCTTTCTTTGAAAGGGACATGTGTTCTTGATTGGTATGTAACTGGGACAATGCTTGGGAAAGTAACTTTGTTTGGTTTATTGTAGGCCATGATCCGATGAATTGTTAGTCCTTGGGCTATTCGGCCGGTATAGACACGCTCCGCGCAACAACAAAGAGATCGGTACAAATTAGAATTTCGGAGCACAAATCAAATTGCCAATTACGTCGGACAGAAAAATCTGCAGTAGCCAGGCCTGCACTCCAAGAAAGCGGTAACCATAAGATAAAGTTTGATGAGACACAGGTTCTGGCTACTCCCTTCTCTTATTACGCCAGATCGTACAGGGAATCCATTGAGATTTATAATCATAACAACAACTACAACAACAAAGAGGAAAATATACAAACTCAACAGAATATGGATACCCGCTTTAAGGGTCTAGGGTATAGCGTGCGAAATTGAGAATCCAAGAAAAGACATATTCCCGTGTTAGCGAGGAGGCGTGGCCACCTGTTCCCTTTCTTCAGTGTGTGTGTCTAAGATGAGGGCAGAGAAGTCCAAAAATCCAAAGGTAAGGTCAAAAGGTCCAAAGGTCAGGTCAAAAGGTCACTACAAAAATGAATTTCGCATTTCCAAGCTTCTGAAGTTACCTTTAAACTTACAGTAATGACTCAAAGAGTAAATTGAAGAAGAAAGCTTGCGCTTGTGCAACTATTTAGCCTTTTTTTAATATCGTGTTTGGTTGATAAATTACAGGCATTTATAGAATGTATGATTTTGCATTGCGAGTTTTTTTGCACATTAAAAAACTTTTTTGAGAAAGTCGAAAATAGTTGTCATTCATTAAAGTCTTAACTATCACCTTCTGGAATATTATATATGTAGTTTGAAAATAGAGTGTGTTATGCGAGAAATTGTGAGTCCATGTTTTAAATGGCAAATACGTATGTATAAATGTGTGTATCCAGGCCCCTTAAGAGACGCAAAGATTCTGGGATGCGCAGGAGTTCCACAGGCTTCGGGGGTGGATAGCGCAGCCATCCCCAGCCCTAATCCGGGGTATATAAGTGCCAACCCTGTGACGTGGTCAATTAGTTTGGAGCTACAGAACCAGGCATAAGTATTTTTAATTTTATTTTGAAAGTTTTGGTCTCCTGACTAAAAGCAGTGATTTCAAACTTTGGGCGCAAAATGTACTTAATTATTGGTCGTGTGTACAGATTTTCCTTATTGGATATCAAAATAGGCTTAATACTGAGTATAATTACAAAAAAAAAGCATTTTTGTTTTTGACGATTTCTTGAAAACATTGAAAATCTCTAAATTTTCCAAAAATAAATCATAACTGGATAATTATCATTAATCGCTTCACATATATGGGGGTGTTTTGGATAGGTCTCGGCACGGGCTATCTAAAAAAAAATAATATCGTCACCCGATTGGCCACCCTGTATGTCCGGAGTTTACTCCTATATGCTAAACTTGTTTGGAGCTCTGCGGCAGAATACCTCCATAAAACTATTTCTGGTTGAGAAACAACCTGTTTGAGACTAATTTTAAATAAAAACGTTACCAGATTAGTAACAGAGAACTTTATAGAGCTTTACCTATTATACCACTGGCACAACTTATCTATAAAAGAGCTGAAATTTTTTGCAACAACAAGGTCCTGAATCTTGAAATTACAAGGAATATCGGTCATTTATATACAAGCACAGCACCTTTTAGGATTAAGCACAATCTTATAAACCAGTTATTAATTAAATACGCTGATTAATTAACTTCACAGTCAATGCTGAATGCTGCAAATAAATCATCTATCAAAAAATAAAAAAAAGAGATGAAGATATCTATTGATAAAAGCAAAAAAACACAGAAATATACTGATAAAATAAAAAAATATATAATTAAAATAAAAAAATAAAAAAACTAAACTAGGCGATAGAAGGCTAGCCAAAAATTCTATTCTAAATTAATACTATCGTATATCTGTTGTAGAAATATTATCTATATGTTTTTATAACTAAGCTGTTATGTTACTGGTTGAATAGATACAGTTGATTTAAATTACTATACTTAAATTTAATGAACTAAGGACGGCAATCAAGCATGATGATGACGCGGTCTCAGTTTCTCGGAACACGCGGAACAGGTGACATAAGCTTCTGAGGATGCCGACCAATCGTGTTGGCAAAACGTCAAGCAGCGAAGCGCGCCGACGCCAAGGTGGGGAACGTGTCGACGCCGCCCGAACAGCCCAAGAACCAGCAGTTTCTTCATTTGCGATTGGACCGTATATTATAACCTCGAAAATGCTCTTAATTCCTTGTCTTCAAACATAATATCCCGCTCATCAAGTTTCTCAGTATATTAATAACAATCATCACTCCACTAATTGCAAAGTGTGACCCAAATCCAAGCAAATAAATCATTTTAATCGCCGAATTGTAATTGCCGCGGGCTGTAATTATATTTAGTCATGAAACGTTTTTTTCAATGCTGGGCTAAACTTTAAAAGCCATGTATTCATAAAAATTGTTTATGAGATGTTTGCTGACCTTGAGAATCAGCTCATAATACGTATTAATGTTTTCGCGGTTCTTATAAACAATTACGTTTTTTGCATTACCATAAATCATCAAAAGTCCAATTAGCGGCTAAGAGTAGAACTTCCAAATAAGATGTGCGTTTTTTGTACCTCCTTTTAAATAGCGCTCAATGTATGACTGTTATTGTCACACAATCAAAATAAATTCTTTACTACAGTAGGTACTTCATTTTACGTGTACATAAAGGATCATGATTTTAGGTCTTTCGAGAAACGTTATCAATAGTACTCCACTCTAACTATTGTAAATATACGAAAATCCGATCCAAAGAGAAAAACCTTAGAAAGTTCGCTTCTACAGGGTGTCCCACGACGATTAAGATAAGCAATATATCGGAACAGAATTATAATTTTGGTGATATAAATTAGAGCAAATGCTTCGTCTTTTCTTGTTATTGTGTTTTCCAATGAGCTATTTGTTTTGAGGTCACGTGACACCCTGTGTATTAGTGCATTTTTGTGTTCCTCCCTACAAAAATCGCAGATTTCGACTACAAACGAAACCATGACAACATTCCATAGGGCTTGTACTTGTAGGTTTTAGAGGCGACCTAAACGTAACACCTTCTCTTCAAATAAATATGATTTTATTCTCTGACCTAGACCGCTAACATATGCGGAGAAATAGTTCCTCTGTTTTAGTCACCATACGAAATAGAGAATGACAACTGACTAGTAAACAAAGGAAACAAATAGAAGTTGGGGAGATGGACTACTTAAGAAGATCGTGTAGAGTTTCCAAGATAGAGCATATTCGTAACTAAGTGATTAGACAGCGTTCGAAAAAGGAAAATCACTGTCAGAAACAGAGTAGATACCCACCAATTAATTTGGTATGGCCATGTTACTTGGAAACTTGGACTGTTAAAAAGGTAGATCGAGCTCGCATAGATGCTTCTGAAATATGGACGTGGAGGAGAATGCTGATAGTTGCTTATACCGCCCATCCTCTATCTATCCTCCATTGTGTCGACGAGAATGCTTACATTCTTTGGAAATATTCACAGAAGCGATAATATGGAGAAACTTGTAGTTCAGGGTCATGCCCCGAGTGGGCGGCGCCATGGCCGTTCCCCTGCACGCTGGGTGGATACGACGAGACAGTTGCTGGATATGAGTATCAAGAGCGCCACTGAATTGACAGTAAGTCGCGAACGATGGCGAGCTACAGTTCTCAAAACTATTGATAATATTCGGGTCGGCTATAGTCTAGCTCCGACTTGCATTTTACGAGTTCACAACATGTCTGTTAAGACATTGTGACTATGATCCTGATGATGTTATGAGAATGACGGATGAACGATGTCCAAAAAGAGTTCTGGGGTATAAACCGTGTGGTAAAAGAAAAGAGCTAGACCAGCCACAACGTGGAGGCAAGGTATAGAAGAGGGTATGAGATCCAGAGAAATAAGCGAGAATGAATGGATGGATAGAAAAGGCTGGAAAATAAAATGCGGGAAGCGGCCACGGCTGTAGGATCCCCGCTATACGTATGTATGTAAGAAATAAAGAAAGTTGTTCCATTGTCTTTAGAGTCTTACAACTCCACATCCAGCTTCCTTATTCCGCTTCTTCGTAGCCTGTCAGATGCACGTGAGGAGGAAAACAAACAAAAGCTAATACAGCCCGCAATTCATTATTCTGTCGACTCTAAAACTCCAACCGAAGTTCTATCTGTTTCGATACCACCGATCCCTTTCATTCTCTCAGCGGCAGTCTTACATTGCTATTACTCCCCGAAAGTTTGCATAAATATACAACTTCCAGGCCAAACACACAACTTTCCAACGATAATTCTCGCCGACTTCAAACACAAACAAATGCGACGCGCTTGCCAGATGTACAACGACGACTCTCTCATAGTTTATTCAGAAGTGGGATTGAGTTGCTATACGAGGTAGAGGAGAAATGCGTGTGGCCTGTATCAAAGTATGAAACTCGACAAAAAATAATGTTGAATAAGTGACATCGTTTGATAGGCGCTCCAGGAGAGCTATGTCGGGTAGCTGGTAGGACCTGGGGTCTCAAGGCCAAGGTCCTGAACTCACTATACAGTGTACTCGGCAGTGGTCAGAACTAGTATAGCTACTCGGTCTGGTGGCGGTGCGTAGAGAAGGTCTCTGTTATGTTCAAGCTCGTTAAGCTTCAGAGTCTTACAGCAATGAGAAAAACGGGTGTCCTGAGGACAGCACCTACTACTCCTCTGCACCTCTGGATCAAAAGAGAGGCGATGTCGGCCTGCCTGAGATTACGTGACGGGGAAACGTGGACAGCACGAGAACCGCTAGTTGGCCACCTCAGAATGGAGCGATTCGTGGAGAATAATGTCCCGATATCGTCATTCAGGGTGGAAAGAGCCAAATATACCTTAAGCGTAGATAACGTATTCTCACTTACCATCCCAGAAATGGACAATTAATTGAGTGGAAAAGTCAAATATTCGCCACATAGTTTGGTGTGCTTGTCGGATCACACTCAAAGAAGTCGGGATTTGGAGGAGCATGCTTCTGTCTGGAGCGAAAAGGACGGGACGTGAACGACTGTCTTCCAGGCAGAAGATGTACGCCATATTGATGGCGACACACTTGAGGGAAGTCGAACAGTTTCCTGAACAGAGCTCTCATATATATGCTCTGATAGCCAGGTAGCTCTAAAAGCGGTGGGAGCTCCAAGGACCAGATTAGCTCTGGCTCAAGAATGCTCTGACGCCCTTCAGAAACTAGCACGCCAAGGCGGTCGGACATACAATACAGACTTTCGTCAAAAGGTCTGGTAGGTTCGAGCTTTCTCGGACGTAGGCTTTTAGTGTTGTCAGTGTTGGTTCAGCGGGGTTGGCAAAAAGGGCCAAAGGTGGCCTACTTGCCTGGCTTCTCCCTTCCATCAGTACTACTATTCAGAATAAATTATTTTCTAATTTTGTAGTTCAAAAATGCCACAGGATGTGGCCGAAATGTAGGTAAAATTTTCCTTAAGTTTATTTGGTTTTTTTAGCGGAAAGAAAATATAATGAAATATCATTGTATTTTAGTAGTTTCGATATATTATTACTTTTGATCTGCGAATTATATCAGTTAGTCAACTAGTGCCAATGTTAATTTTTGCATATTCATCATCTATTTTTTCAAGCCTTTTTATTATTTTATTTTGAAAAAGGCTGCTGACCTGCATTATCAATTCCAACCAATGTGTCTGAGAAGTGGAAAAGTATACTCGTTAGCTGCCTTCTATTGTAGTAGTTGTGCAAAACGTCAGGTAGTCGCTACTAAATCAAGTTCAAAATCTCGAAAATTATCTTGGTAAACACTAGCTACACGAAACAACAGTCTTGGCAAAACATCCAAGTTAGATAGAAGAACAGTTGAACCCTTGTTTAATTTATTTCCTCAGTAATTTCTATTTTGACATCTCATAGTTTTTTTGACTGGATCGTGGCGCGTATGATATACAGCCACTGAATCTCTGTTGTGCTCTCACACAACTGTTTATTTAAACTGTGATAATAATTAATTTGTTCTTATATAAAAGCCCGAGAAATAAGTTGCAGAACATGTACCTAATATTTCACTCCATTCATTCTGCATAACGTAGCTTTAAATTATTCATTGTCAAATGACAACTCTCTACGCCTCTTGCATTCCTTTATGGTGCAGTCAATTTAGAAATTAAAATTACCTACTAATTCGTTTATAGATCATACGTTAGCGGAGTGTAGAAAGAATCTAAGAAAAACATGTATCGTATGGTAAAGGTGTAGGTCTAGCTATGGACATACCCTGTTCCCAGAACATAAACCAAAGAGACGAGGATTCGAACCTTACCAGTATTTTTGCCTTTTTGTAGCATCATATTGTGATATAGGCCTCTTTTTTTAGTAGTCACGGGTAAGGGTTCAGTTACCATAATGGTTGCCTCTCAGTCTTAGGCTTATTGTGCCCTCCCGGAGTCTCATCCTCAGTTCTTGGCGAACATGGAAATGCATTGGACTATGTTCTCCTGTTCCCTCTTAGCCTACATTCAAATAGGAATTCCTGCGTTTACTGAAGGCAGGACGGTCAAAGGTAACGTGCCCCAACATTTACAGGTGTATTCTGAATGTCCAGTAGCCGGTTATAAAGCCAACTACCTTTCGTAGTTCTTTCCCGCTTAATCTGAGAGTGTCTGCGGGATTAGATCACAGGGGTCCCTTCAGCATCCTCTTAAACTGAACAATCCCTACTATCCACCCTGCTGTTACCTTGTTGGTCTTCGTCAGTGTTTTTACGGTATTGTGGCAGTCCCACAATATTCTTGAAGTATAGGCCATCAGAGGCGCCCGGCTGTTCGTGGTTAGATACATAGTTTATTTGCTGAATCCTTCATCTATGCATATTTTGCCGCATTCCGTAATTGCGGCTATTTATGCTTATGTTCCGCCCGGGTCTACCACCGTATATACCTGCTCCTGTACTTAATGAACTTTGGAGCCATCATTGTACCAGATGATACCATTCGACATAGGTCGAGGTTTTTCTAGAGCTCATCCCGATCTGTCACTCAACCTGACTTTGTATGGGATCTCAGTGTCCACGACTCTTGACATTCTGTCGGGTGCCATCTCAAGTATGTCGCACCACAGGTTGTCAAGTATCGTGATCTATTTCATGGCGGGGTGGTAAAACCAGTTTACATGGCACTGCTTCTGTACGCAGCCATTTTCCTCACCCTTTATGTTAATATCAAGAGGTGGGATATTCAGCGGTACCTCTAATGCTGTAGGTATATGTATGTTGGATAATGGATAGCCTCTTCAAGGGATTAGTAATTGTATATACGTACTGAACATCTTTGTATCTACAGTAATACTCGTAATATCGTTTTGCATAAAAACATTGGTTCTCGTTTAAACAACGATTATCATAATTTTAGACAACCTAGTAGCCTACTATTACTGTACTATGAGACTTTATTGTATTGTCTGACGTTGCTCGAATACTAGGTCGTTTTTTACCCAGCAGGCTGTATATAACAATGACTGCGCTAATCTGACTGTGACTGGTGTTAAATGAAGTGGAGCCAAGGAGATGTATTCTCCAAGATGGCAGAACAATAGAAGGATCCACGGTTGATAATGCAGCAATAAAACAAGTTCGAATATCTGCCCATTTTTTTTGCATGCAATTCAGTTAAACGAATTTTTTTAATAGTATACACCGTGTCCCAGGACTAATCCCAAAAAAAGAAGTCGCACTTCGGTTTCGGAATGTGAAGCTGAAATCAAAAGGAATCATTCTGAATTTTGCATTTGTTTCAGAGAAATCAACGTTTGAAGTTTGGTTGTAAAGATAACTGAAACGTGTGTGGTTCACTTTCACTCTCGGGAATTCCTTGCAAAAGCGGAGAAGGCGAATTACGCTAACGAGCATTTTGAATGTTTTTGTCGATTGCATCATATGATGTATTGCTTGTACTATACGAAGATGATAAAGAGGCCCACACATTAACCAATTCCCTTGAACTTCAACTTTTTTGCTATTAAGAATACACATATAATTTAATCATATTATATCATAAGTCGGTGCCACAAATCATCCCTTGAAGTTTAAGGGATTTGATCTGGGATACGGTGTATGTATTTTGTAGTTGCTCTGATGCTGAAATTACTTGTCGCTAAAATAACTAAAAGTCCTGAAATTGCAGTTTTTCGGCGAAACTACTAAATTATACTGTCAAAATAAAGCATGGCCTTTGTCGATACAAAAATTGTGATATTTGTTGCAAATGTGACGAGAGACTAGTTGGCTGTGTGATTATGTCCCCTATAAGACGACAGCCCCCGATCAAGCATTTAACTACCTTTGAACAAGGTTGGATTGCAGGCCAATGAGAATCTGCTCCTTTTATCAGAGCAATTACTGTAACCATGTGTCGTAGCATAGCTATAGCGGTAGCAGCATGGCGCGCATGGATCGAAGAATGGCAAATACAGTGGGATAGAGGTCTGGTAGGAAAACTACAGACCAGCAAGATCATCATCTACGACTAGTGGCTCTTCCAGACAAAATGCACTATAGGGTCCGGGTTTGAAAATTTTAGGTCTTGGGCCTATAAATGAGTACCTATAATTATTGGTAATTTTGTTTCAAGTTAATAATGCAATTTACATTACTGTATGTCTAAACTTTAAAAAGGCTCCGGTTTGTTGCATAAGATTTAAGAAGACCCAATTTACTTCATATTCTGAGATATTTTGTTTAGTAAATTGCTGCTGATTAAAATAGAGGCACAACAAAAATTGCAAGACTGAATACTAAAATGGTCTTTCAAGATTTTTTAGTGAGGTATAATATTGTAATAAGGTTTTGCTTTCATAACAGAGTAGATTAATAATTAGTGTTTTATTTTAAAAATAAAAATTCTGACTATTGAAAAAATTTGTAACAAACTGTAATAAGTTTCTGTTGTTATGTACATTTTAAATTATGACGAAAAAAGAAATTTAATTTTAAGGTCTACATAAATAAATAAAAAGGTGGTGATTTATGACATTTTCAACTATTTTTTATACACTTAACAAAAACTTGTTGACATGCCCGGGTCCTGGCAACCAGGACAAGACTCCTAAAATCCGGGTTTTTCAGGAGTCTTGTCCTGGTTGCCAAATTTTAGAAAATGCACCCCTAGTCCTACCCATTAGGCCTGGCGCTGACCTGCAATTTTCGATTGCGCAACTGTTTGGTTGCGTGAGTGACTACCACGCACGTTAAACGGAAGCGCGCTGATTTGCAACTAAAAATTGGTGCAACTATTTAGTTTGTGTTTGGGCTCAAATCATATAGTGGCACAGTTGCGCGCAACTGTCCTGTGTAACAGTAAATTCAATGCCAATCCGCTGACTTGTACTCGCAACTCTCATGAAATCGCACGATGGCATCACAAGAGCAGCGAGGTAGGTCGAACTAATTTATTTTTTAGAAGAAATTTGTCAATTTAAGAAACACACAGTATTTGAATAACTAGTAATACATTGAATCGTATCAGCAACAAAACTGGCCACACTCATCCGGTAGTATTTGAAAAAAATTTGCGGATGAACTCGCAGGTCGTCATATAATTTTTGAAAATGGGTTTTGTTTGATCGTTGGGCAGTCATTGGATGCAGCCAGAATCTCCTTTTCCGTTGACTTATATTCCTTCTTAGCTGAAGTGCACATACTACTGCCACCTCGCTGAAGTTCATTTTGAAACTAAACGGTTTAGTTGTATGTGTGCGCGGTCTCAATAAACAATCAATTCAGTTGCATCTGTGTGCGGAATTTGCATGCAATCATGACCAAACAGTTGCGCAATCGAAAATTGAAGGTCAGCGCTAGGCCTTATGACCTGATGTATTTTTTATAAACTAATTATGCCAAATGGGTTCGTTTTTTGTTGTCTTTAGTCCTGCCACATTTCATGAACTGCAACCCTTTTTTTCTCAGTGTTCAGATTCCACTTGCGAGAAGTATATGATGAATTGCAGCTTCTGCTTTTCCTGCCATAAGAAAAACAAACATACTGTAAACTGTATATTAGCAGGTCTAGCGGCGCGTCACATTCCTACGCTAAAACGTGTCCCAAGGATGTAAACAGCGTTCCAAGAATGGAAATCGACCCCGCCAAGTGTTTTTTTCTCCCACAAGATCCTTCGGTTTCGCTTACTTTACAACCGCCTACTCGATTCAGCGCGTCAGATTTTCAAACGACTTCGCGTCGGCATCGGTCAGCAAGTATGGAGAGAAAATGCTGACTGCACACGGAATAATTCCACAATGGATACTGATAATGCCAGAATAAGCTTTGAAGTACGGTGCATTCCAGCGAACTGTACAAATGAATAGATGAGCTCATTGTAAATAAATGGATCACGTAGTGCATGTAAATGCGAGTGTTTTGAATAGTACGTCTCCCAGACGTGTTCATGTCAAAGAATCGGCCAGCTTTTGATGTATATCTTTTTATTTTTCACATCTTAGGTGGAGGGGGTAATTGTAAGTTATAATTATGTTTTTTGGATGTTTTATGATATCTACGTCATGAAAATCTAATTCTTTTATTTGCGTCGGACTGTATGTCCATCTATCTTTCTGTTTGTCGGCCTCTAAGCCAAAAGTACCAAACTAACTTGAAATATCAACTAGCAGCATTAAAATACAAATCACCGATTAGATAACTACTTAGCAAAGTAGCCTTGAATTGATTAAAGGGTACCTAACTAACGTTAATAACTAATAAATTGTTACACTTTGTCTATGTGATTATTTTGTAGGTAGTAAGTAATGTTGTTCAAATTGAAAAATTAAAGATAAGTCACCACTTGCGGCCTCATTGATTGAAAAAAAAGCAATTTGGATGATTTCAGTTGCCTCTACGCCTTTTCCAGCTGTAGTTTCTAAAGCGTCAAGTGATAATTCAAAATGGTCTAGTTAATTTTTCAACTCGTCAGTTGTAAATTCAAACTGACAGGTATACATTCCACCTGACAGTTTGAAATTACAAGCGAAGAGTTGGAAAATTAACTTGACCGTTTTGAATTAATTACCACTTAAGGCTTTAGAAACTACAGCTGGAAAAGGTGTTGGACTGCATCAGAGGTTTAGTCTATATTTACTTTTCTGGAACTGCTGTACCAGTATCTACTATCTTCATAGGCTTTTTGTACTATAACCTTTTTAGTCATTTTGTTTTTTAATTTAGTGGATAATGTACTTTCTATATTAGATTCATGTTATATAGTCTTTCTTTTGGCAGAACTATCTACTATTTTTTAAATTTCAATATTCTTAGCATCATTACACTTGTCAATGCAATCCGGATGTTGCCTCGTACTTCGCCACCCCCTTATCTTTTTTCATTTGAAGAGATAGAGAAAAAGTTTTTATGACAGTTTTATAGTTTTCTCTTGTCATTTAGAAGTTGATTCGAACAAAAAGAAAAAATAATAAAAAATCCTATTGATTTAAGGGGATATCTTCCAGAAAATTCATTTTGCAAAAAAATTAGGTATCTTTCCCCTGTTAGTCCACCAAAGATGGATTACTTGTCGTCCCTGTTTTTTTTTATTTCTGCTAGACTCCGAGGATTCTGAGTGCACCAGAGATGACTATTATGACTATTAAATATACCAGAAGTTGTAAAAGTGGCCTCATCAGTCTACAAAATCTTTTAAGAAATATCAGGATCCTCTTCAAATCGTCCTATGATATCTTCGCAATATGGCAACCTCCTGATCTTATGTTCGTCAGTCAATCCTTGAACAAGTAAAACTTTATCCTTACTCTAGTTACCAAATCTAGCCCTCATCGCAGAAGTGATGAGGATGGCCTTTGGTTCTGCTCATCTTATGTCGTTAGAAGTGGGGTATCTGTATTTCTTAAGAGTTAAATGCATTTTTTTTTTACTTTCCAAAATATTTTCCTACTGTTTCTGTGGAGGTTCCAGTATTTTCTATAAATTAATACAAAACCTGAAATTTTTAAAACAAATAATTATAATATTTGATCATACCTTCAGAGGAAAGTAAAAATTCAACTCTTCATGCTCATTGACTGCATGAGCAGGATGGACAGCGGTTCGCCAAATAATGCCCTGTATAATAATTATATGGCCTTATAATAATATAACGGCATATTTTATAATAAAACTGGAAACACAGCAGTGCTTTTTATCTCGGCAAAATATCAGAATGACACAAAACATTACCGTAATCAACTGTTTTTCGGCCGCAATGGTTATAGTGGACTGAGGTTTACTTCCACATTTTAGAAACTTTGAGGCTATATTTTGAAAACCTTTCAAAATAAGGTGAACGAACCCTATATTTTTGAAAATAAGAGAAAAACATATTTCTTTCCGTGATAGAATATACCCCCATTTAAAAAAATATAAATATGATATAAAAAACGATTTTTTATTTTTTCGTTTTTTTTTTGGCAAGTTCTAAATGTCAAGAAAAAACTATAAAACTTTCATACAAAAACTTTTTTCTATCTCTTCAAATAAAAGAAATAAGAGGGGTGGCGAAGTATGAGGAAACACCCGGTACAATGCATGTTTCTCCTTTGCGTTAAAGACTGCACGTTAAAAATGTTAAGCAATATATTGGTAGGCATTAAGTAAGGATTTAAATTGTACTTTCTTTTAAAGTAAAAAGACTTTGTACTCGTATAACTTAATTATTGTTATTTTCGCTAAAATATTTTGTACTCCTGATGACGAAGCCCAGTGTTTTGTGTGCCTTCTTATAGAGCTTGTTGTTATAGAAGTTCCACTGCATTTTGCTTATACCAGAATTTTTGAGGTGATAATGAGCGCAGTACAGTTCAAAGACCCGCCATTGCCTAACAATTTCATAACCAAGATTTCCATTTCACCGGGCAGTTATTTAAAATCTGCATGGGAACAACGAACGATAATATTTTCAGACAAATTTTGGAGAGCGAGCGTCGAGCTATGCATGCTGTATTGTTGCCAACAAAATAAAACGAACGTCGAAAAAACATTCGGATTTAGATGATGTTTGTGGTCGTGAACTGGCTGTTATTTATTTGTGTCGCAGCTTCATCTGTTTCACCTTACCAGTTTTGTCAGACAGATATTGCATCTAAACCATTTTTATTTGGGCCACCTCGGTGACTCCAAAATCCGTCTTATCATCTCACGTGGAAACAGAACGAGGAGATTAATGATTTCTCACGACAAAATCTGGAAGAAATGTTGTAATCGAGGAAATTTTTTAATCAGAAATAGGTTTTTGAGTTGAATGAAGCTAATTCCTATATATTTTAGGTATATAGCACTACTCTCTGGCCACTTCGTTCTCGACTGTTTCCTTATAAGAAGATATTAAATATAATTTAGATCATTTTGGTTTATGCCTTTAGATTCTAAGCGCTAAACATAATGCAGACAATTAATCTCTTATACAGCGTATCCCACGACGATTAAGACAAGCCATATATAGGAACTGGGCAGTAGTAGCGAATTACAATTTTGGGGGTGCAAATTAGAGCAAATGTAGTAAGTCTTTTCTTGTTACTGTGTCACCCAATGAGGTATTTGTTTTTGATCACGTGACGTCCGATTCAAAATTATTCCGATTAATTTAAAAAATTTGTGATTTTTTGTATTCCTTACGATAAAACAGTTCCAACAAACTAGCACACTTGGGGTCTAAATCGATTAATTCAAGAGCTACAGGTACTTAAAGGATGGTACCACTACCATTGATTATTATAACATGTACCCCTACAGTTAAATTACTTTGGTAGTGTTTCATAATGGTAGTGGTACAGTCTTTTAAGTACCTGTAGCTCTTGAACTAATCACTTTAGACCCCAAGTGTGCCAGTTTGTTGGAACTGTTTCATCGGGAGAAACACAGAAATGCACTAACGTAGAGGGTATTCTATTAAAAATTTTGAATCGGACGTCACGTGACCAAAAACAAATACCTCATTGGGTGACACAGTAATAAGAAAAGATACTATATTTGCTCTAATTTAAACCTCCAAAATTATAATTCGCTACTACTGCCCAGTTTCGACATATCGCTTGTCTTAATCGTCGTAGGACACCCTATATAAGGAACGTGTGAGGAAGAGCAATGCAGCTGTTACGAAACAAATTTCCAACACTGCTGTAACAGCTGTATTAGTTGAACCCCACTTGTACCTTAATTTTTTTTATCTTTCTAGTTCTTTTTATATTGTATTGAATATTTGTGTGAACAATAAGGAATTGAAGTGAAAAAAACTGAATCAAATTGAATGCTTCATGAAACAGTTACCTAGGCGTTAGCTATCACGAGAGTTTGATGGGACATTGCCTCTATATCATAGTTAATCTGTTGATCTGTAATTATGATGGTCTGGTAACTCAGAAACCAGAAAATATTAGAGAGAAATGAGATTGAAGGATAACGATTACAATAGCCATTGTCAAAGTGATTGTGATGATCTAAATATAATTTTCCTCCTAGAATGTATACTATCCGCACAGCTCTGCCCTACTTGACTTGGCAGTTCAAGCGAAGCAAGGGCGTCTGCGTTCCGACTGAGGAGTCAGGACAGTTGGCCCTTTGTGAATCCTGGCAGGGGACATATGCGATGTATCCTACAAGGCAAGAGTGGGGGTCAAGCGGCAGGCGGCCTTTCGAGGAGGGAGGGCCAGTCTAGTATACCGACGAAGCCTCCGGCGATGAGGTCTGCGGGTCGAAAAGAAAGCTTTCCCTCTCTCTTGGTGGATACCCCACGATATTCCAAGAAGAAATATAAGCGATTTTAGCTTGTGCCTCTCGTATTCCCAACCAGGCAACATTGAAAGCATTGAGTGCTTGTAGATTTACATCAAGGCTCGTTCTGCACTGCAGAAATGGGGGATGGGAAAGGGTCGAGAAATAATTTCCTGATGTGTTCCGAGTGGGCTATGGGACTGTCACCAGGCATCATTAGAAGGAAAACAGTGATGTGGTTGCAAAATCAACATCTTATGGGATGGAGAGAAATCGCTGGACATCTCCATCAAGCTAGAGAACTTAGTTTAGGACGTCTGACCAAGCTGTACTATGTACAGAAATATGAAGGCTTGAGATGGGCAGGACCTAAGGCAATCCTCACATTTGCGATAAGGGCTGGACTTTGGAACTAGAATAAGGAGAGTTGTAGAAGGGCCCTCCAGTAGGCCTATGCACTGGTGGTTCTTCTCACCAGAAAGCCTGTACTTCTTTCACTATGACATTCATTCAGGCCACACATGCCTAAGCAACTGACGGGCCTAATAGTCATTTTATAAGTTCGAAATTTGCCGAGAAAAGTTTTCTGAATGTAGCTTTCATTTTTATATTTAATGTTTCGATATGCCTATGGCATTTTTACATACATAGGTTAAAAGACATTGCTGGATAAGTACTGAATCAATGTATTTGGCACCATATTTTATTACTCTCTCCAAAAAAACCTGTTAATCGGTACTGGCATACGGTCTTTGCCGAGTACCTTGAATTTGTTAGCGTTTGCATTTACTGTCGAAATCTCACCATTGTTGAATTGTTCATGTATTGTAAACAATGTGCCATCAAGTCCCGATATCATTTTACCTCTGCTAATAAAAGATCAATACGGCCGAAACACTGTTAACGTAGCAGACAAAAAGCCTTCCTGGAAACGCATGAAAATTATAAATATTTAAACTGTGTTTCAACCAGCCAAATAATATGAGCATATGTAAATTTACAGAGCACTATCTGCAGAGGCAACAAGCCAATAAAACATGTTCGTGTTGCGAGATTTAATGGTAGGAGTATTGGTCAATTCTTCTTAAGGTACCAACTCAATTCAATGGCCCATATGAATAAAAAGAAAGCAAATGCTCATGAGTATAAGCAAACGCTCCAAGGAAGAGCTTAGAGTAAAAGGTCGGAGTATAAGCATCTACTCGAGTTGATATGAATAATGATTTGCTTACACTGTCAGCAATACAAAGAGGTCTCGGTTTTTCTGCCACATTTTTTGTGCTTGTGTTCTTCAATATTTCAAGTCTCCATTCAACCTAATTGGGATCTTCGGGACTCGGTAGTTCTAACAAAGCTTCAAACAACCTGTATACGATTATTTATTACTGCCTGCTGGCCAAAATACAACCACCCAGTCCGACGGCTCGGAAGAACGGGGCCGAAGGTCCATTCATTTTGTATTTATGATGTTGCAGACCTTGGCATATCGATCAAAATTCGGTCGGTATCTCCCTTATATTGCTCCAGGGGATGATAAACATTTTTATCTGTCGCCGAGTTCGTTTTGGATTCAGAATAGGGTCATATATGCATGGTTACATCTAGCTGAATCGATAAGAGAGGGGTTCAGACTTCTACAAGAAAAAGCTATTTATAGATCGGGATCTACACAATCCCTGAATTTTCTTGACACGTGATACTCTCGTAACAAAAAAAATGTTCAAACAAAAACTAAGTGGAATGTTTGAAAGTACTACAGGGTCTATAATACCATGCTTTCAAAATATTTTTTTTTGTACTTCAACCCTTAAAACTCACCCCCAACTTTGTTCTTTCAAATAGCATCTAATAGTTTTTCCTACACAAATTAAGTCCTTATTTTATTTAAAATTCTGTAGTACCTTTAATTTTATACAAAAACCTATTATTCATAAGCATAAAATAAATAAAATAAGGATTTGTTTGAGGCGCAATATTTTCGTAAGAAAAACAGATAAAAAAGAAAACTAAGGGGGCCTTCCAAGGTTACCGAATGACCTATCATGCTTTCGAAACATTTCTTTTTTACTTCAACTCCTAAAACATACCCCTTCCTTTTTTTTCCAAATAGCACCCACAACTTTTTTTACATTAATGAGGTCATTATTTTATTTAATATCTTGCAGTGCCTTTGACTTCATACACAAACCATTTTTTTTTTCGTAAAGTCATTGCCATAAGGTAAATAAGATGAGCATTTGTTTGAGACGTAATATTTTCGTAATTAAAAAGCATAAAAAAGTCATCTGTTTTCGAAAGCATGTATTGTAGGTCATTAGGTACCCTTTAAAACACAAGAACTTTTACTTTTGTTCGTTTTTTGCGTCAAGCAAATTCTTATTTTATTTAAGTTATGCTTAAGGTTTTACGAAAAAAAAAACGAAAAAAATAAGTGTGGGTCTAAAGTCAAACATACTGGAAGATTTTAAATAATATAAGGACTTAATTTGTGTAGAAAAGACTAGTTGGGGCTATTTGAAAAACAAAAGTTGAGGGTGAGTTTTAAGGGATGAAGTACAAAAAATGTTCTAAAAGCATGGTATGATAGTCCCTATCGTACTTTTGAAAGTGCCACTCATTTTTCGTTTGACCTTTTTTTTGTTATGAGAATATCATGTGCCAAGGAAATTCAGGTATTTATATGTAGAGCCATGTACTTTACAGTATTTATCGTGAGCTGTACTGATGAATGCTTAGTAGAATATAAAAAAATATGAGAAATACATAGCATAAGCTATGGTTTCGGGGAGTTGCCTTTGTTTAATATTTGAAACTGTACCTAATTCAAGTATATTATACACTGTGTCCAAGATAAGGAGGGTCGTCAGTGTGGGTAACTTTTAAATGACGAAGAATACAAAGATGCTTAAATGGGGAAAAGTTTCCTATCTGAAGGTTCGCTGAAAAGCTGCTAATATCCGAAATCGTTGGTTGTTTTCCGGGATATTTCGAAAAAACGAAAATTTGTTATTAGCCACTTGATTTTTTTTCTTCATTATTTTACGTATCACGTATTCAAACCAACTTTCTTATGGCAACTTTTTCACGAACTTTCATTTTCCGTAAGCAGGTTCAAGTATAATCAAATACTGTTCTAAAGTAAGTTTATGATGAAAGTCGAGCCAGTACGTTCCAATTATGAGTCTGAGTAACAAGTATAGGAGATACGAAAGACCACATATGGTAGGACCATTTTTCATTACGTCAAAGTAAAAGTATTTCCTGTATTACACGAATTAATCTTCGTTATAGGCAACAAATGTAAACGTCACTACTCAAATTTCCTATTCACCAGTCATTTGTTTCATCACTGATAATAATATTATTTTATCATCCCAACAGACTGGTCCTGTCAATTCGTCAAAGATTGTTTTATCGTTGTCTGGTCGAAATAGTATGTGGCAACTCTATCATTATTGATGATTAAAAAATTACTATTATGAGTGTTGTTTTTGTTTTGGTAATTGTATGCTTAATAGTCATCCAAGATATTATTTTTTTGTAAATTTTTATCGTCTGACTGACAGCTTGACCACACGCAATTTATTACGTACAGGAATGAGGTGAAAAGTATCACTGTTCTTCGAGACTTTCAACCATTCCTTTTAGTTGAGAAACATTATGAAATCACCTAAAAATCAAGAGCAGAGACTAAAACTTCTCTTTTCTATTTTTCGAGATCGTTAATATTTCTTCAAAGTTGCTGGGATGGAAGTTAGAGACCGAGGGTATTAGGGTGTAAGCGAATACTTTTTTCTCTTGGTACTTCGAAAATTAGGTTCCTAGATACCTTTAGGAAAGTATCTCAATATGAGCTCTTAGTCATTACGGGAAGGTCCTCCACTTTATGGTTTGTAATGTTTTTATATCAGATATAAAAACTTTTATCTCGCTTCTAACTACTTGGAAAAATATCTCGTCGCATAGAATTTGTACGAAATTGAATGCCCTACAAAAAAGTTTTCTTATGATTTTTCCGTAAACCTAACCGTTTAGAAGATATTAACGATTGAAGTTTGATTATTAACGCAATGAAGCAAAAATCATTATAAATCACGAAAGACAGTCTTATAGGAAATTTCATCTTGTATGTCTCGTTTTTCTTAAATAAACATATATAGATAAAAAAGTAGAACACTAAGCATACATCAGATATCAGTTGGTTAAAATTGGATGTATCGCTCATTATATTTTATATCGCATTTATTCTGACATCCTCTGTAAGGCTGCATAGGTTGATCCTACTTTGGAACCTCTTTGTTTGCATGTTTAGAATTAAAGGCAGAAAAGCAATCTTTATTCCGTCTGTGGTGACTGAAGCGAAAAATTAAAACAAAGCTGCACTATGTTATCTGAATGGAAAAAGGAGAAACTCGTGCTCTCGGAAAATCTGGGATTGAACGGTTTAAATTCCCGCTGAAATAACAGACGAGTTTCGTGGTTTGTTTTTGATTCGTTGCAGGGTATTCCTTGGAGCAATACCTATTTCGATCTTTTCTACAAATAGGTAGTTTCATCAAAAAGGGAGATTGATATCTTAGAATAGAATATCGACCTGAAAATGCTTTATTAAAACTCCCGTTCGTGAAACTTGTAAGTTAAAGGAGAAAGAGGAATTAGCATTTCCCACTCTAACTTCCATTTTATTGGTTTTCCCCTCAAAAATAAGGGCTAGCCGTATGAAGCGGCAATACTGCCAGTTGTTTTACAATTGACACTTTGACCATAAATATCGTTATTGGGCATCATTTACTTATGACTTATTAGTACGCATGCTCAAAGTAACGATAGCCAAAAAATACGTTATTTCCAGACATCCAAAAACGCTCGAATATCTCAAAACAAACATTATTTGAAAAGCTGGAGTTGATTGGCAATTAACAAATGAGTCATAGAAGTTTTAAAATAAATTGATCTCACTGGGAAGGTTGTTTTAATCCTAATCGCCTATGACAGATTGTTAATACTGAAATTTTTTTTATTGAAGTAAAAAAACAAATACGTAGTAATGTTTATGTATTTTCAACTATAGACTCATTGCCAACACATTTGTGGCCTGGTACCCAACTGCCAACTGGAGCTACTCTTTTTTGTAGCTATACAGATTACACAAAATATTTTTGTACTTCATTTACAGTTCCGTCTGAAGAATGAATGTACAGGTTATGTCTGTACCTAAGTGCGTAGGATCATATCACACAGAATATCATTTCAGTCAATAAAAACAATTTTCATGCAAAAATTGTATCAGATATTTTCCGAGCTGATATACAGTGTGTCCCAGCTAAAATTTGCCACCCAGCATATTTATTTAATGGCACTAGGATTGTTTCTCATCAGCCGGAATCATTGTATGCAATTTATTTCTACTTGATTTCGTCTCTTGGACAAACGGCATACCAGGCACAACAGTGTGAAAGTGCTTAATCTACTATACTTCTTGATATATTACGAAAATTCTTCTAATCGACTCTAATGGAAAGAGGAGGGAGATATTGGCAAAAGACAGGGCCACATAAGTCACATACAAACATATAGGCCCTGGTAGAAAGGACTAATTACACAAAGGTTTAAAACAAAGGGCGGCTATCACACAATAGAGACACAATTCAGATCTTAGTTCCAAAATTAAAAAAACTTAATCTTTGTGTAAAACCAGTTGAGGGCTAATAAAAAAGCTATATTTTAAGAAGTCTGTATACCACGTTCAATGATTTCATTGTATAAGGCATTAGAATGTATGATGGTCTTAGAACAGCCAAAGACAATATGTTCAATATCACCATCAACTGCTCAGTCAGAGCACATGTTTGATGGCACGAGTTTCAATCTGGCCAAATGAGCTGGAAAGGAACCATGTTTGATTTTCAGACGGATGATGATCGATACACAGGGTGTTCCTAAATATCATGTAGGTACAAACGAAGGGAGAAGATTTGTTGGTGTGTTTAAGGACTAAAACCCCAAATAAGCATAGGTCCGCAAACGCTTTGTTTCCGATCTACAAAATGATTTTTCCATCTTGCTTGGAAACTATTTGACCTCTTGTATTTTTTGTATATCTCCGATCCTCATAGAGAAAAAAGAAGAACACAGGATTCTCTGTTATTAGGTAGATGACAATAATGTATTTGAAATATGGTCTAGCAGGTTATCGCTTTATTTGTGTAACTGTTTTGTTTGATAAAAAACAAAATGGAAAAATAATTGTTTTTTTTTAATCTAGCAGCGGTGCACCGAAAAGTAGTTCAGAGAAGGAAAAGGGGATATGCTCCCTTAAAAAATATCACTCTGTAGATTTTTCCAACCATTTGACATGCAATTATCTAACTATCTATCTAACTTATTGCGTTTCTTATGATCCAAATTTGAGCTAGATATCTCAAAAATTATTATTATTATTAAGTTATTAATAGCAATTCATAAAAAAATGAAAAAATATGAAACTCAATACCCCGTAGATCGGTAACGAAGTGTTTGCGGTCCTATGTTTATTTAAAATTTCAGTTTCAAAAAAAAAAAACGCGAATCTCCTCCTTTCATTGTATATGATATTGAGGATCACCCTGTATATTTTCTGGGAATTTTGAAGTTATCATGTAGACGTGGAACAGTGGAGTGGATTTTTGTATACCTTGTTGGGTTGATGAAATAATGTTGCTGCCACTCATACACCCACCATATCTCTGAAATTAAAATTAATTAATTAAAAAAATAAAAATCGCCATGACACATCAATTTTTATTTCGGGAACTCATCCAACAAATACGTCATCATTGTGCCATCAACCCCCACACCCCCAGCAATCCCTCCTTCAAAATCTTAAATGAGGCTACCATCATACTCGTGATATAGCATTTTGAAGCAAATACAATAGCCTAATTGGATTTAAGATTGATTCGGTATTGTGGAAGTTAATGAAAAATATGGTGATTATCAAAATGAAGTTATATTTCCATTACTTGGAATATTATTGTTAGAATGGTTCCAAATGGGAACTATTCTGTCCCATACAGATGTACAGGCGATATGAAAAATATCTACGCACATTTCTCAGCACTGATCTTCTCGTAAATTATCGTCGTTTCCAAGTAGGTTAGCGATTGTGGGGTTTGTAATTATTTCGAGATGATCAAAATACTGTTGTTGTTGCGAAGACGTTTTGAATATTGCCTGTACGTCTGTGTGGAACGAAATGGTTTCCACTTGGAAACTTTCTTACGGTTCAAACTCAGATTTATAAGTCATATCAAAACATTTTTAAAGAAAATCTACTTGAGACTGAGATCACTGTACGCAAACAAATCTGTCTTCAATTTCAAACTAAGAAAAACATTGTGCTCATCTTTGATCTTGCCTATCTCCAGCTACTGTGATATTTGATATGTTCCTTGTCTTGAGGTATATTCAAAAAATCGTATCCAAATTCTGCGAAATAACTGCGTCAGGTTTGTTTGTGGACAACGTTTTGACCATGTTTCTAATAGTCTAGCTTGATTCAAGTGGACGAATGTTAAAAATGTCGTCAAATATCATTATCTTGTTTTTATCCATAGGCAAGCCCACTTATCTAATAGAAAAGTTAATTTTTAGGAAAGACGTACACGACAGCCGTATAAGGTTTAGTTATGCTTTAACTATTCCTGTTCATTCTACAGTCTTATTTCAGAGGTATTTTTCATATAATGCTGTGACTTTGTAAACGCCATTGGTATTAAATATAAAAACATGTCAGTGCAGCAATTCAAAAAAGAAATGTTGATTAACCTATTATAACCCATTATAACCTTTAATAATTTGTTTATGCACTAATTTCTTGTAAGATTTTGTTTTTTTGTCTTGAATGTGTATAATAAATTTAACAATTAAATCTGCTACTGAACAACTTAATCTGATGCAGGGGTGGTTAAGTGTAAGAGTAGCATGTTGCTAAACTTCGCCACTTCCTGCTACACCTCCTGCATACCTTAATACAAGTTGAATAAAGGCGATTATTATTATCCTGATTTTTCAAGTTTCTCTCGCATGACTGCGGTAGCAACAGATGTTGACGGGCTACGCCGAGGGCTACGCCAAGTCAACACCTGATCTATTACGGATCGGAATTTAGGAAGGATCGTACGATATTGCAGGTCTTCAGGATTACAGACTGAAATATTTTGTGTAACCTTTCATCCAGGCCCAACTGTTTTAGGTGTGGTGTAAATGTGTTTGGTGTGATTACTATTATTATAATATTTCAGATAATGAAAATACTACTTCACTTTCAATCAATCTTCAATCCGATTACACTGTTGTATTTGTCGATAAATTCCCTTCAAAATGATGTATACCAAGTACGGTGGTCGCATTTAAGATTTTGAAGTAGTCTGTTGGTGGTGAGGGGGTTGATGGGACAATGATGACGTATTCGGTGGAAGAATTCCCTCTCGAAATAATACATCGATGTGTTACGGCGTTTTTTAATTTTTTTAATCATTACAGAGGTGAGGTGGGTCGCAAATTTTAGCTGGGACACACTGTATAAGCAGACATAGTCACCTGTTCTGTGTTTATTTAATCGACAAAAAACCGCTTAAAACCCGCCGCATCCTAAATGAGTTGCTAAAAGCTTGCAAGGTGAATGCACCTGAATCATTAATTTTTTCATAATAACTGACAAATGCATCGCAGCGTGCACACCTTTCGTCCAAAGTCATTGGCTTCGTTCAATTGTTACGTTCGATTTTATTGGCTTGTTCGTAGTACTGTTGCTCAACAAATGGCAAGCTATTAAAATTAATTATTTATGTTTTCTCTAGCCTTGATGAGGAAATGGCGAATCGATTTGTGAATGGTTATTTATAGATAAATACCCTGGTAGTCGTTTTGGTAATGCTAGATAAATAATTAAGCAAGGTTCTGAGACCTGTTTTCGCAGCACTTACTCGGTTGGGGTTTTAAATGCTTATAGAGATATGACACTGTAAGAAGCTGTGTTTCCTAGGTCTACAGAACATGTTGATGCTTCTGGGACTTCCGAAACATACTGCATTTTGCATTTACATACTACATTCTTTAAAACTGAAAATATAGTATATTGTTCAATGAGTGGTAATGGTTGCAATAACACACGCAGATGAAGTTTGCAGCACCAGCCGTAGGCGAGTGATGTAAATCAACAAATAAGTTATTACCTTTACTGCAAGTTGAATACTATACCTTGTCTATACCTGAAGCCATGAATATTACGATTTCAATATTGACAACTTAACCTCACTTTTCTGTCACTTAAGTACTGTCACCGTTCGAATTAGCATTTGAGGTTTCATAGCGACGTCAGTGATAGCGACATTTGCAGTTGTC
Source organism: Callosobruchus maculatus (assembly GCA_951848785.1). Taxonomy (NCBI): domain Eukaryota; kingdom Metazoa; phylum Arthropoda; class Insecta; order Coleoptera; family Chrysomelidae; genus Callosobruchus; species Callosobruchus maculatus. Next base: position 45,795 of record CATOUR010000207.1, on the reverse strand, counting down.
ATAGCGTCTATTTTTAATCCTATGCATTCCCAAGAGATTAGTACTGGTATCCAGTAGGCCCGGTATCCCGTGTGGGGGCGGGTTAGAATATCTCCCAACGTATATCCTGCGTGTCGTAAAAGGCGACTAAAAGGAACCGAACTACTGTCGGTATAAACAGTAACCTCTTCCCAACCAACAGCTTTGGGTGGACGAGTTGAGAGGAGTCAGGACACCTTCTTGTCCTTGGGGTGAGAAATTGCCCCTAAAGGCGGATGAACCAGTAGATACCGTCTGGTCAACGGCATGAAGATGCAGAAAGTAAATGGGAAACTACTGCATTAAAGATCTTAAAGATATCCCAAGAGAAACTCGTAAAATGAGTAAATGCATCTTACGAGTTCACAACATGTCTGTTCAGACATTGTGACCACAGCATAGTAAACAACCAGCACAATAACGCAAGATGGCGGAAATTACACGCGCATCCCCACTTTTGGAGGGTTTTTTTTATAGGGATGCTAACGATACTTCGATACTTGTGCACTAATATAGAGCATTTTTGTCATCGATACTTTTTGAGGCATTCCAAGCTGGTATTGATGCTTTTGTATCGGTATCGAAAATAATTATATAATTATTGAGGGGTGTAATCAGTTGCACAACATGCTCTGTACGAACCAAACGGGCCTATTTGGCTAGAAAATATCGAGTTGGTACCGGTATCGATATTTTCATTTTCGCATCTCTACCCAAACTTCACAGCCGTAAAATCATCCATAAACCCTCCCAAGGTCAATTTTTTTGGGAACTATTTTATGTAGGAAATCCTCAGAGATATTATGCTGGTTGTTTATATGCTGTGTTATGACTATGATGATGATCCAGTAGGCGGTGTTCATAACCCACGGCTGGACCTCAACTCTAAGCACTGATGGAGCCACCAATCATTTTACCGATCTCGAAATTTGACCCCGCACCCCACTGTTTTCTGTGCAGCACGTTTAAAGGAATGGGTTTGTGCTATCAAATCTGGAATACTAGCAAATATTTTTACATATCCCATTGAACATTGCGTTCGGAAGAAATAAGTGTACTAAAAAGTGATGGAATATGTCATCGATGAAGCATGCATTTGTAGCGCTACCACAGTATCACAATATCTGAGATATTTAATTCCAAACATAAATATAAAGGTAACAATGAGCTGTTGTGTGTAAAATGAATCATTTTTTTCATTTTGAGCAAATCAATCGCCTATATATGGCTCACCCTGTAGGTTGTTTGGAAGAGGTGTAGCCAAATTTCGCGGGCGTATAGATAAGCCCCTTTTATTAGTAGATTTGTAGGTACCCTAAATGTCCCGGATTTTTTATACCATTGCTTTTGTAATATTTTCAAAAATTTATGTAAATGGATTTTGTCACATGTGTAATTGTTTTCAAAATGTTTCGTAAATTCGTTCTTCGTGTTTTTCATGTGTAGAGTATCCTTTTTCAACTGAAGTGATAATTGGTCACAAATACTACTGAAACAAGTAGTTGTAAGCTGACGTTGCTATCAAATATGTTAAAAAAATTAGGGAGATTAATTTCAACTTGGTGTATAAAATAAATGTGCTTTTGAAAACATCTCTGTTTATTACTGTTTACAGTGACATGTTACGTGTGTCAAGAAACTCAAATAACTTGTCAAAATTTATGACTGTAAGGATAAATGCAGTCAAAGCAAATGATTTTATTTTTTTTTAATTACAAAGTTACACATTTTGTTCAATGCGCTCTTCTGCTTCTAATACCCTTAGATACCCTACATGGTCGTTAGATTTCGAACGTGTACAGGCGTATACAAGGGGCAGGTAATAGGGGTAATTACCCCCTTCCCCCTCCAACATTTTTTACCAAAAATGTATTTCATTGTATTTCTCAAGGATTGAATGGTTCATATCTAAATTTGTATTACATAACTTTTATAAAAATGATCTCCTGGAACTATTGACTACTGACCAATCGCTTTCCAGCAAAATTTATAATTTTGTAATTACAAAAATAAAATGATAGATTCTTGTCTTGACTGCATTTATCCTTAATGTCATTAATTATGACAAGTTACTTGAGCTTGGTGTTACACGTGGCATGTCATTGTAAACATTAATAAGTAGAGAAGTTTTTAAAAAGCGCTTGAACAACTTTAGTGCAATATTTGTTTTTTTTACATCAAGTTGATATCAACCTCCCTATTTTTTCACATATTTGATAGCAATGTCAGCTTAAAACCAATTAGATCGGTAGTATTTGTGACTAATTATTACTTCCCTTGAAAAAGGATACTCTGCAGATCAAAAAAAGCCCAAAAAATAAAAATAAAATAAAATAAAAATTGTAAATTCTTAAAAGTCTGACATAAGCAATAAAATATAAAAGTCAGGGGTGCTTAGGACGCAGGTCTATTAATAAAATTTCTTTGAAGGGACCTATCTATATGCCCACGTAGTTGGCTAACCTCCATCCGCCAAACACCCGGTATATTCTCCAGTATATCTTATATCATACCATGCATTCATTCATTAGGTACACTTTCATTATGAAGCTCGTTTCTTATGTTTATAAAATATATGTTCCCAAAGGGAGTAGCGATACTAATTCTTTTTCTTCTTTACAGGTAAGTGACTGTTATGAAGTACACCTCACGGTATGCTAGGTAAGTGGATTAAGGGGTATGTCGAACAAGAGCTCTGAGAAGCCTTTTAAGAAATTGGTTGCTGGCAAAAACATTATGATAATATGGATTACGTATTAAAAAGTAATGCATTTGATATGGAGGAAAACTTAATTATCTGGCAATTTATGTTAAGTGAAATGTGATGGGAAGTATAGTTATTAAAATGTCTTGCTAAGATGTTTCCGCTGCTCCAAAAATCGATATTCACATTGAAGGAGGCAATAAAGGAAGCCATTTCAACCTCATGTTTTTAAACGCATTCCAATAACTTTTTTGTACAATTTTAGATAACTGCTTTTCTAATATTTTCAAATCATGTGCAGTTTTGTTTTTGGGAGGTTGCAATTAATTTGAAATAGTTCTCGTAGAATATGATGAGACACTAGGGTAGGATAGGGGAAACATCTACATATGTAATTTGAAGTTTAAAATTATCCATTCCGGTGGCACCTAATCTTTCTAATTTAATTCGTAACACAAAATGATGGTTGAGTAGAATAGCTCAAGCTAGACTTCGCCATCAGTTTACTGTATAAAATTCCAATAATTGTTAATTTTTGGTCAATAAAAGACGATTTATTATTCACAAAACACAAAAAGTGCAGCCCGGGCTCCGACACACCGAGCTGCTGTTCCATTACCCAATGACTACGCCTCACACCGTGAGGTGAGCAATCACTGGGTCCGCGAATCGTGCGCCCTAAGTAGACGAAGGGACCCAAGGATGACTGCCTTCTGCATTCTGGCGGCTAAGATGTGCGCCGCCGCACGGCACACCGGTATTTTGCGCAGTGTAGAGAGCAGCGTATTCCTCATTCCACCTAGGGATCCATTGACCATAACCAGCAGACTTACAGTGTAGTCTGGCCAGAGCCTGCGAAGTTGTCCGAGCAACCCCTGATATTTGGTCCGCTTTTCCTCCTCCTTAGAGACGATGTTCACCTCGGCAGGCGCCAAAAACTCAATAACGAACATCGTCTTCTGTTGGTGGTCGAGAAGGACTATGTCGGACTTGTTTGCCTGTACAAGCTCGAGCGTGGGGAACGAGTAGTTCCAGTAAATCCGGCATCTCTCGTTCTCCAAAACGGACTCTATATCTCCTGGAGCGTATGGCAGCACCGGTGTCTCATCGATACCGTATGAGTGCCTTAAATGATAGTAGAGCACTCGTAGAGCCGCGTTGTGCCGATGGACGTAAGCCGTCCCAGCGTACGTCTTACACACCGACAAGAGATGCATAAGCGTCTCTGGCGCCTGTCGGCAAGCTCTACAATGGGTGTCGGGTACATCTACACCCATAACCCTTTTACGGTACACCAAGGTGTTGAAGACACCGTCTTGGCAAGCCATTATAAAGCCCTCAGTCTCCGACTTCAACCCACTAGACCTTAGGAAAGAGAAGGTCAACTGCTCAGACAAGCCATGCTCTTCTAGATGTTTGTAGAAGATTCCATGCATTGGCTTATCTTTGTGAAGTCTTAAGAGGAAGTCGACTTCGGCAGTTTTAATGTGGGATTTTAATTCTGGTTGGTTACTACACTACAATAAATATCTTACAGGTACAATGCCTAATCAACAAAAATCCGATCAAAAAACTAAACATAATCAAACTAGATACGAATTAATACATAAGCCCAGTTTCACTTTTTTTGTCTCTTGCTTATTTTTCAGTTTTCCGAAATAAATTTATTTATGTTAACGACTTACACAGTTCAAAAAAAGTATCAACTTAGGAGTCAGCCTGTATTATAGAGATTCAGAGTAAAGATATGCAGCCAGACATGTTCATAACGGAGGAAGGTGTGAGACATGGAGGAGCAATGAGTCTATTATTATTTTATTATCATGACTGGTGACATTATCAAAGAGAGTAAAGGAGTAAGAAGCAGTAGAAATGATTTACAAGTATATTAGATATAGAAATTTACAAAAAGTACCTCGTGCGCCTATAAGTGACGACTACGATGGTCATGCCTGTGGATACTTTTTCAATCTACACTTGTGATATCTCAATGTATATCACATTCCTTTGAAACTGTCTACTTTAAGTTCAGCAATAATGCAACGATTAAAATTGTTGGAGTGAAAATAATCATCGTATTACGATATCGATGAGGAGTGCAGTAATTGCAGATGTATTCCTTTACAATCATCAGTTGTAAAAACACAATATGTGACCAAATAATAGAAACTAAACTAAGAAAGAAAGTAGAACCATTATTATACGTTAGCGATAAGTAGAAAATATATTTTACGTTTACGGATCTGCAAAAAGCCTTCAAGATGGCCAAGGAAAAGGATCTGGGAATGCCTTCGGAAAGGAAGTGTAGGTAACAAGCTTACCAAAGTGGTCAAAAGTACGAGTGTACTGTAAAGAGGCAAAGAATTATGTGATCTGGTAAAAATATGCATTCAGACATTTACCGTTTCAGGTTTGTCAATGAGTCCATTGTTATTTATTATCGTGACATTATCAAAGAGTATTAAGGAAGAAGGAAGCAGTAGAAGAGATGTACATTAAGCAGATAGAGAAATTTACAAAAAGTAGCTCGTACCCGGTCATGCCTATGGATACTTTTTCAATCTACACTTGATATCTCAATTGTATATTACATTCCTTTGAAACGGTCTACTTTAAATTCAGCAATAATGCAACGATTAAAATTGTTGGAGTGAAAATAATCATCGTATTACGATATCGATGAGGACACGCCGTGCTGGGGCAAAAACTCGCACAGCGAAGTCGAACTGATTGACTTTTATGAAGTGCATGCTCGGCCTGCGACAACATTAGCATAAATCTCGCATTAAGGCCGTTTTGGAGAAGATATGAGATTCGAGAAAGAAGGACAGAAGGAGGCGGAATCAAAAGAATGTCCTAGATCAATTCTGCGTTAAATTTAATTGGTGCATTTTCGTAAAAAAATAGAACTTGTGCAGGAAGTGTGATACTAATGGCAATTTAAGAGAGGTTATTGTCTTAAGACATACCTCCAAATATATCACTGACAACTTCTGTCGTTTAGGAGGAAATGCAGTTAGTACTTTTCGTCTTAAAAATATTATAATTTCAATCACCGATAATCAAGAACCTTTATTTACCAAAAAAGCACACAGGTATATGTGTCACAATAGTATAAAAATGACTTTTAATATGGGAGGTTTAGATGAGGCATTTTTATTAAATTTTCGGTTTTTTTTCTAACGTTCATGAATATATTATATGAATTGATAATGTCATGCTACCTATGACTCAATATTTTTACGTCGACTAAAATATATGTCATTTAGAATTGCTCTGATAATGGGTCTTTAAATAAGTGATGGTTTTTAACATACAGCTGTTCATACTTCACCTGTTTAGCTATATTTTTTGTAGGACTTCTTTTAGTTTTTAGTACAATCAGCCAATCAGTAATTTAGAAAGTAACTAGATTTATTTTCTTATATACAGAAAACTAGCACATAGCAACATATATTTGCATTTTATATCTAATTTCAGAATCAATATAGAGAAAGGTGTTATTAAAATTGCGTTCGACTGGGCAAATCAACCATTTTTTAAAGGAGATAAATCCTCTTAGAAAATGTATCCAGTAGCAACGGATATCCTAAGAACATAATTTTTAAGATCTGATTAACCATATATGACTGCGACGGTTACCTTCTGCTATCCACCCTTGTCATAAAAAATAACAAATGCGAACATTGTATTAATTCTAAAAAAACCAACACACAAAATTGGCTATATAAGTGGCACATATTATACTGGTAAGTCTTCGAGACCTCTTAAGTTTGGGATAAAATAACACAAAAATCGAAAGTTTAACTTTAAGCGAGATGTCTAGCAATTAGGACACAGGTTAAAATGACGCAAAGTCTATTTATGAAAGTTTAATGGTACAGTATCAAAAGAAAAGGTACAGCAACCGTACTTTAGAAATGGTAAGAAGATGCGGATAGACTTAAATCTACTTAACAGATATAACAGTAATGTAATAATTTTAATAATAGCCCTTTATTTCCCAACAGAAAATCCATAACCTGATAATTAAATATGTAGAATACAATTCAATATTAAGCCAGCTGAAGACAAAACTGCTATAAAACAACCTATAATAAAATAAGGCAAGTGCAACAAAGTTACACTATTATATAGGTACCAGATCTAAATACTTAAGCACAACATTACACAGTACTTTGGAGCAGTGCTGGAGTCTTGGATATCGAAACAAATTATAACAATTTGGAAATGGTACACGTAATACAACACTCCAATATACGATAAATAAGAATTCTGACATTGACGACTTGGGCTGAATTCATTCATAGATTTTGAAAATTGAAAGGGAGAGGTTTGGCAATGTTTCAAGGCAAGCTCAGTCATTTGTTGGCCACATTTGACCAATCTTCCATTTCCATGTATTAATAAATATTTTGTATTTTTTACCATACTAAAAAATTTGATGCCTTCACGGACGCTATGATCAGGTTAATCCGACCACAAGAATAACTGATCTTGAAGTTTGGAAGGGGCTCTAGGATCAGTTCACTGATGTACAGAAACTGATCGCGATCAAGTTATTCGGTTCAGTAGCTACTCTTCTGTGTCCTTAACCCTACTTTTAGTTGTTCGACGTTCGTTTAATCCTTAGACAAGGAAGGAGAGAGGAAGGAACGCGTGACTGACATTTCTGTTACCAAATGGCACCAAAAAAGTACCAAAATTTACCTGTGAGAAGTGATTCCTGGCTTCTTCCTGCTGCTGTGGCTTTTACAACCGTAAGCTGCACACCCTACCATTAAGCACACCACAATATTTTACAATGATTGGTCTTAAAAACACTAAATATCATAAAAAAATATTTTGGTGGCTAATCATTTTCGGTAACAGCCAATGACGGCTAATTCATATAGCATCAAACGGACGTGCGGTATACCCTCTCTTTCCTTATCTAAGGTTTAATCAGTGGAATGCTAAATTCCACTATTTGAAACAGATTTTCCGTTAGTGTTGAATACTCGTATACTAAAAAATATGTTGCTGTAATTGTCACTTATCAGAGATCTACTAATCACTGTTTCGGCAAAGGCCTTCGATAAATAATTTTAAGCTTCCCTGTATATCAGAGTCATGGCTGGTAATATTTTTGGTATTTTTTGATAGCTGCAGTCGGCAGTGTTGACTGGCTTTTGACATGGAACAGTAGGCTGTTCCATGTCAAAAAGTTGACTCTCCAACATGTTGCCTCCATTTTATTATGTAACGGCCATCTTTTGCTTAGACTAAGAAAGTCGTTTTGTTAAACAATGTGTGTATGGAGGTAATATTTTAAGCTCATCTTATATAGGTTTGTATTTTACATCATTCTGTGTTTGTTTATCTGACCTGTGTTGGAAGACACCAAGTTTGGAAATCTACATTTTTTGACCGGTTTGTACTATTACCATTTGAAGTCGTAGCATTTTAATGTGCTAGTTTCATGAGGAAAAATCATCTTTGCTCTTAATTATACCGACAAAGTCCTGATGATGACTCTTCAAAGCTTCTTCTACCATTTCCCTCTGTACGTCAGTGTATTTTCCTGCTTTGCTCTCACTATTACTTAGAGTATAAATAAATCTCAGTATATTTGGTTTCTCCCTTGTACCTTCAAATTGAAATGCTATTACGGAATTCCATATCGACGAACAAAAATCCATATAGACGGCCGTTCAGGGTTGAAGAGAAATGTTTCGAATTTGTAAAATAGCTTGGTTGGCTCGATATGCTGCGGGCTTTATTATAACGCGGGATTTTGTTTAGAGGCAAGGATATATCATCCAGACGCAGATATTGGATGGAGCGGTCTTGTTTAGCTCCATTTCCAAGAACATATACACGTAAAGGGTTGAATTTATTGTTCTATTTCAATACCTACGTGAGATCATATTATGCTCACATAGAATATGTCAGTGTCGTGGACTTATTCTCATACGTATACGCTCTGCTATATTGTTTGCAAACTGCAGGTATAATTTTTATACAGGGTGAATGGAAAACACCTTAGGAGAAGACTGTACTGTACCGACAAAAAAGTCAAATAAAGTAGGGTCCGATTTTCAACTGTTTCTGAGATAAATTGATTTTTAGACTTTAATTAAAATGTAGACCTCCAAACGAAAGCGCTAATAGAAAAGAATTTTATTGTAAGATTTTGAATTGTTTGGTATCAGTGCGTAGAAAATATGCTATCACGTCACTATCGACTAAAAGAAATTGGTATGTATCAAACACTCCGCGAGATATTGTCAAAATCTGCAAGTTTTAAAAAGTAACTTCCAGAAACCTTACAAAAAAGGAATTTATGTTAAAAAACCACCAAATAATTAACCGTGCGGTAAACACATGCCCAGCTTTCTAGTTATCCATGGATCCCATGGGATAGGTTAGGTTAGGTTGAAAGTGAGTGGGGCAGAACTGCCTCCTTCCACTGCGACTCAGTTGTGTCTGTTGTGGCTCACACCTTTTTAGAGTTCACCGTACAGTCCGCACCTCTTTACGAAGGCGATCAACGTGAAGGGTGAAACTTCCTTGAAGTCATGAGGTTCCAGTTGGGCAAATCCGAATGTCTGGAACCTAGCATTATCCAGTACTGGACAGGAGCAAAGAATATGCTCCGCTGTTTCGTCCTCCACGTAGCAGAAGCGACAGTCTGAAGTTTGTTCAAGACCCAACTTCCGCATATGGTACCTTAGACGACCATGTCCCGTTAGCAGACCGACCAGAATGCGGACATCGTACCTATTACATTCCATGATCCACGGGGGGGGGGGGGGAGTGGCTGACTCGAGGGGTATCTTATAAACACCTTGTGTGTGCAGTAGCCCATCCCATGGGATCCTTCGGGTAATTTTTTTGATGTGAAGCAGAAATACATTGATCCAAAAGAAGCGTAATTTTAAACGCACCTGGAAAAATCTTATCATATCAATTATATTCAAGTAAACAACGGATTGTTTGTATGTAACGGTTTTAGTTATAGTCACAAAAATTCAAGTGAAACAAATCATAGGGCTCATTGAAACAACACGATTTACTGTTATCAAATAACGAAATGGCAATCGAAACAACAAAAGTTCCAACAAAATAACATTCAAACAATATATATTCTTATATTCCGATTTCAGATTTCTATCTGTGCATTGGCACCACAAACTTGTCGTAAATGTGGTAAACATAGGCATTTATGTAAGTTCTAAAGGCATAATTCTCTGAGAGCGGAAAATTTCAACAGACCGTTTGGCAAAAACTTGTCATCCGGATTTTTAATGTTTCTTATGGGCACTTAAGTAATGTACTATTAAATCATATTTAGTCATAAACACTGATAGGTTAACCAAAACTTCGAATTAGAAGTTCAAAATTGTATAATTTTAGGAGAAAAGGATTTCTAATTTTTGTTATGGGTACTTCAATCAATCATGTATGTACTATTACATCATAATTAGTCATAAGAAGTGACCGGTTGACCAAAAATTCGGTCTGAATAATAACTGTATAATTTTCAAAGAAACACTCAAGTTGTAATTTAAAATGGATTCGTCTTAAAAATGCTCTTGGTAATCTCTTAAAAGTTGCTGGGTAATCAAGCAGAACATACAAGCCTCGTTATAAAGTATCGTGTATGCCTAGATTTTCACTCTTGTATAAATGACAGGTTGTAAATAATCCAAAACGAGGTAGGTCTAAAATTAAACATGATATCCTTAGTGACTATAGATCAGTCATGAACATACAGACGTTAAAGCTGAAACTGTAGATTTTGTGCTGTAGATCGATAATAATGAACGCACTCATGCGCAAATTAAGATGCAGTGGGTTGTGACAGATGCGTCTCTACTTTTAGAACAGGCAACGGTGTCGGTGTTCTCGCGTACAGAATCCACCTACGCCTCAATACGGCATTTCGCAGTGGAAGGTGTGGTTCACTGCGCAAACAACTGGTCTGTATCCATATCATTACATGCCAGTACACATTTTGAAGGAAGGCGGTCCTGTCAGAAGAATAATTTTTTGTCGATTTATGCTTCATGTGACCGCCGAATATGCAACTTTTTTAAGTAGGATTCTTCGGACTAACGAGATAACTGAAAATTCGCAGATACAAGCTACTTTATAAAACGTGGCCTGCATGTTCTGCTTGCTTGCCTAGCGACTTTTTAAGATGCATCCATTTTAAATTACTACTCGAAAATTATACAATTTTGAGACCATACATCGAAGTTTTGATTAACCGATCTCTCTTGGTGACTGATCATCATGAAACAGCACATTATTCAAGTACCCATACCAAAAATTGATGAGTTTTTGCCAAACGGTCGGTTCAAATTTTGCGCTCTCGGAGATCCAATATGCCTTTAGAGCTTAAGTGCAATAGTACTGCCTACGTTTACCACATTTACAACAAGCTTGTGGTACTAACGGATAACTAGAAAGATGGGCATGTGATTACCGTAAAGTGTTCTCGGTGTTTTTTAAGATCAATTACTTTTTTTGTGACGTTTTTGAAGTGACTTTTCAACAGATGCTTATTTTGACTCTATCCCGCGAAGTGCTTTATACATGATCACTTTTTTTTAGTCGACAGTGACGTGATAGCATATTTTCTAAGGATTAATACCAAAAATTCCAGTATCCGATAATAAAATTTTGTTTTATTAGGGTTTACGTTTCGAGGTCTGTATTTTAATGAAAATCTCTAAAAATCAATTTATCTCTGAAACAGTTGAAAATTGGACCACTCTTTGTTCGAAATGATCTATACATTTTCTCCTGTAGTATTTCCCACTAGACATAGGACACCCTGTATATATATTTGTATTTCACTGGAAAATGTGTTCTAACAAAAACTTTATGAATTGTTTGCGCACTCAAATTTTAGTTGTGTTTAGAATAATTTTTGAAATCAAAAATATACTTTTCTCGGTTCAAATCAACCATAATTTCCTCATCAAGTAAATTTTCTTATTTAATTTTAGGAGTAACATTGAATTCATCAAGTTTATTCATTACGTCATCGAATGAAAAGATTCAGATCCTGCAAAGGAGCTCGTCCATACCAATTATCCTAACGACCTTTGTTAGGTATCAAATAATTTCGTTTTATTTTCCCCCAAAAAACTTGGTCGTTATTCGATACCACCGCCGAAGTTGGCGAAACTTCATCAAAAGCTCATGGAGTTTTTTTTAATTCCATTTTATTATCCTAAGAAGCCGATGAAAGCATTCGGGAGCGTCGTGCTTTAAAAATGCAGAGAGAGCAGAAGTTTTAACGATCTCATAGCAAACAACAAATATCAAGCACAATTTCGAGAGCTTCGTTTCACGAGCGAAAGGATCCGTACGGTTTTTGTGGCTCTCGGAAAGTAAGGGAGAGCAACAAGACCTGCGTACATCAAAGGCTTTTGAATCAGTTTAGGTGTACGAGTTTATTTTGTACTGAATATTGGTATTGGAATATGAACAGTGTCAATGCAGTTTCTGAAACATATCAGGTGTTTGTGTCTCTGGCACAGCGTGCTTTACTGGCCTGTCACAGTGGCGTGCCGAAACGGCCAGCGAGGGGGGGGGGCCGAGCATCCGGGGGCCCCCGCTCAGCCTCGACCTCGACTACCTCGAGCAAGTTTTGTACATAGTAATAACTATAATACATATACTTAACTTTATAGCGATGGAATCATAATTTTACAAAATCAAGTTAAATATATTTTGCCATATTTTGCCTTTTCAGGACTTATTTTATTGCAAAATTTGACAACACGACAACGTAATCGAACGTAGAATTCAAAACAGTAAGAATAAGTGGAACGTTACACTGACGCGAGGCGTATCTGTGCGAATTCGAATAGGTTATAGAAAAATGCTCTAACAGGCATGTGTGTGTGTTCCCAAGACCTCATTGTTATTACACAAACACGATGTTATTTTTCACAGAAATCTGCAGTACTTAAATCTTGTGGAATTGTTTAAAACAGTCTTTTAACTTTTTGCATTGTTAAAACCCAAAATCTACTCAAAACTATAACAATAAACCCGAAACGATCAACCAAAACAAGGTTGCTGTTTATATTATTCCATTATTCATTTTTAGAGTTCTTTACCTGTTATCTCGAAGAGGGTGTAGAAACAAAGGGTATGCGGGTTTATCAGCGGTCAGTATGCTATAACTACCATGATCAAGCTGCCGCTGAATTACTACTTTGGATTGTTTACTTCTTCTAACCTATTCGAATTGTTGGTACCGACAAGTTATTCCTGGAATCCCAGACAGTCGATGCCGATGCCTTGGCGCTAACGTCCGGCTCAAGCAGAACGATCATTTTCAAAACTAAAACGTTTTGCAAGATCGATAATGGGTGAATCGAGCCTAAGTTCTTTGGCATTAATTTCTATAGAAGATGAACGAGCAGAAGGCATAGACTTAGACCAAATAATTGATACATTTGTTGCTTTATATACAAAAAATAGTTTTTTCTTTACATGAAATGCAAGTGCAAGTATAATAATAAAATTTTTAGAGTTAAAGTGCTTTATTTGTTTATTTTTGTTACATTGTTGTGTGTTATAGACATATAAAGTTGAGGTCACACCAATTTTTTTCTATCTATAAAGCGATTTGAAATATTATTTTTTATAAACCGGGGGGCGTGGAAAAAATTGCGGGGGGCCCCCGAGGACCTTGGCACGCCACTGGCCTGTCATTAAATCTATTTTAATCATCATTGCGAGTGAAGCGGTTATCAAGGCGAAACTACAGAGTCTTATTGCAAATTATATGGTTAAATTGATACCACTCATCACGTCAAAAAAATTTGGTCTCGATATCTTCCACAACAAAAGGTAAGCACAAACAAACACATTTCTTCTTCTTCAGGTACTATACGCTCTGCAGCGTGTAGGTGTTCAAATGTTCATTACTATCTGGAGAGAACCTTCTTCTGCACGTCGAAAAATGGTAGCCGCACTGTAAATGCCGCACCAATCTCTTATGTTCCTCAACCAGGCATGTTGTTTGCGCCCTGCGCCTCTCCGTCCTTCGATCTTTCCTGTCAGCACAAGTTTAAGTATTGAATATCTCGATCCTCGCAGAATATGTCCCAGATAAGATAATTTCTGGTGTTTAATATTATTAATCAGTTCTCTTTCCATTCCTGCTCTTCTCAGTACTTCTTCATTTGTAACATGCTCCACCCACGAGATTCAGCCACATCTCCATCGCTTCATGGATCTTACTTTCAAAGACCACGTTTTTATACCATATAGAAGAATTGGCCATATATAGGATTTTACTGCCCTCAATCTAAGGTTCAGAGGGACTTCACGACGAATTAAGAACTTACTGAACTTTGTAAAAGCTGTTTTTGCCATAGCCACCCCGATTTTTACTTCCTCGCCACAATCCCACTTTTCGTTTAGTGTACATCCAAGGTATTTAAATTTATCGACCCTCTCTATATCTCTAAACAAACACATACAGGTGTAAGATATAATCTTATACAACGACCTTTACATGTTACTTTACCCGAACATTATAAAATTCGCGGTTTGAAAACACACATTTTTCGATTTTAAATTTTTTAAAAGACCCTCTTGGCCAACAGGTGTGCGAAATGGCCGTTACATTGTAAAATGGGGAGACGGAATGCGTTGAGGGAAAATGATTGACATGGATCATCAAGTATATTGACAGTCGGCGATGCCAACTGTAAGAAAACAAGAATCGAAAACGTAAAAAACACCACAAAACAAATTAGCAGCTGCATATCATGAATACATGGAGGCACAAAATAATTAAGGATCATAATAATCAAAATCGATAAGTGAAAAATTTGTCATCCAACTATGCAGCTTGTGATGGGACCGTGCCAAACCTTTCTCTCTCCATATTTAAAATGTGTGAGTAAATGCAGTTCAAATCATCAATGTCAGACTTCCTGTTTAAGTTGTTAGGGATGTTCTGGATATGTACCATTTCCAAAAACACTCTTTTGAAATAGTTATAGCGTTTTCGACTTATTGCCCTATCACTGCACTCATAGGAACTGAGTGTCAAAATTATGTTCGTGTTAGATTTGAGTGCAAAACTAGTGTGGTTTTTCGTTTTCGACTTATCCCCTTAATTGCACTTGAGTGCAAATTATCGCCCCGGACTCTCTGAGCTTGTGGAGATTTCAGTGCACTTTTGACGTCTATAAAGTATTAATTATAACCTATTCTATTTGTCAGAGAAAATAATTTTTTGAATAGGGTACTTGCAGAAAAAAATATTATGTCGTTTACGCGTTCCTTAGAACCTAGTAAACATGACAAAATCACTTGTTTGGTTTTTTGGAATCGGCTGTGAGAGACATTCAGACAAAAAATTATTTCAAATGCCGGAAAATGCCGCGCAAACAACCTCTGACGTCAGTGATATCGTATAGTGATGGGATGTAAAGTATTATCCAGTGCTATCTTAACATTTTGACATTGATCATTATAACCACAAAACACAGTCACACACAAAAGTACAAAAGTCAAAAGAATAAAAGTTAGGCTAGATTACTAATTCACTTTGTAGGGATGCCGCGCAAACAACCTCTGACGTCAGTGATATCGTATAGTGATGGGATGTAAAGTATTGGTATTCGATATCGATATCCAGTGCTATGTTAACATTTTGACATTGATCATTATAACCACAAAACACAGTCACACACAAAAGTACAAAAGTCAAAAGAATAAAAGTTAGGCTAGATTACTAATTCACTTTGTAGGGATGGGCTTGAATTAGACTCTATCTTTGAATTCATTCATAATGGGATGCGCCGAAATAAAATGATGGCTTCGATTAGTTGCGAATCTCGGTCACAAACATGATGAACTGTGATACCTATCAGTTATACATTTGTATTGCAACGAGAATGCTAGTGGGTTAATTGCCTGTTTCAAATATGTTTAAGTATCAATAAATGAGTCGCATTGTTAAAGAATTCAGATCATCTCTAGTCGAATGCGCAGTTGGCAAACCTGTAGCAGTATCGATTGTCGATATCGATAAGATATCTGTGACGTCAGCCCTTGTTTTAAGTCACGTGGAAAAATTTGAATATATCCTTATTTTATTTTGCAAATAGCTTTTCTTGGCCGTCAGTAAAATCATGTTTTTTGTTTCCTACTGCTTCTTGATATGGTTTTCTTTACGCTGTGTATACTCCCGGGGCGATTTCACAACCTCTGCAAGTACCCTATTAAGAACTGGTTAGTGGGGAGTGGGGTAGTATACATAGTAGCATAGATGCTACGATAGGTTACGGAAAGTGCGGAAAGTGTAGTTGGAACAACTGCCAATATCGTCATCTTCGGATGATGAAGAAATTGAAGCATATCTAGTTAAATTGCAAACAACAGCTGCGGGTGTCCCAAAAAACTGACGGAAGAAGATATACAACAAGATATACATATAATAAGTATTTACCGATATAGATAGATATTCATTTTTAGTGCAAAAGCCATATTGCACAAAATGCTGTTAGTTTTTATGTCGATAAATAGAATAAATGATTGAATAAGGCGGATTCAAACTATTCAAATTCTAAAACCACCACAGAATGAAATTGAGCTCTCGGGATGCAAACTGTAATCAGTTGGCTGACAGAACAGTTACTTGAATTGCACTGAAATTTGGTGTATGTTCGACTTACCAGTTCAGATTTATTGCACTTCTGAGCACCAGACGAGTTTTCAATGTGCACTGTAGTGCAATCTTGGTTAAAATCAGTGCAGTAAGTCGGAAACGCTATTAGTTTCAACATCCAAGACCTTTGCTCCAAGACACTGTGTGTTCTGTTTCAATGGCATGTTGTGTTAAACTACAGCGTGTTACACTACGATTGATATCACTTTTGTGATACTTTATCCTACCTTGTAAATTTATTGATGTTTTTCCTATGTATGACATTACAACCGCTATAAGGGATTTTGTTTGTTTACAAAATTTTGTTTCTTCTTTGTGGTATCTTCTAGGTCTAATTGGGAGAGATAGTTGAGTTGAGGATAAGTGGAGGGCATGAATTGTTTTAAAGAATTTGTATTTCACTCAAACCACTACCACTAAGATATCTTTGCCTCCAATATCTTAGCTGTAGCGATAACTATTTCACATACCTACCGTACGTACAACTGTCATGTCAAATCACAGTAACAACCCTTATTTTGCAAACGCCACTCCCCAGTATAATTTATCGAAACCGTGCGCCTTCCAGGAAGAAAAATAAATAGGGGGTGGAAAAACTGAAAGTTGTGGCGTGACTGAAGATAATGAAAAGAAAAGGGTTCGCCGCTGCTTGCAAGGTTGCCTCGGGCTTCTAGGAATCCATAAATCGCAATCGCTTCCTGTGCTGTTATCTGTGTATATGGCCGTTATAAAATTGGGATACAGGTAATATCGAAAATATAAAAAAATATGTCTCTGTTTAGCTTGTCAATGTTATTTAAACGAGTTGTATACCCTGTTACCCGATACTTTAAACTGTCATCGGTGTCAACAGCGAACAGGTGTGATAACTAAAAATCCCTCAGAATGAATCTTGACACATGCTTTGACGGCATACGTACAGGGCTGCACTCGGTGCTCGTACCGCTATTGATGAGTGATTGACGATTAACAATATACAAACGAAAAAACATATTTGTTCCGGTCAAGCATTTTGCTGTGAATTTTTAGATATTAAATCGATTTCTTGTTCACAAAAATAGTCATTTTGGCAATGAGATATTCAGTAAAAATATTACCAAGACGGCCCTGATTTGCAGGATTGCCAATTCAGACCACTACTAAGAAATTATATCTGAGATGCACAGTTGTGGAATGTCAGTATTTAGGAACAAGTCTTTTATACGCAGAAATTTCTTTAATTTGTTAAGTAGAGTTTACACCTTGTTTTGCAGTGAGAATATGGCATAGTCGCACATACTATATACACTACTTGCAAGTGAAATCCGAATACCTCAAGAAAAGGGATATTTGTATTAAATATTGATACAAAGGACCCTCCACATCTAACAGTTGTTGTTCATTCAGACGCTATTTACCTACATATCATCTCCGAACAACTATGCGTGTACAAACAAAGCATGGTTTTCTGTCGATACAAAATCTATGATATCTGTTGCAAATGTAACGAGAGGTTAGTTGGTTTTCTGAAAACAGAAGCCCAATTTAGGCAGTTAATCTCTTTTGGACGCGATCGGATTGTAAGCCAACGTGAATGTGGTGCTTCTTTCAGAGCAATTGCTGTAAGAATGGGCTACAGTTGTAGCAGCATGGCGCGCATGGATCGTAGAAGGCGAGTGCAGCAAACTAGAGGTTCTGGAGCACCTAAGAGAACTACAAACTGGCAAGATTGTCATCTACGCCTACTGGCTCTTCGAGACCGAATACAATTCGCTCAGGCTGCAGCTGACGCTTAGTATAAAAAAATATGCAACTAAAGGGGGCCCCTTGAAATGGGTTAATATTATATCGTCTGCATCTAGTGTTTCTACTCACCGCAAATCATCGCCGCCAACGGATAGATTGGGGCCAAGAACAGCGATAATAGTACCCCGAGCAGCATCATATGGCCTTTTTTCCGAATCCCGGTTTTATTTTGGGGACACAACGGATGCCAACGCATTAGACGACGATGGGGTGAACGACGTGATTTCCAGTTTGCTGTTGAGCGCCATGTACACCGTCTTATTGGTTTGATGGTTTGGGGAACCATTGAATTTAAGAGCAAGTCACCTTTACTTGTGATTCATGGCATAATGACGATCCAACGAGTGGTGATCCAACGTTATGTGAATGAGGATTTAGAACTAATTGCTGATACAACCCTCTGATCATGCTGGACGAACTGGAACATGCTGTGAGGGCAGCTTAGGGGGCTGTACCTCTACAGTTTATTAATAACCAGATTACTAGCAAGCCGCATAGGCTAGAGGAGTGTATTTGTCAACCGATAGGGCCCATCCATTACTGACCTGTTGTGTTTTTTTATAAACTAACTATGGCAAATGCGTTCTCTCATTCGTTGTCTTTATTCCTACCGCATTTCTTGAACCACGTCCCTTTTCTGTTCGGTTTCACATTCGGGTAGCATATTTATCGGCAGGGAAAATATGTTATTTGGTTGATTAACACCCGTATGCACCGTAAGTCAATTGCGCGATTAGTTACGTAAGCCTGGATTAGATTACTTGTTTACTATGCACCGCAAACTGACAATTTTGACACTGTCACTGTCAAATCAATCTTACGAACACAACCTTGCCGTATCTTCATTCTGGGTTAGTTAATCTCTTAACGGTGCATGGCTAGATGCCAAAGATTAGCAAAACTCGATTAGGGAACTAGGATTAGAATCGCCAAACGGTGCATACGGGTGCTAGGGCCGGTTGTACAATGCAAGCTTTAGCTTCTGCTTAAGGTAAGCCGACGATAAACGTCAGTTGCAAAACGTCCGTTGTACAATGCTGGCTTAGCCCCCCACTCCAAGCTTAACACGAGCTTACGTAAGCCGAAGCTTAACGCGAGCTTAGCTGAGGTTTAAACCTAACCTGATACAAGTGACATGATATGTCAAGAAGAAACCTTCAAATTGCTTGTTACTTTATTAGGTCATATTTCTTGAAAGATTTGTGTCTAATTTAACAAAGAGAGCAAATGAAAGAACAGAGCCAGAAACGGTCGATGCCAAAATTTGACACAAACTGTCATAAGTGCCTAACCAAAAAGGTAATTTTTCTGATGACTATGTCAGTACGTGTTGCTTTATTGATGCTAACTGTAGTGAATTTCATTATCAACCAGGTTAACTAAGCTGACGATTGTACAACGGGTGTCGACTTTAAGCCTGGGCTTAGCTAAGCTTAGGCTTAACAAAGCTCGTGTTAAACCCGCATTAGTACAACCGGCCCTAAATCATCAATAGTCGACATTAAATCCTCAAAGCTTAATATACTCAAAAATACTTTTTCATTTTTAAACATTCGACATGATGCGCGCCCCTTTTAGTTGTACTCAACTTTGTGTGATCGAAAGTTTTTAAAAACGAATATCCTTAAGAAATGCCGAAAAGGGAATGCGAACGAGAATGGATGGCTTTGTTTTATAACCGCATATACGTCCTTATGAAACTCGCATGTTTGTAAAGTTCGGAGATCAACGACCAGATGCCGAAGCGAATGTATCCAGGCGAATCTTGGAAATAAATAAAGTTCCTGACCGCCAGAATAAGAATATACATTATCAAGGCGTCCATGGGAAAAGTTTTTCAATCGCCCTGATCGATAGCTTCGACCCTGCTAACAATTTTTTACTTTCGTTTATTTATTTCGTTGGTAAAGATAAATTACACCCACCAAAAGACTTACCCAGAAAGAGTTTTCATGTGACAGATCTAACTGGTTTTTTTTGAAAAAAATGTGTTAAATGGAAAGATTTTATAACAAAACTTTTTTTTTATTTCCCACACCGATAGGTGAGGGAATTATTGTGATCGCGAAAACTTTCGATTCTGAGATAATACGCTTTTTGGTCATTTTATGATGTCTACATAACGAAAATTCACGTCATTCGTTTCCCTCGGCCTGTCTGTCGGTTTGTCTGTCTGTCTGTATGCGTTTTTCTAATCTAGTAAGCTTAGTAACCGCTGGCGCTGCATGGCTTCTGATGAAATTTGGGCAGCGAAATGCTGGGTGGTCGTAGTAGGTAATGTTCCTATAATTTTGAAAATCTGTGCACGGGCGGTAGAGTAATTAGCAAAAAACAAAGAATTTTAAATATTCCTCAAATTTTGTTTTTGTTTAAAAGTTATACCTATACTGACACCTTATCTTGGACACAGTGTATATTGAAAACATCGAACCTCCAAAGTTATCGAAGTTTTTTGTGTCATTATGTGCGAATTTTACAAAAACAGCTCCTAACAAGGTGTTTTTGAATGTTTCTCAAGACGAAAAACGTTGCAGATTAATATCGATCCAAATTTTGGGATAAATGAAGAGTGATTAACAAGACCGTGAATATCTTCAAAGAAGGCCATATTTAGCAGTTCTTCAATAATAACTGTCTATTATGAAATTTCTACAAATACATCGACATTTCTTCAAAACTGTATATTTTCTTTATTTTATATTTATTATATATAAGTTAATAGTCAAAAAACAGGTACAGCTGAACGAATGCTGAACCCTCTCTTAACTAAATTCCAGGACAACTACGCAGCATTTTTTCTTTATTTAATTATGCAGAAAACGATGACTCAAGTCGCATATGTACCTCCTATATTATTGAATGCTTCAAAGAGAGCCGCTATGATCAAAAAAATCTATAATATTCTTGGATACAACGCATCTATATACGTTGAGTCGGCGTAATTCCACTATAGACATGTTAATTAGTTGTATTACTGCTAATTACTTTCCTGCGCTTTCTATATTGAAAAGGAGAAACCACGTACGTACAATGTAAAGCATACATATCGACATTTAGTTCACGTATCTTGGAAATTTATCGGTACAAGCTTGTATGCTAGCTTACAAAAAAAGTAAAAGGTACATTTTATCATAAAGGGGACATAGTAGATAAAAGCTTGTTACAAAGATGGAATGTCTACGGTGAGATCGTTTATCAAGTGTATATATAAAGATCAACAAAAAACACGTCCATTTCTACTGCGCTGCTAATGTGTACTGGAATCACAGAAAAGTGTTTTCAAACAACATTTTACTGAAACTAACAGGCATATAAATGGACAGAATCGTCGTTTAAAAGTTTTTTATAACATAATTTGAGCTACCTCTTAAAAGCTCATTACAGCACTTTGTTTACCTTAACCTTATGCAGTGTGCTCGGATATCATGTTCTTGCTTGGGGATTTCTTAAAAAATATACTATTGATTTTTCTATATATCTTAAAAACTTATTATTACATTATTGATACTTATGTAATGCGGAAAACTTAAAAACAACCTAGTTTCAGTTAATTAAAAACAACTAAAATTGATAAAATCGAAATAAAATCACATGACAGTGAACGCGCCATGATTGGTCACAATAGTTTTTTTAAAAATGAACCTCACATATTGTGTACTTTTAAGCAAAAAGGCGAGATCTTACTAGATGCTTGTGAAAGACATAATTCGGTATAAAGTGGAAACAAAGGATGAATAACGTCAGTAACTTTACATCTTCTGTGAATATTTGTATATAAAGGTCAATAAGAAGTGAGCTCTCAGTATAGATTAAGGTATCTAAATTAAATTATGCTTGTATGGTATACATTTATAATGTATACCATACAAGCCTGACTAAGGTGGGAACTGGGATACTATTTTTAGTAAGATTTTGTTACAAACTATCGAAATTGATAAAATTATACATTTGTTTATATCTATTTTCATTTTTGACAAATGTGTCATCCAGTGTTTATGTTTTGTTTCCAACAATCATAAAATACCTTCGGATGATAGGTATTTAACTATAGCCCTAAATATCCAATAGAATCTTTTCGTGAACCAATATAAGATAGAAGGTGTTTGTCAAGATATAAATGTGGATAAAATCGACCCTTAGATAAATATTAATTACCAACAATGGTGATATAATTTACCTATTACATCGAATTGGTATTCTCAATAAAAAAAAAATCTCGATTTTGTTTTTGGATTATCTCGGTGCATGAAACAACTTGTTTCGACGTTTTTCATCTTGCGGAACTCTTGTCAGGAGTTGCTTTTGTCGATAATGGCACAAAAAAGAACCACTTTTGAGGTTCGATATTTCCAATATATGTTTGAGTATTTAATAATGACAGGAAAATTTAGTAGATCAAACACTGTATCTGTTATCTCTATAACTGCAATGAGTGAAAACTAACATTATGACGTCACATGAGCCTGGTTTTGTTCAGGCCCTTTCAGCGTATCTTCGGTACCGGATTCAAAAATCATTAATTTATTATTTTGATATAACTTGAACTATTGCGAAAAAAAGAAAAAATATTTTTGATATAAAACTTATTATATGAAAACCCAATTCAGGGGCCTTATTCTGTATTTTGTGATACAAGCTGGAAGCACTTTTAAGAAATAACTTCTTGTGGAAACCTAACAATTGGTTATTAATTTATTTTTAGGATTATGCATGCGACGTTTCGAGTAATACGTAGCCATCATTGGGCATCGGAATGTCGAAGTTTTCATTGTATTCAGCATCAACAAACTGAGACAATATTTTCGTATAACTGCACTTCCCTCCTTTTCGAAAATTCAGAAGCCGCCACTCCTGATATCTGATCTTGTATTTCGACCTGGATGTGCTTTTCCTTTAGCTCCCTGTATCAATTTCCCACCGCACTATCTTAATATCCCAGGTGGCTATGATCGTCGCGATCCTTGTTTTCGCTACCCTATTTTGTTTCTTGCGGGCCCCAGAGAGTCTGCTCGTCGCTGTAGCTGTTTAGAAAGCGATAGGGACAAAACGATGTTACGGAAAATTGGAAAATACCGGCACTTAGATCGCAAGCTGCGGTTATATCCAACTAAGCGGTCTCTGTACGACCATTCTTGCCGGCACTAGCGAATTACGTCAATGTCTTGGAATGGTTTCCAATTCTATCTGTACGAGGTGGGTGCTTAGTATTTAGTGCTATTCGTTGTATTTGTCTTTGTATGATCATTATGGGCCAAATAGTGCGATGACCATGGCTTCCATAGATATCTTCGAGCCCGCGCACACAGACGGCGGTCAAGAGTTCTGAGTTCCGCGTTCAGAGTTCTGCGTTCTCTGTGATTTATGGGCTACTTGGTAACAAAGCACACTGCCGGCAGTCAAACCGTAGCGGTCACTGAGAACTCTTGCGTTTCGGAGTTCTATTCACAGAAAGGCAAAGAACGCGTGAACTCCGTTATGTCGGAAACAGAAAAATAAATTGAATTGGTTCGAAAAAGACGTTTGTTATATGATTTAGTTGATAATGATTATAAAAATCGTGATAATGATTGTGGAAATTGTAAAAATACTGCCAACCTCTCTTTTGCAGGAACAGCCTTTCTCCAGTTGGTATCTTGTTTTTCTATATCATGTTTTACTAAACTGTGCAATTCATTGAAGCTGTTTATTGACATACGGAACTATATAAAAAATCGTTCTTTATCTTTAAGCAATTCAGCAAATAGCGTATGAAATTCCCCTTGTGATCTTCTCGCTTGGTGTTAATTGGGTGCACCCAGTGTTGCCTTTTTCTCTTGGACGCCTGCAGGCTCAACAAAACTGGACCGGTGGTAACTGACCGCCGTCTGTGTGCTCTCAGAACTCCAAACAACGAACGCAGAAGTTTGAACGCAGAACTCGGAACTCCTGACCGTAGTCTGTGTGCGCGGGCTCTTCATCATCATCATCATCATCATCATCATCACAGTCACAATGTCTTAACAGGCATGTTGTGAACTCATAGAATGCATTAAGTTGGAGCTAGAGTATTGCCGACACGAATATTAACAATCGTTTTGAGAACTATAGCTCGCCATCGTTCGCGATTTACTGTCCGTTCAGTGGCGCCCTTGATACTCATATCCAGCAACTGTTTCGTCGTATCCACCCAGCGTGCAGGGGAACGGCCACGGCGCTGCCCACTCGGGGCATGACCGTGAACGAAAAGTTTCTCCATATTATCGCTTCTGTGAATATGTCCGAAGAATATAAGCATTCTCGTAGATATCTTACTATAATACCCGCATTGTATAACAAATGCATAGCGCAGGAAAACTGAATAGACTCCCTAAAAATGATATCTGTATATAAAAAGGGTGATCAGGACTATAGTAACGATTTTAGGCCTACAACAATTATTCCCATGATAAGCAAAACTTTTAGGATCATTATTGAAGAAAGGATTGTTTCTTATCTCTCAAAATTCAATATCTTGACGCCTTTCCAAATTGGTTTCTGTAAAAACTAATCAAATGGCTTTTTAACAATAATTGCAGAATACGTCGAGGGCCTAGATGAGGGTCAACATATGAGTTTTGTCATGAGTGACCTCAGCAAAGCCTTCGACACACTGATACTGATCAACAAACTAGAATATTACGGATTGCGTGGAAATATCATGAAATTGATAAGTTCATACCTAACAAATAGGAAAAACAATATGTAATTATGAATGGGAAAGAATCTAAAACTGCAGTAGTTTTAAATGGTGACCGCACGGCTCGGTTCTCGAACCGGTTGTCTACCTTCTGTAAATAAATGACCTTCCCTCCTTGTATATGAATGATAAGTGCATAATATTTGCCGATAATACCACAGTTTGGATCTGGGAGGCAATGCAAGATGGATAAGGCAAAAATCTGGTTCTCAACCAATAAACTTAAACGATAATAAAAGTGAACATACAGGGTTGGGATAAAGTATGGAACCAAGCAAATATCTTTGAAACGGAAAGGGTGGTATTGCTGAAAATTAGCAGGTAAACGTAGTGACGCATAATGCATCTGAAGATATTATGTTAGCTAGTAGCTAGTAAAGATTGACGGTACGGTTTAACCGGAAGTACCGTCGACCTTAATACACCTTTTTTTTTAATACGTCCATAGTAGGTTTAGTATTTGTTTCTGTAAAAATGGGAAAGATAAAGCTTTTTTATTTACTGAAACGTTCATTTTATTTGATGTGTTACAATAAGAAAATTTTAAATGAATTATCTAGGAATTATCTCAGACGTTCAAAATGCCCGCCGTTTACTTCCTGACAATATGCAAGTCTGTTGACAAATTGCTGAGTTACCTTGTCGAATCAATTCACGTCAGGATCAGGACGTCAGGAGGTAAATGGCCGGCATTTTAAACATATGAAGAAGCTTTATCTTTCTCGTTTTTACAGAAACTAATATCCAACCTACTATGGACGTATTCGGAAAAAACTATGTATTAAAATCTGCAAAAATATACCGGGTGTCCCATTTAAATTAAAAATGTTGACGGTACTTTATCCATACTTTATCCCAACCCTGTATATTATTCAGCTCTGATACGGCCAGATCCAAACGGATGAACTACACATACGACACGGTATCTTCCAGGGTGACTCTCTCACTTCACTATAATAGCTCTGCCTCTGTCTAAATCCGATCTCCAACACACTCGACAACACAAACTATTGTTTCAACAATCATCTCCTCTACATGGGTCTATATGCCGCCACTGAAGTACAACTGACAGAACTACTCAGAATAGTACAAGTCGCCAAATCGACTAAACCTCTTCTAAAGGAGCTAGACATTAGCGAAACATATCTTAAATGTGCAAAAACCGAGTTTATAAGAGTTGTTCATGCGCGAAAGGGTTCAGTACCTTATCAATAAACAAAGGTACACCTAAAACTGCAGCACAATGCGAAAACATTCCTGGAAAAATGCTCGAACTGGCAATAGAGGCACATTCTTTTATCGATGAATCCATCTCTAATAGATTCGTCTCAGTCGAACGATTCAAACATATATATTTGCAGAGCCGTTCCCCGTGACTAATGGCCACATATTATGCCTTGTGTGCAATGTCTGCAATGCGCTGCAAGCGCTTTATAGGAAATGTATCGCCAGATTTATAACGCTGCGGATGTCAGACAGCGTGTGGCGATGGCTCTTTTTGTTCGATCAGCACAACTCGACGAACTCTGTGGATCGTTGAAAAGTTCACGACGAAACCTTAAATTCTTCAGGTTGGAGTCAGAAGAGCACACAATGTCGACTGTACAATCCACACTCTGATAAAACTAAGCTTTCGAAGCCCGAAGAGAATCATTTGAAACTATGCATACAACGTAATTTTAGACGTTTCTATTCATATAACTGAAATATGAGTTTTATTTCAAATTGTGATAATTGTGAAGAAGAAGTTTTATAACAAAACTCAATAATTTGCATATCAAAACAAACATTAATTTTTAAATCCACTACCGAAGACACGTTGACAGCTCCTGAACAGAACCTAGTGCGTGTGACGTCATAATGTTAGTTTTCAGTCATTGCAAATCGGTACAGTGTTTTGCCCTAATGATGAAGGCATCAGGTGCAAAACGTCTGGAACACAATCTAGAGCCTTTGGGCGACTCATGATTCACCAAACCTCCGAACTTACGCGTTGTAGCACACTAGCGTGTGCATGAATAGAAATATACAGCAAATAACAGTAGCATGTACTAAGCCAATTAGCAAACACTCTATATACGAGTAGAGAAATTCCAAGAAAGTAACTTTTTGAATTAAAAAAGAATGCACTAAATTATAGTTGAAGTAGCCTAAGAAGAAGCTAACGTGCTGTTATTTTTTACTGTGTTCTGATTCTACATTTGTTATAGGTTACAGGTAAGGCAAGATTCCTTGACAATAATCGTCAAAAATAACGAAATAATCACCCAAAATTAAAAATAATGAAATGAAATGGTTTATAATAATTGAAAATGGAGTTATAGAAAGGTTTTTTCGAGGCCCATAGACAACAAACATAATAGACAGTTTTTAAAAAACCGGACAGGAAAAATCACTATACTGATATTTATGAGATTATTTCTTACAGATATAACACTGATGAACCATTTTTCACCACTTCTCATTACTAAGTACACACGATTTTTGGACTAAAGTAGGTGAGCTCAGTCAAGCTATCAACTGGTATCTGAATCTGTCACCTTCCCTTTGTCATTTTCACTATTGTTGGTCCGGTGTTGCCACATATCAGGATTTTATTGAAATTTGGGGAATTTTCTTGGGTATAGAGAGATGGTTTTCTTTAGTTCTTGTGAGCCAGGACGTTTAAAGTCATATTACCTACGAGGGGAGATATGTGCTATTATAAAATTGCTCTAACAATATGACGTCACAACTATGTTAAATAATTAATTGAAAAAAACATTTTTCTAAATTTTTAAAAGGCAACTAAAAGAAACCGAACTACTGTCGGTATAAGCAGTAATCTCTTCTCAACCAACAGCTTTGGGCGGACGAGTTGAGAAGAGTCAGGACACCTTCTTGTCCTTGGGGGATGAACCAATAGATACATCTGGTCAACGGCGCGAGGATGTAGAAAGCAAATGGGATACTACTGCATTAAAGATCTTAAAGATATCCAAGAGAAACTCGTAAAATGTGTACATTGAGTTCACAACATGTCTGTTAAGACATTGTGACTATGATGGTGATCAATATTATTTATAATAAATTGTCAGAATACATGAACAAAAGATCGAACTTTTTTTTTAATATCTCAATTATGAAGATACGGGAAAGCCCCTTGATAGCATCGATTTGGGGATTTTACCATCATGTGTCATCACTTAATTATTAGGTGGAATATAAAAGCTTTTTTTCGTCGCTCATAAGACATGCCTCAGGAACTCCAAGGATCAAGTTTTGGACCATTTAGTAGTTTTGTTGTATAGTATAAACGATTTAATTCCTGACTTACAATGTTCAAAATTAAAAAGCTCTTGATCCATGGCTTTGTAGAAAGACAATCAACCGATATATCATCAGTACATGCAAATCAAAAAGCTGACAAATATTTTTATTAAATATTTCATTTACCTGGGAGTTGTCTGATTAGTATTGTTACCAAAAATATATATTTATACTCATCATCTTACTACGGGTCAGTAAGTCAGCGTGATTAATGACTTGCCACCCCGGTAGGCCGATTTTTCTTATTTTTAACAGGTGTCAAGAAGGTATCTATGCGTCCAAAAAAATTAAAATTTTCAAATAAATTCTAGCCACGCCCCAAGAAGGAATGGGATATACTTTTCTATGTCTGTTTTAAACCTCATGTAATCGGAGAAAATTTGACTATCACTTTAGTATTTTAAGGGAACTGGACGTTAAAAAGACTAATGACTTTCTACCCCACCCAGTTTACAATAGGCTGATCGATGATTTTTTATTCATGACTAAAATATTTATACACTAACTGTCTATTTCAAACGGATCTGAATATGTTGTAAATTAGAAACATCTTTCTAATTTTTTGCCTATAGAATTACAATCGTGTAAATTAGTCTTAACACGGTAAAATGGCATGCCTTGGCTACATTTCGAGCACATTTTTTGTAGGTGCTATTAACTCATTTTATGAAATAAAAACACAAATTTGTAGGTCTTATATAATTTTTATTCAAATGTCATGAATTCATTATAATTATGTTGCTAAGTTAGGCCATTGGATTTCAGGTATCCTAGCATATGTATTATAATTCATATTCTAATTATTTCTGGGGGGTAATGGGATATTTTGGGAGGTTATGGTTATGGCCATGCTGCACCATTACTTCTTTTCATAGCACGCATCTGAATATCAATAAAACCGGGCACAAATTTCCCCGCTACAGCACTTTTACGAGTCTTCTGAGAAGCAATCCAACGAAACCTATCCTCATATCAGATTTACGGGGTTCTTGATCCATTCCCAAATAATTTCCCCACCCCTGTACCGTACATTGTTTGTCGAACAGCGACCTGCGATAAGGGCCTCACGTATCCCGGAGTTTTTCAATCTGGCACGATTCCATATGCAATTTCGGCAGTATAGTGAAAGATTACCTGAACTCTTAACGTTTATCATGGAAATATGACTCGCCCGGAATGTGTTGAACGTGAGCTGACTGCCTGATTAGGCATTTTATTTGTACTGATTTGAATCTGGCGTGTTTTCTCGGAAATTTCACGCGAGAATGAAAATCGTCAGCGAGACTGCGGATAGGTGGGGGCACTATGAAGCTGGGATAAAGAATATTGGAATCCTACATTGAATATTATTATTTATTATATAAAAAACAAAAAAATGCAGCCCGGGCTCCGACACACCCAGTTGCTATTCCATTACCCAGTGCCGACTCCTCACACCGACCGTGATGTGAGCAATCACTGGGTCCGCAAATCGTGCCCCCTAAGTAGACAAAGGGACCCGAGGATGACTGCCTTCTGATTTTGGCAGCCAAGATGTGCGCCGCCGCACGGCACACCGATATTGTGCGCAGCGCAGAGAGCAGCGTATTCTTCATTCCACCTAGGGATGCTATGATCATAACCAGCAGACTTACAATGTAGTGATATCGTCTGTTTGGAAAAAGACTGTTTTATCTCAAAAAATGTATATTTTCAGGAGAGCTCGCTAAAGTTTTATGAAACTGGCACTGCAATCATTTTCCATTCAACAAAATTAGTAAAAGGATTAATTATGAGTTAATGAGCATAGTGACACTTGCTCAGAGTTTGAGCATTTTGTGTGTTTGTAATGAGTCCATATTTTATTTTTTATAATTTTTTTTTTGAATTGTGACAGTCTTTTATCATATTTTATTTTTTTATTTTTATTCTGAGCTGTACTGTCTCAGAATATGACACTTTTGTACCAAAGAACTGCGACGAAAAGTATGTTATTTTGTTTTGTGATGGTCTTTTAGCAAAAAATACATGCCTTATTGTTTTAGTAATAAAACTGACATTCTGTTGTCTTGCTTTAACGCTGCGTCGCGAAATAAAGATATGGTAAAGAAGCGAGGTAAGCTTATGATACTTTTAGAAGAAAATATGCATTATTTGAAGATGGTTAAACCAAAAACCTTAAAAAGTGAACATTTTGACATATGACAGTCTATTCCAAACAGACGATATTTGGTCCGTTTTTCCTTCTCCTTAGAGACGACATTCACCTCGGCAGCTGCCGAAAACTCCATAACGAATATCGTCTTCTGTTGGTAGTTAAGAACCACTATGTCGGGATTTTGGCCTGTCCAGCTTGAGCGAATACACATTTCAGTATTAGAGGCCGAAACACTTTGGATGCCAATTGTTTCGTCTGACGACTACGCCCGGAGCTACGCCACTTACAATTTTTCCAATTCCTACGCGACATTACAAAATTGTAATTATATTGAAAACCGTTAAAGATAACCACATATGCCTTGATGAAAGAGAATTTAATTTCACATCTACTGGTGTGAAACTTATCATACCATCCCATTTGAAAAAAAAAAGTTTTTAACGTTAAACTTTTAAAGTTTAAAGTTTAAAGTTATTTTTAAATTCCTAGTCTATAGATTTAATGTGCTTTGAAACAGCGATCTTACTGAAACGCAAGTATGTTTATTGCTCGTGTTAAAACCGAGAACCGCATCTTTCTGTCGTAATTAGCTTCCGATATATCAACATTTTTTGTAAAGTACTACAAACGTCAAACTTTCTAAAGATTGCTGAATAACTTCGAAAATAGGGTTCGTAGTCATAAACTGTGGTCAACAAACTGGCCTTAAAAATCGATGCTGAATTCAAAAATGTAATAAAGTGCTATTCAAAATGAGGAAGTTGATTCACACTTCCGGTATATCCGGATTTCCGCCATCTTTGAAATTATTTTCTGCAAGAAGACCATTTGAATTCAAACTTTTTTTATTCAAGCCATTTTCTTCTAGTTTAAACGGTAAGGCCACTAGGGAGCACTGCGTGCTTCTGGGGCCACCCTGTGTATATTGTTTGGTATACCTCACATCCTAGAAAAACAAAAGATGAGTACTTCAACAATCATTAAATGTACCGTGGTGACTTTTGGAAGTAGTAAACTTATACACAAAAATTTGCTTAAAGTGAGACTGTTTCATGAGATATTGATATTTTTGGTTATGCTTGATTTCGTCATTTATTGCCTCCTAGTTGTTCCCTCATTTTAATTTTTAGTGGAGCTCAATCCTGTGCATAAAATTTAAATCACAGGTACATATAAATAATACTTTAGATACTTCTTTAAAATTATTTGTTGAGTTATGACTACGCATCAACACAAGAACAATCCCTGTATTTGAGAAGCTTCCAAGCTGAATGGATATTTCTAACTACTCTTATTCACGAGGTGGGTTTTCCTAAGGCAGTTTGACATATTTTAAACTTTCATGCCTCTAGGGAAATCACAGATTATCCTGAAGAGGGATCTATGATGTGGAAAGATCCTATTACTCAATTTGACGTTACCTTTAGTTCTTGTCGTGGATTCCTAATAATCAATGAAGTTAAGAAAAGGAGATAGCTTCCTTTCTCGTAGACAGAGAGATCCTTTAGTGAGGGACGGCATCCATGAAGGGATATAAAGGCCGAAATTCGCTTTCTTTTGCCTGGTTTATTTAGAGATCCCTTTTTTTCTATTTAAGAGGATAGGACGTCATACCAGCCTCTTCCAGGAATGGGTAGAGTGCGATTTCTATTATAGGCACAGTAAAAGAATCTCTATCGAAGAGGCTGACAGCATTTTCAAAATCACATCTTTTGTATCGTCTTGTTGCTCTTAAAGCACTATTGATATTGCTGACAGTTACAAGAAAATTTCCTTCACACTATAATATCACAAAAATATGTCGATTTGTGTATTCGGTTCTGTAGCAGACGGTCTCAAAAATTCCATTTTCCGTGCACTTTTCTAAATAATAACGATATAGTATATACGCCCTAGGATCAACTTGGCGCGGCTATCCTAAGAACACTGCACTAACGGTCACAGGCCGTCGGCCGTACAGTGGTTCAATATTCGACGGTTATTTGGCTGATTCTTTGGGAATATCATTTATGGCTTTGGGGGCCAGACTCTTTGGCCGGCGGCGTCCTACTCGACATAGTAACTCATCAGAAAGTATCCTGATTCAATAGAATATTTATTTCTTTATGTGGTCTTACTTTCTTCGGACATATACACAGAAGCGATAATATGGAAAAACTTGTAGTTCAGGGTTATGCTCCGAGTGGGTGGCGCTGTGGCCGTTCCCCCATACGCTGGGTGGATATGACGAAACAGTTGCAGGATATGAGTATCAAGAACGCCACTGAATTGACAGTCAATCGCGAACGATGGCGAGCTACAGTTCTCAAAACTATTGATAATATCCATGTCGGCAATACTCTAGCTCCGACTTAATGCATTTTACGAGTTCACAACATGTCTGTTAGGACATTATGACTATGATGATGATGTATTTTACGCCGTCGGTCACCACACAGGTGGTCGATAGTAGTTTGTCCATTCAGCAACACGAGATGAAATTTAGTGATTTTTACCATATATTTACATATAATGTTAGGATTTATCGAACTCTCCCGATAGTTTGCTTGGTTTCAGTAAGGATTAGAGATACATGTTCAAATGATTTCTGGTTGTAGACTAAAGACGCAAAGACATCGAATCAGTAGAAGACCTAGCATTATGCTGTGAATGCGAAACAAAAGAATCACTAACTTCTCAGAAAATAGGCATTTATTGAATCAACGCCTGGCGGTTATTAAACATTGTCTTGTTGATGTTGACAAAAATTGATTTCTTTTTATTGACCCGTGAACAGCAAACATCAAAAAAAATTATAAACGCTATGCCTATTTCCCAGTCAGCAACGTTCAGAAAACAAATTACTAATAGCTGTTGTCGTTCGTAATATTAATGGTCGATGTTAATAGATGTATGGTCAACGTTTAATTCAAATGGATTCATATGTGGTAGTAATTTATTAATTCAACGTGCAGAAACGTAACGAACACAAAAATTGATGTACGACGTTTCATTGTATTGATGACTGAAGACCACGTACTTTTTCGGTCAGCGATCGGAATCGAGAGGACTTTGCTCCTGCGGAGGTGTGTTTTGAGTACCTTTTAAAGGAGCTGAAAAATTGTTTATACCTTGCACTAGAAGTTTGAGTAATAATCGGCAATTCATTTGGAGAATATGCGGAGGTGAAGCATTCCTTCACTGTACTATAAGATTGGTTGTACAGCAAGTTTCTAACGCCGTTTGGAGTATTTGGAAATGTATTAAAAGCTTGATTGTCCAATAGTTGCGGCCATCTTGATACTGTGTGACCAACGCAAATTGACCAGCGAAAAGAATTCGGGGAAGAGGTAAGGTCGTTGCCATAACTCTTAATAATTCTATCGTATTTCCTTATTTTACGACTTGTTCTATTTTATATATAAAGCAAACGACAAATAATTTATATTCACTTAATATTCTATTTATCTATTTAGTAAAACTTATAACTACAACCGGCAACAGCAGATTTTATTCCCATCGTAAAGATGGTCCAGCATCGAGATTGGATAATCGCAGCAGACGATATTTAATGTCCCTGTTATACTTATGTTTTCTATCCCTTTTTAGACTCGACATGATAATAACGATCGCTACCTGAGGGAACCTCCCGCTCCCCTTCCTCATGCCGCGCTGGTCAATTTACGATGGCCACATATAAGGGAATTAAAACCTCGCTGGATGAACTGATGTAGTTAGAAGCGTTTCAAACTATAAACAGGTTGAGACTTATACGTCATTACCAATTAGTTATTATATTGCATAAAAAATCTGGACCAGGCCATCGGCAAGTCTTGACTGCTAACTAAAGGACCTATAATACGAATCTAACTTTGGCTGTACAGAGCTTAGTGACCTGAAATAACTCCTACCCATTTATCCTTTATTCAAGGGAAAAATACTGGAAGACTTTGCCGTGAAATGTTTCGATACCATAAAATATTCACGATTCCGATATTGTTTTTCCGATACGAGTACTTTGGAAAAGTAAGAAAAGTTTAAGGCGTAAAAATTCACATCACTTACGACTTTACCGATTTATGTGACAAATGGTGATATTTCCTCTGAAAATAAAAGAAAATAAAGAACGGTCTAGCGAATATTGTACAAGTGGGTTGGTTTTAGTGGATTTCTTTTTTTATCGGGACATATTTTTTGTCTGTGGAAACTTTCGGCCATTTTGAATGTATGATTTATTTTATGTTGGTGGAAGCCGTAACAAAAATCTGACTATTGCTGCTAAATTAGACATGGCCATTTTCACAAAAATTTCAATGAGGTTAACTATCGTGTCATTTAAAGTACTCTGGAATTTTAGTATGATACAATATCTTTCATATAATGAATGATTTTCACGGATATCTTACAGGGTGTGTTCATATCCAATATATGTTATGGGCCTCATAAATGTAGGTTCGAAATTTCTTGGGGTAAAATTTGCATATTTGGGGTTGTTACAGGTTGAATGCTCCATTATTCCTTTTATTTATGAAACACGGTATCATATCATCTGAACAGATTTTTGTTTATTTTTCGTGCCCTGATAGGTTGTTTTTACGTAGGAAAATTGAAAAACATTTATTTGACTTAAAATTTGAAATAAAATAACTAACAAAGATTGATAGTGGTAATCCTGTATTGTTGGAAATGCTATCAAACTTACCTGTGATTGAAGTTTCCTTAATCTACTAATTTCTCAACGTAAAAAAATCAGATTTGAACGTCTGAGCTAAGGTGATATTGTATTTCATACATACCTAGTCTACTTATACCAAAAATGGTGATTTGCGTCTAAACGGTTCGTATAAAAATCCCATATATGATACATAATGTCACACTAGAATTCACCAAGGATTCCAAATATGCAATAATATTGTAACATACATACGGTATATTGTGGCATTCGTGTATTAGTTATCATGCATGATGTAAAGTCAAAGTGTTAGGTTAGATATGTGTAAACGTCATAGAATCGTCTGGAATTTTTGGGACTGACGGACGAGCGTTCTAGAATGTCATCTGAATGTATCGAATATTCTAGATGGTTCGATGAAGTATATAAGGCACCACGAGTAGCGTGGCAGGCAGTAGTTCAGTTGAGTTGAGTTGTAGCTGAGATAAAGTTAAGAGATATTGTACTGAGTTGTGAAATAAAACGGTGAAAGTTACGTCCAGTTTGATACCCTGGGTGAAGAAAAAGAGGCCGTCGTGACATTATATTTTAAAAAAATATATGAATCACACTGTATAAACGTCAAAATTTTAATAAAAATATTTTAACATCATAGCCCTCAAGGATCCTTACCAAGGCGAGGTGACAGATTTTTGGAATGTTTTAGTAAGCCTACAATCTCACTCTTGGCCCACCCTGTATAAACAACATCCACCGACGGAGAAAGAGCAGCTTGTTTGTCCGCCTGGTCGGCCATTTCATTTCCCAGGCAAATAATATTTTGTTTCCAACATCCATAAATGTTTTTAATCTCACAAGGCACATCTGAGCAAGTGGATCACGTGAGTGCGTCCTTTTCAATATCCTAGTTATCATCTTCTTCAGGTGCCATGGCATTTCGGTCCCGAGTGGTACGAAGCAAAGACGATGTATTCATACCAGTCCAGTCACGTATGTTTTTTTAACCAGGGATGTTGTCTGCGACCAGGACCACGTTTTCCTTCCATTTTTCCTTCTGTTATTAGTTTTAGTATACCATACTTGTTGCTACGATATATGTGGCCCAGATAAGCGGCCTTTCTTCTTTTAATTGTAGTATATAGTCTAGTAACTCTCTTTCCCTTCCCATACGTCTAAGCACTCCATCGGTAGATATATGTTGAGTCCATGATACTTTTAATGATCTACGGAAGGTCCACATTTCAAAAGCCTCGAGCCTGTTCATGATAACTACTTTTAGGGCCGGTTGTACAAATGCGGGTTTAACACGAGCTTTGTTAAGCCTAAGCTTAGCTAAGCTCAGACTTAAAGTCGACATCCCTTGTACAATAGTCGGCTTAGTTAAACCTGGTTGATAATGAAATTCACTTGATGCCAACTGTGGCATCAACGAAGCAATACGTACTGACATAATAATCTGAAAAATTCCCTTTTTTGGTTAGGCACTTATGACAGTTTGTGTCAAATTTCAGCAACGACCGTTTCTGTCTCTGTCCTTTCATTTACTCTCTTCGTTAAATCAGACACAAATCTATGACCTAATAAAGTGACAAGCAATTTGAAGGTTCCTCCTTGACATATCATGTCACTTGAATCAGGTTAGGTTTAAACCTCAGCTAAGCTCGCGTTGAGCTTCCGCTTACGTATACTCTGTTACCTGATACTTTAAACTGGCTTGACGTCTATTTGATAGATATCAGCTGACGAAGAAGTGTATCTCAAATTTAATTTTTTACTAGTGGTGTTGATTGGCAATCCTGTGATCAAGACCGTATTAGTAATATTCTTACCTCATTTAAAGCGTAATCATCATCATCCAGACCAGCCATACTGATATACTGAAAGAAATGCCGGATTTTCCGAGAAAATGTAAAATAAGCATAGAGACCTCACAGCATAGACCAAAAACACCAAGTGTCAATTACTCGTCATTAGTAGTACTTGCACTCAGTACAGCCCTGTATTCCTTCAAAGCTTAAAATTGATACGTCAAAACTCAATCTGGGGTATTTTTAATTATCACTAGCCGAACAGCTGTTCGCTGTTGACAAGGCTGACAGTTTAAAGTATCGGGTAACAGGGTATAAGCTCGTGTTAAGCTTGGAGTGGGGGGTTAAGCCAGGATTGTACAATGGACATTTTGCAACTGACGTGATTTAACGTCGGTTTACCTTAAGCCGAAGCTTAAGCTCGCATTGTACAACCGGGCCTTAATGTCCATATTTCTGCTCTATACAAGAGAACTGACTGCTCGTATGCCTTTACAAAATGGTATCTTAGGTTTAAGTTCAAGCTTGCGTTATATACTAGGCTTTTCATCTTTAGAAAAGTGGCTCTGGCTTGTTCTATGCGTGATCCTACTTCAACGTCAGGGTCTACATTTGTCACAGCTGCCAAGATATTTAAATTTCTCAATTTTCTCTATTACGGTGTCATAGATGTGTATGTTCAGTTGTGGGTCTTGAGATTTTATTACGGCGATTCTTTTAGCTTTTGTTACATTAATTTTCATGTTTGGTTGATCTACCTCTATAACTTTGTTGATTAGCCGTTGAAGGGCTTCTAGACTGTCCGCAATGATAACCCTGTCGTCTGCATAATGTGTGTTGTTCAATATCTTGCCGTTAATTTTTATGCCATAGTCATCATCGCCTATTGCTTGGTGAATATGTGTTCAGAGTACATATTAAATAGTATTGGCGACTGTTTATAAAATTTCTAAATCCTTTTCTTCTGTCGTATTATTTTATAAATGAAAAAACCAAATTGCCAGATCCCGGGCTAACATCCAGCGAACCCTGCCTTGATTGACAATCGAGAATATCTACATGCCTCCATTCATATTCATCGGGAGTAGGAACCTCGAAGTTCAGAAACATCTGTCGTCATCCGCTTCCGCACGTGGAAAGATTTTGATTATTCAGGAGTACCTATACATCCCTAGCTCATGTTAAGAAAGTTTTCCTTCGTGTTTAATTGTGTCTTCCCCGGAATCTCCTTTATCGAGAAGGGTCGGATTTACGTAGGATAAACACAAGGATCTTGAGAAAACAAGTCAATATTTGGGCTGTGATCTGTGTTGGATTATACAGGTTCCACAGCTTTCAGGGTTATTCATATTCGTGAACAAAATATACAACAAGCAATTATACTCCACATACGCGTAGATCGGTAAAATGTTATGTAAACACAAGTTTACTGTAATGCAAATTTAATCTTCAAACAGAAACTATTACACATAGTACAAAATTAGTTGAATTTTAGCTACATAGGAAAACTAGAATACCAGGTTTAAAGAGTTCGGTCAGTTTCATATCCAGGCTATGACAGTAACCAAGGATATGTATAATCTGGACATACGAGGGTTGCTCTATATCTCCGTCAACTCACCAGTACGCAGACAGCTGTTTCACGCTTATTAGCGAGCAGTGTACCATAGGTCGATTGACGGAGATAGAGAACATAAGAATTTTCATGTCTATCAGACATGTAAAGCATGTGAGAGTAGGTAGATCTTTTCTGCCGCCTAATGTGGACATAAGTATTTTGTTACTAGTAAACTGTTGTCTAGAGCATGCTTTAAAACTCAACAAAATGGGACAATTTCCAACAGTAGTTTCAAAAGGATCAGATTACATTTCTAAAGCGTCAATTGTAGATTCAGATGACAGATGTCATGTGTAAATTACAATTGACTGATTGAAACTACAATTATTGAGTCTTTAGAAATGCTGATCACTATGAAAGTACTGTTGGAAATCTATAAAAATATTAGATTTCATCAATCATTGAAACATAGTTTTATAAAAATTTCACATTGTTCCTGCCCACTGACGAAAAATAAGACATGAACTGTCATCCAGTCACAAAAATACTTTAGCCTGGCAACCAACATTGCTTGTGGGTGAGAGGCCAGATACGATTGGAGATGGGAAAAATGGCGTCCGCCTTAAGACTTTATAACCTAGAGTTTAAAATCATTTGTTTTGGCAAAAACAAAATGTCGCACAATAAGAAAATGAATTTTTATGAATGGACACTGTAGTGGCTTGGTAGTGGCAGTAGTGGCGTACGCCGAGAAAGCGCATATTTTACAAGGCCAGGTTGCCACATTTAATCTAATTCACTAGACGTATAGACTCATTATACAGAGTGTTTCCTAATGATAGGCCGTAATTCCAACGGCGGATTTCTGATCCAAATTCAAGTAGAAAGTTACTAAAGATTTTAGTTTTCAAGATACATGATGGCAAAGTTTGGCGTAATTTTATTATTAATGTTTTAAGGATCATTGCGCAGATTTTTTTGTAATTTGGCACTGTTTTTACTGCAGTAAGACACAGAAGCCAACACTGACTAGAAGATAATTATCATTTCCAGTAGCGTCTTTGGGGCAGTCGTTCGATGAGTATTAGTAACAAATGTACCCCTTCAAAAAATCAAATTCTGTTTTTCAGATTAAGCAGATCAAATCAAAAGCAAGTTGACTGTGTTCTTCGGATAACATTTACTTAATAAGCCATTTTTTTAACCTAACAAATGAAAAGTAATAACAGATTAACCTAATAGTGCTAGTGGGTCTCATATCAGTGCCAAGTATAAAAAGAAAACATAGAAAAACCGCATCAATGTTATAAATAACACTAAGATCTACACCTGTCAGAATTGGTTTTAAAACTGTTGGTCGTAGTGGGGTACGCCACGCATTCTGAAGTTGGGTAAGTAATGGCGAATTTTTTCTGAAAGGGACGTACCGTATATTGTTGGATGGCACAGCTTTTCCTCTGGGTTTGAGAAAGGATGAAATATTCATTAATATTCATCCGCAATGTCCCATCAGATGTTGGTCAAATACTAAGCTTATAACTCCCCACCATGAAAGTCGATGACTTCATTTATTCATCCGATACCTAGGTATATTGTATTCACGACTTTCCATGGAATGTAACATTGCTATTATTCTGGGTAAATGAATGAAGTTTATAAAAAATGATTGATTTCCTGAAATTTCTCGTTACTGTTCAATAATTTATTTTATTTTTTTCTAGGTAAGTGTCATTGCAATGTTACGGACATCAAAGAAATGTAAGTAGATTTAGAACAATTTATACAAATAACACATCCCACTAAATTTAAAGCACAAGGTTTGTTGATAATGAATAATTCTTACGTATGCATATGCCTATACAGGTTATGTATTGTAGAAGTCCGATATATATGAGTTGTTTACATTTCTTTCAGGTCTCAATCACTGTCGATACTTCTATAGTGCAGTTGCGTTATTATGTAGACCTGAGTAGTGATAAAACCGTGACTATCCATACAAAATATATATTATAATAATTCACAAAGTGGTAGGACTTCAAAATAATCGAAAATACCTATTTGCAATAGATAAAAACACAATAAATTGACCT
The DNA here is from genome assembly GCA_951848785.1 of Callosobruchus maculatus. Taxonomy (NCBI): domain Eukaryota; kingdom Metazoa; phylum Arthropoda; class Insecta; order Coleoptera; family Chrysomelidae; genus Callosobruchus; species Callosobruchus maculatus. Next base: position 5,324 of record CATOUR010000207.1, on the reverse strand, counting down.
ATTTATTGTATATTATCATCTGATTATACACAGATATATAAAATTTTGACTACACTAATGACCGTGCTAGCACCCTAGCCAGCGCAGCAAAAAATGCCAAAAGGGATTACAGTCATCCGACTCGTCGGGCGTCTTGTGAAGGATTAAGAAGTCCTTTGTAGTGTCGGCACTCGGTAGGAGCACAAAAAATGTAAACAGCTCATATATTTCTGACGTAAGGGTAGGTCGCCATAAGAACCCTGGTGATGTTCCGTGCAATTGTGGATGAAATCTCGTCGTTTAACGCCAATCGAACGCACTAAAGAATTTTCTAATGCGAAGGCCTGTGGAATTTTCCAACCAAACCAACCCTATATTTCTAGTAACTGCATATTTGCAGCCAAAACAATCGCTTTTCTGTATAAAAATATGAAGAGGTGATAAATCAAGGAGGGTCCTTTATTTAGGGTCATTTCTCCCTTAATTATACACCATTAGTGTGCTTTTCGCAGTAAATTAGAAGAGGAGCAGCAAAAATAAAAAGGATCAGGCATCCTAATCAAGTGCATACAAAACTAATGGTTGGGTGGATATTTTTTGTCGCGAACTGACTCAATTACAGCCAGGAGCGTAACTAAGTAGATTGTGTATACTATATCTGGCATACCCGACAGGATATTGACAGCATATTGACACAGACTTTAAAATCGTATTCAAAGGTTCGAGGATTAGTGCAAAAGCCCCATACACTTCGCCAAGGGACGTTCTAGAAGCCTCTGAAAGTCTGATAAATCCAAATAAGCTAAATCTGGACTGGGGTCTACCTGCGTGACACCTGAAAATACTTGGTTACCGGTAATAATCCACGTCATCTCAATTTCTAGGTTGGGTATATAAACAGGTTAGATAAGTGCTAAGGGTGATCTCAGTTCTCCTGAGTAATCTTGTAATCGTTGATGCCGTGGATGGTTAAAAATTGTCCAAATTTAGTTTTATCATGCACAGCTTATTCACGCCATTGTTCTTTTATTTCTCATCGAACATATTGACTTTACTCCAAAATTCCAGAGCTCCATTTCGATGGGTAGTCGTATTCAATTAGTAAAATTATCTAATCATAATGCATAAGGCAATAAATTGATCTATTATAGTGGAATAAAGAAAGGATGGTAGCTTATATAGTTATAGAACAATTTACCTACTATGAATGCAGTCACGGTTTTACATCCATAATTTTGGGTATGTAGCAATAAACAATGATTTGCGTCAGTATGGCTGACTAATTTATTAAAAAAAATATGGCTACCAGCAACTTTGTCACTTCACATGATCGCTCCGCCTTTATAAAGTAGGTGCTACTGTGCGATGAATATAAGTAGTCAGTGCGTAGTAAAAGTTACAACAAAATCCGACCTCATAGTAATTTCTACCATTAGGGCTCAAATGTTACTCTGTAGTAGCAATAACTTCTCCCGATTTGGCGCAATTAGGCTTTTTTCTACGGGGTCATCTATTGTAGTTAGTCGCCAACCTGAAAGTTTGGATGACCATAGTCACGCATCATCGAAAGCTGCCATGATATTCCACAACATCCCCTATGCCATTGTTTGGCCAATAATGGGCAACATTTTGCAATAAAAAGTGATATTTTTGTGTGTTTTTATTCGATTAAACAAATTAAGGTGTAGACATTAAGATATAAAGGTTTTTATAATTCACTCGAAAACCAATCGACCGATTTTTAGAAATCAAACGTCAAAATAAAGTAGTTCGACATACCTTTGAAAAAAGGTATTGATACCCTTGTCATTTGAAATTTTTAAGGAGTTGACTCTGGAGGGCACAGTTTACAAGCAGGAAGTAGTTTTTAGTGAAAAAGCTGTCCCCCTTGACAAATCTTTTGAAGTGTTTGTAAGAACCCTGTAATTGGATCTAATGTGTTGATATTGTAGTTGTTATCATTTGCCCATACGATGTTCTTATTTCGTCTCTACTAACCCTTTTTGCATTTGGTCCAAGTCTACCTTTAGCATGATGTAAAAACTGCTTATGCTGCTTGGGTTGCACTTGGAAGTGAAAAATTTCTAAATTTCCTAGTAACAATGCCTGTGGAAACGTTCACACCAAGTCTCTTTCATCTCGGCTGCCTTTTGAACGCCCTTTCCCACGGCCCTGTGTTGCCCATCCAAGGCGAAATTCGTCCCCAACAACGACCAATAGCGCCCCGCAAAGTGCTCGTTCTCTCCATTATCTCGTCCATTGCTGCGACATTCTCTTGTTTAATGAACGAACACTACACCCTCATTGTCCTTGCCGCGCTATTCTTCCACCACTACTGCTGCAGGTTTGTTTTTTCGGGACCTCGGGATCTCTTATTACGTTATGCACGAAAGGCATTCCGAGATGCAGCTATTGCAAGCAAGTAATTACTACTGTATGCAGAAAAACAATGCATTTTGATAACGATGGCTAAAGTGGAATGCAGATTGAATACAACGGTTTGATTATAGTGTTTTTTTACCCATTCTAATTTCGGAAAGGTAGATTTATTATAGGTTTGTGAAAAAAATTAAGCAGAATACCCGTGTTAATGACTAGAGACCTCTACTTGCTGACGTCTATTATACAAAACGTTACTTTTTCCTTCAGATTGAGATAAGTTTAGGCCAAAGGAGCGTTTGTATTTTTTTTCTATAAATTATAAAAACGTCTCATCGCTTACAGCGAAAAAACCATGAATGATGTTCTTATTTCACCTCTACTAACCCTTTCTGCATTTGGTATAAGTCTACCTTTAGGTAGCAACCCACCATTTCGTTTTGCGTAAAAAATACTTATGTACACAATGATACAAAAAATTTATTTATTATATCGGGTGTCCAAGAATTTTCTTGACACGCTGTATTCTCGTAACAAAAAAGAAGTTCAAACAAAAATTGAGTGATATTTTTGAAGGTACTGTCTATAATACCATGCTTTTTTTCTGTACGTCATCCACGAAATATCACGCCCCAGTTTCTGTTTTCAAATAGCACCCCATAGGTTTTCCTACATAAGTGATGTCCCTATTTCATTTAAAATCTTGTGGTATCTTTGATTTTATACGAAAACTTTTTTTCGTAAAATCAAAGCATAATAGAAATGATACAATATAATTTGGTTGACGCGTAATATTTTAGGAAAAAAACGGATAGAAAAGAAAACCAAGTCAGTTTTTAAGGGTACTGAATGACTTATGATACCATTCTTTCGAAAAAAAACATCTTTTTTATCCTCTTTTATTAAGAAAATAGTACTCCTCAAACAAATTCTTATTTTTTTTTATCTTATGCTCATGATGACAAAATTGGTTTGTATATGAAATCAAAGGCACTACAGGATTTTAAATAAAACGAGGACTTACTTCATTTATTCAAAAAAGCTGTGGGTGCTATTTGAAAAAAAATGTTGGGGGTGTTTTAGGGTTGAAGTACAAACAAATTTATCTCGAATGTATGGTATGACATACATACTGAATGGCATTCAGTTCCTTTGAAAGGGCCTACTTAATTTTCTTTTTTATCTGTTTTTGCTATAAAAACATTATGCAACAAGCAAATCTTTATGATGAAAAAAAAGCTTGTGGATAAAATCAAAGGTACTGCAAGGTTTTAAATAAAATAAGTTTGTGTAGGAAAAGCTATTGGTTGTTTTTGAAAAAAATGGGGGGTCAGTTGTAAGGTATGAAGTTTAAAAAATATTTTGAAATCAAGGTATGATAGACCCTAGTGTACTTTCAAAAATACCTCTGTTGTCGTTTGACACATGGTACATGACCAACCCCGAGAAAGGTAAAAAGAATTACAGGATCGGTATCATTTATCATTAGTTGGGTATAGTGTCCCAGCAAAACTACTTTCTATGGCCGAATCCGAATCAGAAATCGAATTTGGGCTTTCGTTACAGTTTCGGCCGAAACCGAAACATCAATATAACGTTAATCATTTTTTCGTGGGAATAAAAATGAATAACGTATCATCGGTATTATCACACCTTATTTCAAATAAATTATTTGTAATTTTTGAAATAAGAAGTTAAACTGAACCAAATATAAACTATTTTATATTTATATTATATTTTCTATCTTAAGAACTAAATAAGTTTCTAAACTTTGGTCACTCTTTATGACACTTATCAGTTAGCTGCCTTAAAACTAAATTTCAGAAGTACCTACGTACTAAGTACAACTAAATATTTTTCAAAGTAAGGAGTCTTCTATAAATTTTAAAAGATAACTATTGTTGATTATCAGTATTCATAATTGAACAATCTAATATTGTAGCGAGAAACAATAAGTTATCAACCTTCTTGCTCAGCAAATTGCTTCTTCAGTCTGGATAAATTTAACCAGCAGCACTTAATAGTAGTTCAGTGGAAACATTCGTCGGTAAGGCGACATGAATTTTAGGGGAACCTTTTGCAAAGACAAAAATGAACTAGAACTCCAGTAAGAATAAACATCTGCGTTTCTTTGCAACCTTGGTTCCGCCTTCTTAACTTTTAGTAGCGTATTACCATCATCTTCTTCTTTCGGTGCCATATCAGGTCCCCTAAGGTTAGCAATTACAATGGCAAGTTGTTCTTTGCGGGCTATTCTGAATAGCTGTTCTGCACTGCTTATTCCTGTCCAGTCTCTAATATTCTTGAGCCATGACATCTGTTTCCTTGCAATTCCTCTTCGTCGCTCGATTTTTCCCTTCATTATAAACTGAAGGATTTTGTCTCGGTCACCTCTAAGAACATCTCCCAGATATGATATCTTTCTTATCTTGATCGTTTCGAACAGCTCACGGACTGCATTGGCTCCATTCGATACTGCTTCGTTGGTCTGCATAGCTGCCCACGGTATACGGAGCATTCTTCTATGTAACCACATTTCGAATGCTTCTAGGCGGTTGATTGTAGCGGCCTTTAAAGTCCAGGTCTCAGCCCCATACAACAATATAGACCAAATATAACATTTTATCATTCTTTGCCGCAATTTCAGATTTAGGTTGTCATTAGAGAAGAATGATCTCATTCTTAAGAAAGTTGTATGGTTTGCTTGGCACTTAATCTCCTTATCTGGACATAGTTGTTCTGTAATGTAAGTCCAGGTCTCAGCCCCATATAACAATATAGACCAAATATAACATTTTATCATTCTTTGCCGCAATTTCAGATTGGCACTTAATCTCCTTGTCTGGATATAGTTGTTCTGTGGTGTAGCATCCAAGATACTTAAAATGGGTGACTCTTTCAATGTTCTGCTGTTCTATTTGTAGGGATGCACCGGCGTGTGGTTGACGGCTGAATATCATAAATTT